>CM057349.1:163778622-164348629 GCA_030015575.1 Agapanthus africanus | reverse complement strand
GGGGGTCCTATGTTACCTGCATGTATCACTGTCTTGCTAAATAATTTTCAGGTCACCCGGGTGTTAGCAGATTACCAAAAACCATCACATTTCCCACAATTTCCATAATCTGCAGATTTCAAAGTTCGTATTTGGGAGTTAAGTCTCAGGTTTTAGTCCAATATGATATCACTAGAGGGGGTTAAGGTCACTACTAACCTCAATTACACATTACAACTCAAGAATTCTCAAACCTTAACTTGGAATTTTCTAAGTTCACTAAACCGCACAATATCGATTCTAAGTTAACATGGATGCAAAGCAATGGGAAAAACTACACTAATGATGGATAAATTACCTCCTTTGGTAACTCAAGAATTTTCTTGAGTTGCCCCAGTGTCCAAAATCCTTGCTTTCTTAGTCCAAAGTGTAGCTAGAGGCTTGTGCACATTTTAATGAAGCGGGGATTGAGTTTTGAGGTGTTTTTGGTGATGAAGTGGGGTGTTTGAGAGGGAGGAGGTGGAGGGCAGCAGCAGCCATGGAGGGAGATAGAAGAGGGAATGATGAAGATGGTGAGATGAGAGAATGGCCAAATCAAAGTTAACCCCTCACCTTCTCTCTCATGCCATGCATTATTGTTTATTCCCTTTTCTGTTCTTTTCTTTTCTTTTATTATCTTTTCTTTCTTTTCTCTTTAAATTAGAACCATGCATGATAAATGAGAAAATCCATGTAAAAATGTAACAAGTGTAAAATAACATGGTGCATGTTTTGCACAAACAAGCTTAATGCGCGATTAGCATAATTATTCGCGATTAGCACTAAATAGTGTATAATTAATCATAAAAACTTATAATTTGAATAAATACATAAAGCATCCTCATTCAGTAATTTCCATATATTTTCCAAATTTTTCCCAATTTATCGGTATTTAATATACGTCTTATTAAAATATTCAATATAATATTATAAATTATAAAAATTCCCAAAAATAATAATTTATTTTTCTGAAATGTTACAGATCGCCATCATACTGCTGGTAGTCAAGTAAGAATCCTATGGCTCTATCAAAATGTAATATTGATCTGTAATGTCACCTGAAGTATGTACATGATGATAAAGACAAACCAGATAGCATACTATCATCTCGAGTAAGACTGTTCACCGGTATAGGTCCTTCCTCAATCATTGCAATCACGTACCTGCGATCCAATAATTGACTTGAGAGCACTATAGCCAACAATCTCCCACTTGCACTTAAGGCTAATTATTGCGATGTCGCATACTCACAGCCCGTGTGATACCGAACAACCCAACTCCTCTACTAATCAGTTTCACAAATCTCGTTTGTAAAACTATTGCGTTCGAGAAATAGCCTCAGTGAGTGGATCCGCTCTGATGTTTCTTTCTATATCTCTCTTTATCTCAAGTTCGCGGAGAAAGCCATCTCCCGAAATGAGCAATACCTGTCTTAGAATATGCCTGGATATCTGATGGGACCCAGTTCACAAATGAACTCCAAATCCAGTAAACTCTTAGACTGTACCGTCAACTGAATTTAATCAGTATCCTGCCTGCCATGCCTGCCCTCAATATCCTCTTGGACCACCTGTACAAACTACTGCCCCTCGTAAGAGGGAAACTATAACTCTTGACAGTCACTCTGTCATCCAGGTCACCTTGGAAGCCTGGAATGATACTGTCTCCCAAAGGAGGCTGTCGTTATCATATCCCTAGAACATCTGCTTATGTTCAAAAAACTGCTTCCGAACGTTTTCTCCCAGGATTAGATTAATATATCAACTTATTGCAACTAGTGCGAAAACAACATCTGGTGTGGTACTTGACATCTCATGATTGACTCAATTGCCGAAGCAAGTGATATACCAATCATGCTCATCCCTCTTCTCTTTAGTCTGTAAGACACCTTTAGAGAGGGTGACTTCCATCACCTGTAGATTACATCACCATGCCGAGAGTGGTCCATTCTAAAACACCTTTAGAATACTGTCTAAGTACCCGGATTGGAAACTACCCAAATCTAGATCTAAAACCATAGATCTAGTAACCAGAATGCCTGATACTATATCCAAATCCTATGTGGAGAAACACTGTGTGGCAACTACAGTATAACCGATCGTACTATAGGAATTTCACTTCCTACAACGTGTATGTCATCCAAATAGCAGGACATACCACCCTACTATCTTCTTAACAGATCCATCTCCTATTCTGATGAAACCAAGCCTATGACTATCACATCAAAAATACATGATCTATCTCCTCTATATCTGCTTTAGTCTATAAATAGACACAAGCAACTTGTCCACTTACGCTTCCGCTGCTCCCCACTGACTACAACAACCCTCTGCAGAGTCATATACACATGCACTTCTAAAGCTAGTTAGAACGACGCTACACTCATCCTCATTCCGGGTCTCATGGTCTAGAACAGCAGTAGTGTCAAGTTTGGGTAAACAAGAACCTCCCTGTCACCGTCTTTGAGAATACCGAAGTACCTCTCGGGCGCCTGAGGTTACCCACCATATCTGCGGAGTGGCTAATGGAATGTCAAAACCTTATTAAATCTTTAGGTTCTATTTAAATTTTCAGTAATCGTTTGTGGTTCTGGAATCACTTCCAGTTCTACCATACTCCCACTACTGTTTTATGAAAAAGTTCATTTTTACTAAAACTGTGGCGAGCCAAGAACAATATCACTATTGATCTTCCATATGGTAAAAAGTTAACCCTCGTCATAGCCCGGGTTAACCCACAAACTGCCATTACAGAAACATGCCTTGAGTTATCCAGAGTCTGGTTTTAAGCATAAGCCGGACAACTCCATATACCTTAACATCGTTAAGATATGAACCATTCAATATACAATATAGAAACAGAGGCACTGATTTAATTGAACCAGATTCAAATCATACAGCTGTCTCCAGTGCATGTCAACTAAATGGAACGAGGCCGATCAGCATTACTCAACTTAGGAGCGCATCCAAATATGAGTAACCTGAAGAGAAGCAAGTTCTAAAAACCATTACTATCATCTGAATACAAATACAAGTATCTACATCTTTGATTACCTTGAAGAATCCTGATACTTGCAACACATGGTTCTCTACTTTAATCTTGTAACTATATCTTCTCAAAACTTGGACCTTGTATTTCTATGAAATACTTGTCTAAAGATGGAGAAGTCAAAAATAAACATAATATAGTACGAGTACCAACCCCTCTGTCCTAATGTAGACTGGACAATATACAATACTTTGTATAAGTCCCCAGAGTTTAAAACTCAAACCTCGTGCATCGTAGGTTGAAAACTGTACTATGGTAAGAAGAATTACACCCGCCGTTTAATACTCCTTACCTAACCATCAACTGATATAGGTAAATGTCATGGACATAATTTCAAAAGGTTATATCTCACTTTATAAAATAAACGTATAGATATATCAGTTTGAAATTGGTGCATAACAATGGATATTCAAAACCAAATATTTACCGTCAGGATAAAACCCCAGGCGATTTCCTTAAATATCACAAATTACAACGAATTCCGATATAATGAGGATGATCGCCTAATTCCCATAACTTACTCCTACTCATCATCTGTAAACCTATACCGATGTGAGAATTAAACCTGGTAAATACATATCCTGGAGTAAGGATCTAATTGGGAAATCGGTTTTCAATTAACAATGCACAGAGAAATTAAAGCATGAAAATGTTTCGAAGGGGTATCCGGGTATTCTAGTAATGCCTCTTCCACTATACTGATTCATGACTGTAACCTTATATTTCCTTGACATCTCTCCAAATCCCTTTATTTATCTTACTCATTACCTTCTGTACACCACCCTTAGGCTAAATGGTTTTCTTCCTTCCCTACCGTTCGCACCAGCCTATGGTTTGGAAGAAGACATATCCAATAAGCGTAATAGGTGTACTCTCCTTATCCAAGGAGCCTTAGCAACCTGAGTGAAGGTAATGATAAAAGACAACTGAATAAACCTTATTCTATTTCTCCTGAACCAGAATCCATCCTCGAACTGGAACAAGTTCCTTCGAGTTCGTATATAACCATACGATGGATTATCCAATAACTGTGAATATTCGTAGTGATACGGGGTGTTCTGGAGAAATTCAAAGGAGAAGTAGGAGTGGCGATAAAATACGTGGTTTGGTCATGAATGATAGCAGTCGCAATTTACTTTGCCCTCTTTCTAATCCCTTTATCTGTCTTTACTTGTTACCTTCTGTACACCTTTCTTAGGCTAATTGGTTTTCTTCATTCCCTACTTTTTGACACCTTCCTATGGTTTGGAAGAAGACTATCCAATAAGCGCAATAAGTGTACCCTCTCCTAATCCTAGGAGCCCTCACAACCTGAGAGAATGTAAAAGGAAAAGACAACTGAATAGTCCTATTCAATTTCTCCAGAACCGAAAACCATCCTCGAATCTGAAAAAAGTTTCTTCGAGTTCGTATGTAACTATACAATGGTCATATCTAATAAAAGGGATCTTCATAGTAATATGGAATATTCAGGAGAAATTTCAAAGGATAAAAGAAAGAGTGGCAATGATGTATGCAACTCTGATAATCCAAAGGCCAGTGTTTTAAGAAGGTTTGGTTAACTTGGTTACTAAGTTATAGTCTATGGTCGGGCCATGGTCGCTGCCAAAGAGAGAGAGAAAAGAAATACTCTGCGTGCACTCTAACCTAGATCAGAATGGTTAATCACTTTATCTAATCAGGATGTCTCCCATTGTATCCTCAAATTCTCCTCCAAACCTGAAAGAAGAATTAGTCGGGATCATCTAATATCACCTGAGGAGTAAACCAACTCATCAGTGGGTATCGGGATCCAACTATCATCGCATGATAACCTGATGGAATCCACTCACGTTATCACACTCCAGAAGGTATGCGCATGCCTGGCAAGTTTTCTGTATGTTTGAAACTCCCGATGTGATTTCTACCCCATGCTCTTATGACCATGACTAAGGCCAACATATCATAAGTCACATGTTAAGTTCTACCTACCATTATCCAGGTTAATTTGAACCCACCCGTATATACCCTTGACGAAGGCCAAAATAGTAGTATGACTGTCCCAATTAACGCATCTATCTATGCAATAGAAAAGTAACAAATAGCTACCATACACTATGCCATGACGAAGGCCAACAAACATAGCATGAATACTAAGTGCTACCCGTCTGAAATGACGGAGGGCTATGAATGGTTTTCGGCGAAAAACCTTTAACTTAATGAACTTGATATCGTTGAAGAAACCGGATAACTTTTTACAAATATATAGTGGCGAAAACCTTTGCTAAAGAGGTCACTCCCGGTGAAGGGATCTCTGATCTTTCCTCGCCGAATGAGATGCAGGATATTCTCACTGAATACCACGATGTAAAGCAAAAATTAATCGATTATAGTGAAGTTATTACCCTGACACAAACTTCTGCCCAAGGGGTCACTCCCGATGAAAGGATCTCAGCCCTTGCCTCGTCGAATGAGATGCTGGATATTCATAACCGAATACCACTGTGCAAAACAAAAGAAAACATCCTTGTAATAACAGCTTTTGAAAATTGTTCCAACAACATCGAATAGGTCTGTTTTCCTTACATTAATCTGAATCAATGCAATCCCATCAATTAATCACACCAGAAAAGAACGAAAATATGATGTACGTATATGCCATCCGCATTCGCTACTGGATCCCGTCATCACCCGTTAGGTTACTTAACTAACGACAGAGCGGGGACTGGCTAGCGCGGGTGTAAAACATATACAACATCTACTAGTATATATATAGAAATATACAATAATCGCTCCAGGAGTGATAAATGCAATATCACAGAAAAGTAATAAGCATCACAGAATAATACAGATAATCTGGGAGCCCCGGGTTTCCATTGAGCCACAAGTGAAACCCAACGTTCCCCTAGTCGTATGGACAGCCTGTGCAATGAAAACCTAGAATCCTACGTGCACGGCAAGTTACCCGCCAAAACCAGAAGCGAGGCAGCCCCCTTCAGCAAAGTGAATGGGCCACCCGGCACTTCATGGAATCCGGTAACTTGAGCACCCCTCCTTGGGTCAACCTGTACCCTCTACGAGTGAGCGAATAGCCCGCCAATTCTAGAGTGAGACCCCCTCCTTCTCAACGCCATGAGATGCGGACCTGTTGCCCTCCAGAACCCGGCTATCCGTGCACTCCACCGTGGGGTAATCCTAGTACAGAAAAGAAAATATGTACAACGGTGACATCGACCTCAACCCGGTCGTGTCCCAAAAGAATAATATACAAATAGGCAGTAACGGCAGTCCACATGTCGGACGCTCGCCCCGCGATATCAAATGTACAAATAAAACTAAACTGTACTATCATTGCATCCAAGATATCCACCACGACAAATCCACAACAACACAGCACAACACAGAACATCAACGTGAATTTCACGTTCGCAAACTCGTCTAAAAGAACTATAGCAATTAAACAAGTTGTACCGCTCGAATGACGTTCACGGTCACAGATTGTAATGTAAGTGTTAGTTATATGTATGCCCTAGAGGCCATTACTATACATAGGATGTATATTGTAATGGATGCTTGGACATATATAAGGAGGACTTTCTTGCTCGACATGATAGTATGCTATCTGGTTGCTCTTTACCTTAACGTGTACACTGATTGTCTCTCTGTTACATGTTGGTAAAGCCCTTAGGATGTGTACTTGACTACCTGGACTATGATGCGGATCATACTAGTGGGGACATGGTAGTCCATAAGTACATCCTTCAAGGTCCCTAGTCGTGGGTGTATCGAGACGGGGCATCGATATACCAGTGTAGACTAGCGTATACCTTCTCGACCCAGACAGATGGGCGATGGATGATCCCATATCCATTGGTGTTTGACATCAGAGATCATATACGGGTGCTCAGTGGAGACTGGGTACACTGGACGGACTCGCCGAGAACTCCCAGATGGTATTATACCTTACGTCAGATGGCAGTTCTCTGGTGACACTGGTACAGAGTAGTCTGTTGACCCGAGATCGTCATAGAGTCTTGTGTGATTCCCACTGTGCTTTGATTTCCACCTTACCACGTCCAAGAGGGCGTGCAAAACGTGTAGGGTTCCTAGGCACACTAATGGGGTCTCACAAGGCATCAACCATGCCAAATTCAAAAATTACATGTGCCGAGAAAACCTAATACGGATCGTTAACTAGAATTTTAGGCGAAAACATGAAACTAGTTAACAACTTAACTAAGTGAACGGAAATACAACTTTTGTAGATCCGGTTCTCCACCTCCATAGCTCCATGATGAAGTCTCCTTGCTGTCCAAATCAAATCCCGGGTTCTAGCGCCGGCTTCATCGGAGAAATGGGCGGGCTAGGTCATCGACTACGATGCCGAAGATGATCTACGTCGAGGCATCACAAGATCAAGCTCCCACCTCACCAAGTCATGAAACTTGTGAAGAAAACACCCTATACTACTTGACAAGAGGTAGAGGATGAAGAAATAGGAATTGGGTTCACTTTAGAATTGGATTTCTCACTTGATTTCATTACTTGCCATTGATGTAGAAAGCTTTTCTTTCTTGCTCATGAAGAAGAAGAAGGAAAAAGAATACGATAAGTGTTATTAAAATTAGAAAATAAAATCAACCCTTATCATTTTCTAACCTTGGTTAGGTGTAGAGAATTTACTAAGGTTAAGTGGAATGGTTAGGGTTAAGTATGAGACAAAATGGTCACTTTAGTCAAAGCTTCAAGAAGCTTCAAAGAAAAAACAAAACTAGCAACCATTTCATTTCATATCTTTTCAAAATAAATAAATAAATAAATGAATAAATAAGTAATGGATAAACAAAACCCTAATCATTAGTTTAACCATGGTTTAATTCTTTACACTTAACCAAGTAAGCATGTATCATCAAACATGATACAATCAAGTGCACAAAAGTATATCACATATACAACTTGTGAACTACAAGTGAGAAAATCCATTTAAAGTGAACCAATACTAGTTAATGCAAAGTAATATATCAAATATATAATTATACATTAAATTATTAAATCAACACTTGATTTAACGATCCGGTCATATCGCATATGACCGACTAATATTCAATGTATCGGCTTATCGAATCAATCCTCGATTCGATAACTAGGTTATATCGCATACAACCAATCGATACATTTATCGCGAGAATAGAATACGGTATCATATACACGCATTATTCTCGGTTCCGCACATATCTCATATGCGCTCCTATTTCGTTTTGCTTGAGCCAGGAAACCTCTGTGTAGGACTCTAAAGACTCGTCAATACGCCGGCAGCAGGTGATGATCATATCAAACACCCACAAGCCGCAAGCGGTCTGCTAAACGTAACGGCCATCCGGGTATTGAGCGATCAGAAGATCGACGAGCAAGCCCGCTCATACTTCTGTGAATCCAACCAGTAACACTTACCGTACAGTCCGGTCTCGTCGTCTGATATGTCGCATATCTCGCCTAGGGGTGGTAAACGTCAGACCCCAATAGCTCGATAAGTCGTGTCGATATGAGGTCTATAACAGTTCGAGAAACTACTGGTAACACTTACCAGTAAATCTCAGCAACCCTGGCCAGGGATTTCCGGTTATAGCCAATCGAACACAGCGCAACATCAACTCCCTATACCGGGAGAGAAGAATCCCCTCCTATCGCTCATTGCCTCCATGTGATTCGGGACTGTACCCAAAAGCCACCATTTTGCACGCCCTCTTGGACGTGGTAAGGTGGAAATCAAAGCACGGTGGGAACCACACAAGACTCTATGACGATCTCGGGTCAACAGACTACTCTGTACCAGTGTCACCAGAGAACTGCCATCTGACGTAAGGTATAATACCATCTGGGAGTTCTCGGCGAGTCCGTCCAGTGTACCCAGTCTCCACTGAGCACCCGTATATCATCTCTGATGTCAAACACCAATGGATATGGGATCATCCATCGCCCATCTGTATGGGTCGAGAAGGTATACGCTAGTCTACTCTGGTATATCGATGCCCCGTCTCGATACACCCACGACTAGGGACCTTGAAGGATGTACTTATGGACTACCATGTCCCCACTAGTATGATCCGCATCATAGTCCAGGTAGTCAAGTACACATCCTAAGGGCTTTACCAACATGTAACAGAGAGACAATCAGTATACACATTAAGGTAAAGAGTAACCAGATAGCATACTATCATGTCGAGCAAGAAAGTCCTCCCTATATATGTCCCAGTATCCACTACAATATACATCCTATATACAGTAATGGCCTCTAGGGCATACATATAACTAACAATCTCCCACTTGCACTAGGGCCATCTGATAGCAGTGGTTGTAGTATCTCATACTCAACCATCTCTTAATAGTCTTTCTCTGGGAAAAGGCCTTTGTGAGTGAATCCGCTGTGTTGTCCTCTGAATCTACTCTCCTAACCTCGATCACCCTGGAGATCAACTATCTCCATGATCAGGTGATGCTGCCTCAGAATACGCCTGGGTCACTGATGGGACGGGCGTTCCTTGGCATAAGCCACAACTCCATTGTCTCACAATGGTAGGAACGAAGTTCATCTCATGAACTAATATACACCCAAACAGCCTCTTTGGTAGCATCTGAAGTAGCGATGTATCCAGCCTTAATCGTCTAGTATGCCACGGTATCTAGCTTGGAACTCTTCCAACATACCGTCCCTTTACTGAGGGTAAAGACAATGCCTGTGACTGACTTTCAGTCGTCTTTATCACCCTGGAACCCTTCCAGCGATTCTCCCTAGGATCGGTTGATACCTTCTCACTACAACTAGTGAGAATCCTAACATCCAATTAGATCTATCTCATAGACCCAAAACCCAGGATTTAGTAGGTATCACTTTGATCCTATGTGGAGAATCATTGTGATAAGCGGAGATTGATCGAGCGTAGCATAGGAAACTCCTTACCTATCAAGAGCATGTCATCCACGTACTCTACGAGGATCATCACTATACTCCCTACTACCTTTTTGTTTATACAAGGTTCATCTACCATTTTGATGATGTCAAACTCTTTGACTAACACATCAAAACAGATGTTCCAACTTCGCGATGTCTGCTTTATCCTATAAAGCATCTTGTACACGTTTCCGCTGCTCCCACTGTCTACGAAGCCCTCTGGCTGTGTACTTATAGACGTTCTCTTCTAAAACATCATTTAGAAAAGCATTCATGGCACCCAACCGCCAGATATCGTAGTCATGGTATGTAGCCGTGGCAAGTAGGATCTGGATGGACTTAAGCATAGCCACTTGAAAAGGTTTCATCATTATCCACGCCTGGTCGATGACGAAAAGCTTTAACAAGTCTTGCTTTGAAAGTCTCAACTTTTCCACCTACACCAAGTAATCTTCTCAAGATATACTTGATCCTGATGGGGATTTAACCCTTCAGATATAGCAACCAAAGTCCATATTTTGTTGGTGTACATGGATTCCATCTCAGATCGCTAAGCATCCAGCCATTCTCGCAGAGTCCTTACTCTCGATGGCCTGCTCGAAACTAGTTGGGTCATCATCTCATGATGCAATCCTCGCTCCCACTGTCATAGAGAAACCGAAATATCTCTCAGGTGGGTGAGGAACCCTACTAGATCGGCGGAGAGGCTGAGGTTCGTTGGAATCTACTGAATCCTTTGGTTCTATCAAATCATCAGCTGCAGTTTGTATAGCTGGAACCTTTCCAGTTGTACATAACAAACCTTGCCTCGAGCTTGTCCGGATTATGCTTTTAGACATAGCCCGGACAACCCCAAATCTTAACTAACTTAAGAGATGGGCTCTTCCCTTATCATATCAAATATGAAGTGGTAGGCAACTGATTTGATTTGAACCCTATTCAATAGGTATGCAGCTTCTCAAGTGTATAACTCCCAAAAGGAAATAGGAAACTCAGTAGTACTCATCATAGAGCACACCATATCACATAGGGTGTTATTGCTCCACCCCGATATACCATCGTGCTATGGTGTATACGGAGAAGTAATGCTGAGAGAGAATCACATTCTCCTTTAGAATAATCCAGGAATTCCGTGCTCAAGTATTCTCCTCCTTGATCTCATCAAAGGACATAATACTTATACCCGTGTTTTGGTTCTCTACTTCTAAATCATATTCTGTGAATATCTCAAAAGGTTCGGACTTGTGTTTCAACAGGAACATATGTCTGAATCTTGAGAGATTATCAGAGAATGTAACGAAGTACAAAGAACCAGTCCTGGCATATGTAGACAGGGGACCTTACATACATCAACATGTATCATCCCAAGAGTTTACTAACTCTTTCCGTTTCCAGTAAACAGAGCTATGGTCATCGTATCTTTGTGACATGACTGGAAAGTTTCATAAGATGTAAATTCAAACAGATTTAAATATGCATCTACAATTAACTTCAGCTAGTCGGGTCGCATTGATATGACCTAGTCTATAATGCCTCAAGATGGATTCGTTCATTTCTGAACTCTTCCTCTTGTGTGTGTTCCGTATACTAAGAACTGTAGTTTGATTTAGAACATCAACGCTTTTAGATAACGTGCCTGAACCGATCAACTTTTGATATAGGAAATGTTCAAAACATTATCCAATAATACAAAATTTTATCATTTCTTTACTGATAAAGAGACTGATATGATTTTTTATATCAGGTTCGGTATCTAATAACATTCGTTTAGAATCAATGTATTGGTAATACAGGGTGACAGTGACCAACAGATTTGGCTGCAACACTTGCCCCGTTTTCTGCCTCATGAAACTTATCACCCGTTCTCAGTTCTCTACCTTTCTGTAGCCCTATGTAACAGATTACATATCTGGGATCCTGATCTGGTATCACATACCCAGGACGTAAAGGATACTGAGAAACAGTTCTCTGTAATGAACACACCCGAAGATGATGCATCAACATGCACTCTCTTCGTTTGGGCGGCACGGGAAATCTGGTATTCCCCAATTTCCTGCTCTGTCTTATAACAATTATAAGTTGGAGCGGGACCAACGTTCCCCAGCTGAGTATAACAAGCGGGTTCGGTCAATAATCCGTATTATTATCTTGATTAAGGCGTGATATGGTCGCTACCTAGAGAGAGAGAGAAGAAAACACTCAGCGTGCGCTCTTGCAAGAGTAGATTGGTTTTTATTTTATCTAATCAGGATGGCTCCCACTGGTTTTTATCAAATCTTCCTTCAAACCCTAAAAAGAAAGACTAGCCGGGATTAATTACACACTACAAGTTCGCCAATCTTTCAGCCAGGCCAGTGTCGGTACTTTGAGGGAGGTCCCCCGTGCTTTCGCACGAACCTAATTAATGTAAACCTCGTTTTCCCAGAGGCATAACCTCGTTGACACCTTTCTAGACACCTACTTGATCGGCTAATTGTAATGTGTAAAACTCTCCCAGGAGTAACAATTACTCGCAGTGGGTATCGGGATCCATTTATCTCATAGAAGGTATGCAATCTCATTGCAAATTTCAACACTTGAAATTCCCGATAATATTTTACCCCTAGTGTTCTATGACCTTGACGAATGCCAAACAACCCATAATCCACTAGTCAAGTTCAACCCGTACATTTCTTGATTGAATTAAACCCACCCGCACGACCCTTGACGAATGCCAAACAACGCCATACGAATACCCTAATCCAATCTGCATCATATGCATAAGCAGATAAATACTAGTTAGTTACCGCACACTACGCCTTGATGAATGCCAAACTACCGCAGCACGAATACTAACTAGTACTTATCTGAAATGACGGAGGGCTACGACAGGTTTTTCTGAAAACCTATTGCGTAATGAACTTGATATCGTTGTAGAATCAAATGATTTTGAAATGGAGCGTTTTTTTTATGCTTTTCTAGTTTTGCTAAAGGGGTCACTCCCGGTGAAGGGATCGTCGGCCCTTTCCTCGTCGAATGAGGTGCGGGATATATCACATATATCGCTGTGCAAAGCAGAAACTATAGAAGCAATGAAAAACAAACCGAGTGTGTAGCATCTGCCAGTTATTGCTAAAGGAGTCACTCCCGGTGAAGGGATCTCGGTCCTTTCCTCATCGAATAAGGTGCAGGGTATTTCATATATACCGCTGTGCAAAGCAGAAACTGTAGCTACCCTTTTTATTTTGAAATTCGATTCTACAACATCTTAGGTTTCTTTTACTTTCATTAATCATATTAATGAAGTCTCATCATTTAAATACCTAAACATCACAGATAAATACGACATACACTTATGCCATCCGCATTCGCCTCGATGTCCCCTCATGCACCGTTAGGTTAGGTAACTAACGGCAGAGCGGGGCAAGGCTAGCGCGAGTGCAAAACATAAGTAACGTCTATATAATATATCATATATACTATATACAGTATCTATCACAGAACATCACATGATCACATCACAGATATCGCAGCAGAAGAAACATATAAAATATTGGATATACTAGGACGTCCGTGTTTTCAATACGAGCCAGTATAAAACACGGATTCCACTGTCGCGATGAATAGCCAAACCCACACCCCTAGACCCCTACGAGAGCGGCAAGCAACCCTACCAATTCTAGAGTTAGGAGACCCGGACTCGACTCCTCGAGTTGGTCTCCCACTGGACTCCAGAACCCGGTTACTTGTGCTCCCCTCCTTGGGTCTATCCTAGTGCGGAAAAGTAAATAATATACAAATGGTGACATCTTCCGCAACCTGGAAGTGCCCCAATAAAAGAATATTACATACAAGTTTTTACATGAATGAAAATGAAAAAACACTCATCTCACATAAAAACCCCCGGCTATTCAAACACGACGATCCAATATAACATATCCAGCAACACATAACATCACATGTCATCAACGTAAGTAAATATGCGCATCCCAATTGTCGTTGACATATAGCAACGAAACCGGCGATATCACATATTACACTTACGGTCGCAGAAAAGAAAGTGTAAAACTACAATAGTTGGAATCCGCAACCTCCATAGACATCGCATGCCTAATCAAATGAATTCCTTAGACATCGCATGCCTAACAATTATAAACCCCGCATTTTAGTCTCATTATCGAAAACTCTTTTCAATATCAAGTCAGGCAATTCAACAAGATTCCCGGCATCCTGATCGAATACTCGTCACAAACTTTAGTAGGCGGCCGCACCCCCGATACCGTCGACGAAGTGCACCAAGGCGGAACACCGCTACCGCGAGCACCCTTACGGATGCTTTCGGCGAAGGGGTTCTCCTACAGTCACTTGGTCGGGGCTATGGAGTGAGGCTGTCTATTAAGTTTACCCGGCGAGTATCCGTGTACGCTACGTGATTGCGACGGACTTTTGATCACATCAAAATTCCGTGGCAACCGATCAAGTGAGACTAAACTGCTATATTTATAACATTCATTCAGTTATCTCATAACTACTTGTGAATTCCAATTATTGTATCACATTCCGAATAAGATAGAAAATGTTAAACTTTCCGATCGAACAATCGAACACCCAAGTTTTCCCGATACAGCTCAACACATGAAATAAGTCTAAAAACATTCAGTTCGTGCCTCAGTACCAACGGTCCAGCCGTAGAAGGGTCAAGCCAACGCCTCACATGTGGCACGCCGTACTGCCCCAAACCCTAAGGTTCAAAGGGCAGTTCAAGACGGTCACATAATCGAGTTAAGATTTGTTGTCTTCTAGAGGGTCCATCGCGTTACTTGCACTACTTAGAACGTCTTTAAACCACGGAAAAATCCAACACTTGGAAATTTTCCGGCAGGGGAAAAATTGGGTATTTATATCCGGTCGAACTTTTTAACATATTCTAAAATTATCCGGAAAAGCACATAGACAAAGCTTGATAATCCGATCGAATCTTCGATTCCCAATGCAACCCCAGAACACTCAACTCTTGAGTCAAATTAAAAATTCCCAGAAAACTCAGCATCACAAAATAGGAATTACTGTGCAAAAAGTATTGGACATTTTGATAATACGGCCGCGGAAGGTTCCGCCGTACACTTGACGAATTAGCCCCACGAATTTCACAGTAATTCTAATAGGACCCTGCTGAATTTTTTAGCAATTTTTAATTCACAAAAATCCAAATTTTCAGAAAATTTCCAGAGAAGGGTCATTTTTAGGGTTTCGGGGTTCGATCGGGTTTCAAACATCGTCCACGCATCGCCTAAGGCTCTAGCTAGGCTCTGATACCACTGTAGGGTTCCTAGGCATGCTAATGAGGTCTCACAAGGCATCAACCATGCCAAATTCAAAAATTACATGTGCCGAGAAAACCTAATACGGATCGTTAACTAGAATTTTAGGCGAAAACATGAAACTAGTTAACAACTTAACTAAGTGAACGGAAATACAACCTTTGTAGATCCGGTTCTCCACCTCCATAGCTCCATGATGAAGTCTCCTTGCTGTCCAAATCAAATCCCGGGCTCTAGCGTCGGCTTCATCGGAGAAATGGGCGGGATAGGTCATCGACTACGATGCCGAAGATGATCTACGTCGAGGCATCACAAGATCAAGCTCCCACTTCACCAAGTCATGAAACTTGTGAAGAAAACACCCTATACTACTTGGCAAGAGGTAGAGGATGAAGAAATAGGAAGTGGGTTCACTTTAGAATTGGATTTCTCACTTGATTTCATTACTTGCCATTGATGTAGAAAGCTTTTCTTTCTTGCTCATGAAGAAGAAGAAGGAAAAAGAATATGATAAGTGTTATTAAAATTAGAAAATAAAATCAACCCTTATCATTTTCTAACCTTGGTTAGGTGTAGAGAATTTACTAAGGTTAAGTGGAATGGTTAGGGTTAAGTATGAGACAAAATGGTCACTTTAGTCAAAGCTTCAAGAAGCTTCAAAGAAAAAACAAAACTAGCAACCATTTCATTTCATATCTTTTCAAAATAAATAAATAAATAAATAAATGAATAAGTAATGGATAAACAAAACCCTAATCATTAGTTTAACCATGGTTTAATTCTTTACACTTAACCAAGTAAGCATGTATCATCAAACATGATACAATCAAGTGCACAAAAGTATATCACATATACAACTTGTGAACTACAAGTGAGAAAATCCATTTAAAGTGAACCAATACTAGTTAATGCAAAGTAATATATCAAATATATAATTATACATTAAATCATTAAATCAACACTTGATTTAACGATCCGGTCATATCGCATATGACCGACTAATATTCAATGTATCGGCTTATCGAATCAATCCTCGATTCGATAACTAGGTTATATCGCATACAACCAATCGATACATTTATCGCGAGAATAGAATACGGTATCATATACACGCATTATTCTCGGTCCCGCACATATCTCATATGCGCTCCTATTTCGTTTTGCTTGAGCCAGGAAACCTCTGTGTAGGACTCTAAAGACTCGTCAATACGCCGGCAGCAGGTGATGCTCATATCAAACACCCACAAGCCGCAAGCGGTCTGCTAAACGTAACGGCCACCCGGGTATTGAGCGATCAGAAGATCGACGAGCAAGCCCGGTCATACTCCTGTGAATCCAACCAGTAACACTTACCGTACAGTCCGGTCTCGTCGTCTGATATGTCGCATATCTCGCCTAGGGGTGGTAAACGTCAGACCCCAATAGCTCGATAAGTCGTGTCGATATGAGGTCTATAACAGTTCAAGAAACTACTGGTAACACTTACCAGTAAATCTCAGCAACCCTGGCCAGGGATTTCTGGTTATAGCCAATCGAACACAGCGCAACATCAACTCCCTATACCGGGAGAGACGAATCCCCTCCTATCGCTCATTGCCTCCATGTGATTCGGGACTGTACCCAAAAGCCACCGTTTTGCACGCCCTTTTGGACGTGATAAGGTGGAAATCAAAGCTCAGTGGGAACCACACAAGACTCTATGACGATCTCGGGTCAACAGACTACTCTGTACCAGTGTCACCAGAGAACTGCCATCTGACGTAAGGTATAATACCATCTGGGAGTTCTCGGCGAGTCCGTCCAGTGTACCCAGTCTCCACTGAGCACCCGTATATCATCTCTGATGTCAAACACCAATGGATATGGGATCATCCATCGCCCATCTGTATGGGTCGAGAAGGTATACGCTAGTCTACTCTGGTATATCGATGCCCCGTCTCGATACACCCACGACTAGGGACCTTGAAGGATGTACTTATGGACTACCATGTCCCCACTAGTATGATCCGCATCATAGTCCAGGTAGTCAAGTACACATCCTAAGGGCTTTACCAACATGTAACAGAGAGACAATCAGTATACACGTTAAGGTAAAGAGTAACCAGATAGCATACTATCATGTCGAGCAAGAAAGTCCTCCCTATATATGTCCCAGCATCCACTACAATATACATCCTATGTACAGTAATGGCCTCTAGGGCATACATATAACTAAAAAAACGGCGGTTTTTGGGTACAGTCCCGAATCACATGGAGGCAATGAGCGATAGGAGGGGATTCGTCTCTCCCGGTATAGGGAGTTGATGTTGCGCTGTGTTCGATTGGCTATAACCGGAAATCCCTGGCCAGGGTTGCTGAGATTTACTGGTAAGTATTACCTGTTGTTTCTCGAACTGTTATAGACCTCATATCGACACGACATATCGAGCTATTGGAGTCTGACGTTTACCACCCCTATGCAAGATATGCGACATATCAGATGAACAGACCGGTCTGTACGGTAAGTGTTACTGGTTGGATTCACAGGAGTGTGAGCGGGCTTGCTCGTCGATCTTCTGATCGCTCAATACCCGGGTGGCCGTTACGTTTAGCAGACCGCTTGCGGCTTGTGGGTGTTTGATATGATCATCACCTGCTGCCGGCTATTGACGAGTCTTTAGAGTCCTACACAGAGGTTTCCTGGCTCAAGCGAAATGAAATAGGAGCGCATATGAGATATGTGCGGGACCGAGAATAATACCAGTATGTGATACTGTATTCGATTCTCGCGATATGTGACATTGATCGGTTATATGCGATATAGCCGGGTTATCGGATCAAGTGTTGATTCGATAAGTTGTTACTATTGATATTAGTCGGTTATATGCGATATGACCGGATCGTTAAATCAAGTATTGATTTAATGATTTAATGTATAATTATATATTTGATATATTACTTTACATTAACTAATATTGGTTCACTTAAGATGTTTTTCTCACTTGTTTGTGCACATTGTATATGTGATATATTTTTGTGCACTAGTTTGTATCATGTTTGATGATACATGCAAACTTGGGTGTATGTTTGGTTTAAACCACGGTTGGTCAATGGTTAGGGTTTCATTTGCTTCATTTACTTATTCATTTATTTATTTATTCATTAGAGAAAGAAATAAAATGGTGGCAAACTTTGGATTTTCTTTGAAGCTTCTTGAAGCTTTGAAATACTTTGACCATTTTGTTTCTTTCCTTAACCCTAACCATTTACTTAACCTTAGTTTATTCTCTACACTTAACCATGGTTGCTAATATGATAAGAATGACTTTATTTTCTTTTTAAAGAATTCTTATCATATTATCTTCTTCTTCTTCTTCTTCTTCAAGAAGAAAGAAGCTTGCTAGCTTCAATGGTGATTGGAGAAAAAGAGTTAGAAATCCAATTCTAAAGTGAACCCACTTCCTATTTCTTCATCCTCTACCACTTGCCAAGTAGTATAGGGTGTTTTCTTCATAAGTTTCATGATTTGGTGAAGTTGGAGCTTGATCTTGAGTTGCCTCGACGTTGATCATCTTCGGCATCGAAGTCGACGACCTAGCCCTATCATTTCTCCGATGAAATCAACACTAGAGTCCGAGATCCGATGATCGCAGCGAGGGGACATCATCATGGAGCTATGGAGGTGGAGGACCGGATCTACAAAGGTTGTATTTTCGTTCACTCTTAGTTAAGTTGTTAACTAGTTATTGTTTTCGCCTATCCTCTAGTTTACGATCTCGCATTAGGGTTTCTCGGCACTTGTAAAAATTGAATTTAGCATGGTTGATGCCTTGTGAGACCTCATTAGTGTGCCTAGGAACCCTACAGTAAGTACTATAAACTTTAAACAATGTTAGAAAATATCGAGTTCGAAATAACCCCGAATAGCCCCCAAACAAGTAGATAATTCCATATCAAAACTGGACTAAACTAGCAATACCACTGAACCAACATTCCAGAGACCAGACCACACACGAAATACGAAGTCCAGACTCTGGGGCCGGCCGGCTTGGATTCTAGGCTAATGTGGCCGGGTTTTTTCAAGTGGAATTGCCTCGTATTTGGTGTGTGCTCTAGTGCTCATGTCAGTAGTCTTCTGCGGTTACTAAAAAAATTTTTGAAGACGCTTTAAAATTTGACAGAAGCTGGAATGTGCAGGGCAGTGAATTGGAGTTGTTTCGGTTTCGATAGTTAAACATTGTCTAAACCAATTAGTATGCGGTTAATAGGTTGGCTCTGATACCAAATAAGGCTACGCCAGCACCCCGGCCATCAATCTGAGGCCAAATGCGGAACAAAAACTTTTAAAACTGACGCTAACGTAACCCTTAACCCCAGACCGAACCATTAACCTTATACTAGTTAACTGTAAGAGGAGTTTAAGAGATTATACCGATCGATTCGTGTCCTTCGATCTTTAACCTCTTCCCAAGCTCTTCGAGGCTGCCCCGAACAAGTTCGCTCTCCGGTCTCCCTCGTCGAAGACGATCCACGTCGAGGATTTGTAATACGGGCTCCCGCTTCTAAACTGAAGCAACTCGGACATCAAGTTTGCTAGCCTAGATGCCCAAGGTGAAGTAGAGAGATTGTGCGATCATTTTGTCTCAATACATCCATGGATTCTCAACACAAGAGAGGGTATGGATGGAGGTGAAGAAGAAGCCATGTGAAGTGAAGAGAGTGAACTCAAGACTTAGCATGTGAAGAAAATAGCAACTCATGAAAGAAAATGAAGTGGCTGCCTTCATCTAAGTGTTGTGAGATTTTTTGTTTGCTAGCAACTAAATAAAAATCCGCACCCACAAAATATCTCACAATCCCAATAATTTCAAGCATGGTTCAATAATGTCACCATGAGTCGCCACTTGAGCCATGCCTTCATTAAATGACCCATGCCAAGACTTAACCTCACACTTTACACCACAACATAATATTAAACATTTATAAAACAAAACGCTAAATGTTTAATACTAGAAAAAGAAATGGCATCTTCAAAAGTAATCTTGTAACGGATTACAAGAATACCCCTCATCTGTATATACATACCTGCATCCGTATTACAACTGAATACAAATACAACGAGACGAAAATAATCCAACAATATAATACTAGGATCCGGCTTAAACCAAAGCCTACTAGTATTATCCGTCCGATCATGATCCGTGCACAAGTGCACGTATATGATCGAACCCTGCCATAAAACCATACGGCCTCTACAACGTTTCGCCCGAACCAGGGAAACCCTCTGTATGGGACTCTAAAGACTCGTCAATACGCTGGCAGTGGGTTTAACCACAAGCACGTCAGTGGCACTAGCTGTATATAATGGCTGCCCAGGTATTGAGCGAAAGGGAGGCCGAGGAGCGAACTCGTCATGAAACCCTACTGAGCCTGACAGTGACAATATCTGTACAATGCGGTCCGTTCGTCTATGAGTATCGCATATCGGGTCTAGGGGATGGATAACGTCAGACCCCTAATAACGCAATATTCAGTGTCGGTATGACCCCCAATACCGGGAGAGACGAATCCCCTGACGATCCGCTCACTGCCTCCATGTGGCTCGGGATTGTACCCAACAAAAACCTGTTTGCATGACTCCTTTGAGCCGTGGTAGGGTAGTAATCAAAGCACAGTGGAAACTCACACAAGACAAATGACGATCTCAGGTCGATAGACTAACCTATACACATGTCACCAGGGAACTGCTATCTGACAATAGGTATAATACCAACTAGCATGCTCTCGGCGAGTCCGTCCGGTGTACACATAACCCAATGAGCATCTGTATACATCTTAGGTGAACCAACTGACACCAGTGGCTTGTGAGACCGGCCACTATCCTTCGTTGGGGTCTCGATCTGTATACACTAGTCTACTCATGGAGTATCGATGCCCAGTCTCGAAACTCCCACGACTGGGGACACTTTAAGGATGTGCTTATAGACTACCCAACTCTCACGTATATGATCGCCATCATACTGTTGGTAGTCAAGCAAGAATCCTATGGGCTCTATCAATATGTAATATTGATATGTAATGTCACCTGAAGTATGTACACGATGATAAAAACAAATCAGATAGCATACTATCTTCTCGAGTAAGACTGTTCTACTGATATAGGTCCTCCCTCAATCATTGCAATCACGTGCCTGCGATCCAATAATTGACTTGAGGGCACTATAACCAACAACGCATACTAGTGCATTGCATCATATCGGTATATGTAGGCTGTGACGCATTGCGTGCATGCTTATGATAGCCTTATTAGATGTTACTTACTACTCACGAGTTAGCAACTCACCCCCGTTGTGCCACAGTATCTTGCAGGTCCGACCCGTTAGCATAGTAGCGGCGGGCGTACTTCTTCCTTTGCTTCATTTTCTTGGACTTGCGGCTTGCTCATAGGTGGGTTGCGAGGATATCTTGTTTTCACTTTGTATATTACTTTGTATCTAGTGCACCCCATCTACCCTTGTATATTGGACTAGTCGGTGAGACTTGTGAGACTTGTATTTATGGTTTTTGGTGTTGATGCTCACTTGAGCCGACGTGGTGTTTCTTATTTCTTACTTTCAGATGCTTATTTTCGTGCTTTTGATACATATTGCATATGGTTATGATTCCGCCTTGGGCGAAGAGCTAGCTCCCGCTTAGGGATGCCTTTATTCTTGATATATATGTATTTTTATGTGTTGTACCCGTTTGGGGGCCAGTATTTACGAAGGAGACTCTGCCGAAATTTTTGGGAAATATTGTAATGTTTTTAAAATGATTAGTGCGACTTATTTTGTTTAAAATCATTTTCTTTAACTAAGTTTTCCTTCACTCTATTGCTTTTAATGGTTTAGATTTCTGGGTTTTGGTTTTCTTAGATTACGTTGCGCCTTGGGAAGTTTCGTAATTTAAGTACCAATCGCGTTCCGTACCTTCGGGTCATGACAGCTAATCTAGTAGAAGATGATGAAGTAGGATTTTTGCTCACTTTAGAATTAACTTTCTCACTATTTTTATTCTCCCCTCAAAAACCTAGAGAGCTCACTCTTGAGCTTGAAGAAGATGAAGCAAATAATAGATGAGCGAGTGAATGGCAACCATGGGTGAGAAATATCTCATATATCTCATGTAGAGACTTAACCATGAGTTTAGATAATGGTTGGGTTAATAAATATCTAGTGCAAGACAAAACTAGTGGACTAAGTCAATGGATCTCCAAGCTTCTACAAGCTTCATGCCATGTGACCAATTTCCAACTAATATTTGATTTACTCTAAATAAATAAACCCTACATTATCATTGGCATGGTGTAAGTCTCATACACCCATGTTGCATGTGGCATCAAGCATGACACAAAAAGAAAACACAATTAATATATATCACATATATATTTAGTGTGCACATGTGAGAAAAAGAAATGCTTAAGTGAGCTAATATTAGTTAATGTAAATTAATATATCAAATATATAATTATACATTTAATCATTAAATCAACACTTGATTTAATAATCCGGCTATATCTCATATGACCGACTAATATTATTTGTATCAACTTATCGAATCAACACTTGATTCGGTAACCCGGCTATATCTTATATAACCGACCGATACAGTATCGACTTATCGAATCAACATTTGATTCGATAATCCGGCTATATCTCATATAACCGACCGATAACAAAAATCGCGAGAATAGAATACGGTATCACATACTCGTATTAATCTCGGTCCCGCACATATCACATATGTGCTCCTACTTCGTTTTGCCTGAGCCACTAAAACCTCTGTGTAGGACTCTAAAGACTCGTGAATACGCTGGCAGTAGGTGATGATCATATCAAGCACCCATAAGCCGTCAGAGGTACAAGCTGGACGTAACGGCTACCCGGGTATTGAGCGATCAGAAGATCAACAAGCAAGCCTGCTCTTACTCCTGAAAAGCATGTCAGCAACACTACCGTACAGTCCAGTCTTTTCGTCTGATATGTCGTTTATATATTCTAGGGGTGGTAAACGTCAGACCCCAGTAACCGATAAGTCATGCCGATGTGAGGCTCATAACGGGTCGAGAAACTACTGATAACACTTATCAGTAAATCACCGTATCAGCCCTGGCCAGGGACTTCCTGTTATGGCCAATCGAGCACAGCGCAACATCAACCCCCAATACCGGGAGAGCCAAATCCCCTCCTATTGCTTATTGCCTCCATGTGATTCGGGACTGTACCCAAAAGCCACCGTTTTGCACATTCTCTTGAACGTAGTAAGGTAGAAATCAAAGCACGGTAGGAATCACACAAGACTCTATGACGATCTCGGGTGTACAAACTAACATGTACCTGTGTTACCAGAGAACTGCTATCTGACGATAGGTATAATACCAGCTAGGAGTTCTCGGCGAGTCCATTCAATGTACCCAGTCTCCACTGAGCACCTGTATACCATCTTTGATGTCAAACACCAATGGATGTGGGATCATCCATCGCCCATCATATGGGTCAAGATGCGTATACGCTAGTCTACTGTGGAATATCGATGCCCTGTCTCGATACACACTCGATTAGGAACAATTATAGGGTGTACTTGTGGACTACCTTTGGCCCCACTAGTATGATCTCCATCATAGTCTTGATAGTCAAGTACATATCCTAAGAGCTTTATCAACATGTGAGAGTAAAACAGTATCACTTATACAAGTCAACATGTTAAGACAAAGAGCAACCAGACAGTATACTATCATGTCGAGCAAGAAATTCCTCTCTCTATTTATCCAAGCATCCACTATAATATACATCACATGTACAATAATGGCCTCTAGGGCATACATATAACTAACAATCTCCCACTTGCACTAAGGCCAGTTGTTGTAGTATCTCATACCCAACATCCTGAAGAGTCTTTCAAATTGTATCTGGGGTATTGCCTTTGTGAGTGGATCCGCTGTGTTGTCCTTCGTGTCAACTCTCCTGACCTCGATCTCCCGGCGATCAACTATCTCCCGGATCAGATGATACCGCCTCAGAATATGCCTGGATCGCTGATGGGATCTGGGTCCCTTGGCCAATGTCACTGCTCCATTGTTATCGCAATAAAAATGTATTGGATGCTCAATGTGTTAGTTGTATGTATGCCCTACAGGCCAATATTATACAGATGATGTATATTATATTGGATGCTTGGACATATATAGAGATGACTTTCTTGCTCGATATGATAGTATGCTATCTGGTTGCACTTTATCTTAACATGTATACTTGTCTCTTTATACTGTCTTCGAGTTACATGTTGGTAAAGCCCTTAGGATGTGTACTTGACTACCTGGACTATGATGCGGATCATACTAGTGGGGACATGGTAGTCCATAAGTACATCTTTCAAGGTCCCTAGTCGTGGGTGTATCGAGACGGGGCATCGATATACCAGTGTAGACTAGCGTATACGCTTCTCGACCCACGAGATGGGCGATGGATGATCCTATATCCATTGGTGTTTGACATCAGAGATGGTATACGGGTGCTCAGTGGAGACTGGGTACACTGGACAGACTCGCCGAGAACTCCCAGATGGTATTATACCTCACGTCAGATGGCAGTTCTCAGGTGACACTTGTGCAGGTTAGTCTGTAGACCATAGATCGTCATAGAGTCTTGTGTGATTCCCACAGTGCTTTGATCTCCACCTTACCACGTCCATGAGGGCGTGCAAAACGGTGGTTTTTGGGTACAGTTCTGAGTCACATGGAGGCGATGAGCGATAGGAAGGGTTTCGTCTCTCCCGGTATTGGGGGTTGATGTTGCGCTGTGCTCGATTGGCCGTAACAGGGAAGTCCCTGGCCAGGGCTGATTAGAGATTTGCTGGTAAGTGTTACCAGTAGTTTCTCGACCCGTTATGAGCCTCACATCGGCACGACTTATCGGTTATTGGGGTCTGACGTTTACCACCCCTAGACTTGATATGCGACATATCAGACGAGGAGACCGGACTGTACGGGAAGTGTTGCCGATTGGCTCGACGGGAGTTGTAGCAGGTTCACTTGTTCTCTTCTGATCGCTCAATACCCGGGTGGCCATTACGTTTAGCTGACCGCTTGCGGCTTGGGGGTGCTTGATATGATCATCACCCACTGCCGGCGTATTGACGAGTCTCAGAGTCCCACAATGGAGTTTCCTAGTCCAGGCGAAACGTTGCGGTGCGCGTATGCGATATGCGCATGGACCCGATTAAAATACGCGTATAGGATACCGTATATTGATCGGGTGGCTTGCTTTTGGTTAGGGTCGTATCTGATATGGCCGGATTGATAAATCAAGTGTGGATTTATCATTTAACCATTAGATTCTCACTAGAAATCCTTTCTTGTTTTCTATGGATGTATGGATGCATGTATGCATTCCTTATTGTTTTATGCACATATGGATGTGCATGCACACATGCATACATACATCATGCTATCATGGTTGATTATACAAGGAAATGGTGGCAATATAAGACTCACACCATGGGTTTTTATTTGGATTATTATTTGATTTTTGGTTAAAACAAAATGGATAAAGGAAAAGATAATTCATGACTAGTTTCTACATCCTTCTTGACCTAACCATTCTCACCCACCACTTGACCATGGATTACTTTTCCTTTTGTGTTTTTAACTCAAGATCAATAATATCCTAACCATGGTTTGATATGAGAAGAGGAAAATATATATTGATATATTTTCTACTTTCTTTCATGAGTCATTCTTATCTTCTTCTCAAATTGCCATTATCTTCTTCTTCCTCTCTCATTTTGCTCTCTAGTTTTTTTGTAGTGAGCAATATACTCATCAAGATTGGATTTTGAAGTGAGAATAAGAACCACAACATCATTCTACATAAGTTTAGCCAACTTGTTTAGAGTGTTAGCTTCATTTCATTCACTTGATCGGATAAAGTTGTAAGCTTGGACAAAGCGGACTCCGGGTGGATCATCGGTGACCTCGAGGAGTTCAAGCAGAGCTTTTGCAAACCCCAAGTAGCCGAGGAGTCTAGCGTAGGGAGCTAAAAAGGTTGTACTCTCAAAACCCTAGCCTTTCTTTCTATGTGAAAAATTTTAGAAACCCTAATTTTTCTAGGAACGATTCTATGTTCGTTAACTTAGCACCCTAAAGACTCCACCTTTGGTTCATGTGATACTTCCAAACCCTTGATGAGGTGCTAGGCTAACCCAACATTGGTATCAGAGCCGACCTAGAACATTAGGCAACACTTTAGCGAAGTAAAAACTCCGATCGAACCGAAATACGGATTTTTTTGGAGCTCTCTGGTCGTTTTTTCAAAACTGCTCTTTTTCAGAATTAAAAATATGTAAAAAATTCAGCAGGTAAATAAAAGAATTACTGTATAAAAATGATGCAATGAACAGTTATTATTGCCGCGGAAACGCGGCCTAAGCTTGCTTAGGCCGCGGTTCAACGGCCATTTACATCAATCAATGCATCATTTTCATACAGTAATGCTGGGTTCTGCTTGTATATTTTTTAGGGTATTTTTAATCTGAATTTAGTGCTGAAAATTCTGGAGATGGTTTTGGACTCGACGATTCGATCAGAATTTTGATTTCGTGTCTTTTCGGGATAAATTAGAAAGTATTGAGGTGTTTGAACGAGTATCATTTGCTCACTTTTCACGGGGTTTCAATATTCTGGAGATACGTGCAAGTTTTGTGGTGGACCCTCTAGAAGACAACAAACCTTAACTTGATTATGTGACCGTCTTGAACTGCCCTTTAAACCTTAGGGTTTGGGGCAGTACGGCGTGCCACATGTGAGGCGTTGGCTTGACCCTTCTACGGCTGGACCGCTACTACTGTGTCATACTCCGGGTTTTTGAACTCCGCTCAAGTGTTGAGCTGTAGGGAATCTTGGGTATTTGATCGTTCGTTCAAAAACTTTAATACTGTCTGTTTATCTGGAATGTGATGCAATGTGTGGAATTCATATTATAAGACATGAAATACGAGGTATGTGATACTTCGCATTTACGATGTCTAAAGAGAATGTGGATTCCAAATATTGCAGTTTTACACTTTCTTTTCTGTGACCGTAAGTGTAGTATGTATTTACCGATTGTCGTTGCTATACGTCGACGACAATCGGTGTATGCATACTTACTTACGTTGATGATATGAGATATTATGTGTTGCTGAGATATGATGTGCAGGATTGTCGCGATTGAATAGCCGGGGTTTTTTATGTGAGATGAGAGTTTTATATTTTTATTCATGTAAATTTAAATGTAATGTAATATTCTTTTATTTGGGGCACTTCCGGGTTGAGGTTGATGCCACCAGTGTTGTATATTATTTACTTTTCCGCATTAGGATGGACCCAAGGAGGGGAGCACGAGTGACCGGGTTCTGGGGTTCAGTGGGAGGCCATCTCGAGGAGTCGAGACCTGGTCTCCTAAACTCCAGAATTGGTAGGGTCGCTTGCCGCTCTCGTAGGGGTCCAGGGTGTGGGCTTGGCTATTCATCGCGGCTGTGGAATCCGTATTTTCTATTGCTGGCTAAATACTAAATACGGACATCCTAGTATATCCCACATTATATCTATGTTTCTGCTGCGATATCTGTGATGTGATCATTTGATATGTTCTGATGGATACAGTATATAGTATATATGATATATTATATAGACGTTACTTATGTTTTAAACCCGCACTAGCCCTGCCCTGCTCTGTCGTTAGTTACCTAACCTAACGGTGCACGAGGGGACATCGAGGCGAATGCGGATGGCATAAGTATACGTCATATTTATCTGTGATGTTTAGGTGACTTAAATGATGGGACTTCATTAATGTGATTAATGAAAGAAAAGAAACCTAAAAGATGTTGTAGAATCAAATTTTAAATAAAAAGGGTAGCTACAGTTTTGCTTTGCATAGTGGTATATATGATATACCCTGCACCTTATTCGATGAGGAAAGAGCCGAGATCCCTTCACCGGGAGTGACCTCTTTAGCGAAATTGGCAGATGCTACAACACACGGTTTGCTTTTGATTGCTTTTGGAGTTTTGCTTTGCACAGTGATATATATGATATATCCCGCACCTTATTCGATGAGGAAAGAGCCGAGATCCCTTCACCGGGAGTGACCTCTTTAGCAAAACTAATAAAAGCCTCAAAATCACACCATTTCAAAACTTCGCTTGATTCTACAACGATATCAAGTTCATTACGCTCATGGTTTTCAGAAAAACCTGCGTAGCCCTCCGTCAATTCAGATCTGTAATATTTAGTATTCGTGCTACGGTTGTTTGGCATGCGTCAAGGCGTAGTGTACGGTAGCTGATTATTACTTATCTGTAGCATGAGATGCGATTGGATTAAGGTATTCATACGGCGTTGTTTGGCATGCGTCAAGGGTCATACGAGTGGGTTTAATTCAATCACGAATTGTACGGGTTGAACTTGACTAGCGGACTATGGGTTGTTTGTGTTGCGCCACGGCAGCGCCCCGGCCGTCTATCCGAGGCCAAAATGCGGAATCAAAATTTTTCTTAACTTTAAACTGGCGCTACCGCGGACAATACACCCGGATCGAAACCATTAACCTATACTAGCTAACTAGAGATGGGGTAAGAGATGTACCGAGTGATCCGAGTCCTCCGGTCTTCTCGTCGTCATCCCGATCTCCCGCGGAAACTCCGGTCGTCACATCCTTACCGGAAGGGCACCACATCGTCTGTATCTTTTACGGGCTCCCACCTCAATACCGAGGCAACTCGGGCACGAAGCTGGCTAGTCGACGTGCCCAAGATTTGCTGTAGAATGTAGTGTAGATGATACTTGTCTCATTTGGGGTTTGTAGTTGCCTTGATGGAGGAATAAGGTTATGGAAAAATGGTGCTTTCATTTTTCCAAAACTAGAAGAATGAGATGAAGAAATGTGTGCTACAACCAAATGGAAATTTTCTCTCATCCTCAAAACAAAGTGGCCGGCCATCATCTTTTGGAAATGGTGGGGGGAAAGAATAAATCATGAAGGGAGGTGAGGGTAGGAGAAATCAAGAGGTGACCACAAACAAACATCAACCATGCTTATTACTTATATCAAACCATACCCTTTCTAATCTCATTAAATGCACCATCGTGGAAGAAAGATTCTAATCCTATCATAATGAATACATTAGCAAGAAACCCCCTCCACAAATGTAATTTGCAAAACTGCAAATTACCCCCTCCATCTGAAAAGTCCGGCCGGGAAAGAACAAAGAAAAACCGACCGGAACGGAATGCAAACTGGCAACTCCAGAAAACTGGTCCCGTAATAAATTACAGGAAAACCCCGATACTGTGCATACACACCCGCATCTGTATTCCGTCCGGATACAAATGCAAAAAGACAAAATTTACACTGTACTAAACTAGGATCCGGCTTAAACCAAAACCGGCTAGTAATATCCGTTAGATCCTGATCCGTGCAATACCGTACGTATCTGATCGAACCCTGCCATATATCCATACGGCTACTAGTACAAAGCGTCCGATCCTGATCCGTGCAATACCGCACGTATCTGATCGGACCCTGCCATATCTCCATACGGCCTCTACAGCATTTCGCCCGAAAGCTTGAGTAACTGAAAGTGTGGTGGACTCGAAAGACTCGTCAATACTATGGTTGTGGATTTAACCACTAGCACGTCAGAGGTATAAGCCAATACGTGACGGGCCACCAGCTATTGACCAAAAGGGACGTCGATGAGCGAACTCATCCTGACACCCTACAGAGCCTGTCAGTGACAATATCCGTACAGTCCGGTCCGTTCGTCTATGAGCATCGCATGGCGGGCCTAGGGGGTTGGTAAAAGTCAGACCCCCAAAGGCGGTACAAGTCGTGTCGGAGTGAAGCCCAGAACACCCTGAGATACTACTGGAATACCTACCAGTAAATCTCCTGCCTCGGCCGAGGGCTTTGCGTAATGGCTCTCCTAGACACAGCGCGACCTCACCCCCAATACCGGGAGAGACGAACCCCTGCAGATCCGCTCACTGCCTCCATGTGGCTCGGGACTGTACCCAACTAAAACCTGTTTGCACGACTCCTTTGAGCCGTGGTAGGGTAGTAATCAAAGCACAGTGGAAACTCACACGAGACAAATGATGATCTCAGGTCGATGAACTAACCTGTACACATGTCACCTGGGAACTGCTATCTGACGTCTGGTATAATCCCAACTAGCAGGTTCCCGGCGAGTCCTGTCTGGTGTACTCATAACCCAATGAGCACCTGTATACATCTTAGGTGAACCAACTGACACCAGTGGCTTGTGAGACCGGCCACCGCCCCTCGTCGGGGTCTCGACTGTATACACTAGTCTACTAATGGAGTATCGATGCCCAGTCTCGAAACTCCCACGACTAGGGACCATTTAAGGATGTGCTTATAGACCCCAGCTCCCACGTATATGATCGCCATCATACTGCTGGTCGTCAAGCAAGAATCCTAGGGGCTCTATCAACGTGTAATAGCGACCTGTAAGGTCACCTGAAACAGTACACGATGATAAAGGTAAACCAGATAGCATACTATCATCTCGAGTAAGACTGTCCTCCTGGGATAGGTCCTCCCTCAATCATTGCAATCACGTGCCTGTGATCCAATAATTGACTCTGAGTGCACTATCTCCAACAATCTCCCACTTGCACTCAAGGCTAATTATTGCGATGTCGCATACTCACAGCCCGTGTGATACCGAACACCCAACTCCTCTACTAGTCAGTCTCACAAAGCTCGTTTGCGAAACTATTGCGTTCGAGGAATAGCCTCAGTGAGTGGATCCGCTGAGATGTTTCTTTCTATGTCTCTCTATATCTCAAGTTCGCGGAGAAAACCATCTTCCGAAATGAGCAATACCTGTCTTAGAGTATGTCTGGATATCTGATGGGACCTAGCTCATAAATGAACTCCAAATCCAAACTTCTTAGACTGTATTGATAACTGAACTTAATCAGTACCCAGCGCCATGCCTCCCTCAGTATTGCCTTGGACCACCTGTCCAAAATACTGCCCCTCGTCAGAAGGAGAAAATATAACTCTGACAGCCACTCTGCCATCTATGTCACCTTGGAAGCCTGGAATGATAACCGTCTCCTAAAAGAGGCTGTCGTTATCACATCCCTAGAACATCAACTTATGTTCTAAAACTGCTTCCGACTGTTTCTCCAGGATTGGATTAATATCAACTTATTGCACCTACTGCAAGAACAACATCTGGTGTGGTAGTTGACATCTCATGATTGACTCAATTGCCTAAGCAAGTGATCTGCCAATCATGCACATCCCTCTCTACTTTAGTCTATAAGACACCTTTAGAGAGGGTGACTCCATTACCTGCAGGTTCACTACCATGCCAGGAGTCGACCATTCTAAATACTCTTAGAATGCTGTCAAAGTACCCTGATTGGGAAACCACCCAAATCTAGATCTAAAACCATAGATCCAGTTACCAGTATGTCTTATATAATGTCCAAGTCCCATGTGGAGAAAACACTGTGTGACGACCAAAGTATAACCGATCGTATTATAGGAGTTTCCTTTCCTACTCTGTGTATGTCATCCAAAACCAGGACATCACACCCTACTACCTTCTTAACAGATCCATCCCCTATTCTGATGACGTCAAACCTATGACTGTCACATCAGAAATAGATGATCTATCTCCGCTATATTCTGCTTTAGTCTATAAATAGACATAAGCCTGATGTCCACCAATGCTTCCGCTGCTCCCACTGACTACGACAACCCTCTGGCAGAGTCATATAGACGTGCACTTCTAAAACTAGTTTAGAACGATGCTGTACTCATCCTCCTGCCGGGTCTCGCAGCCTGGAACAACAACAATGGCAAGTCTGGGTAAACAAGAACTTCCCTGTCACCGTCCTTGAGGCTACCGGAGTACCTCTCGGTGCCTGAAGTTACCCACCGTATCTGCGGAGTGGCCAATGGAATGTCAAATCAGATTGAATCTTTAGGTTCCTTATCAAATCTTCAGTAATCGTTTGCGGTTCTGGAATCACTTCCAGTTCTACCATACTCCCACTACTGTTTTCTGAAAAATAACCATTTCTTTTTAAAATGTGGCGAGTTAAGAACAATATCACTATTGATCTTCCAGATGGTATAAAGTCAACCCTCGTCATAGCCTGGGTCAACCCACAAACAGCCATTACAGAAACGTGCCTTGAGTTGTCCAGTGTCTGGTTTTAATCATAAGCCGGACAACTCCCCGTACCTTAACATCGTTAAGGTATGAACTGTTCTATATCCAATATAGAACCAGAGGCACTGATTTAAATGAACCAGATTCAAATCATGCAGCTATCTCCAGTGCATGTCAACTAAATGGAAGAGAGGCCGATCAGCGTTACTCAACTTAGGAATGCTTCCAATTATGAGTAACCTGAAAGAGAAGCAATTTCTCTTTATCATTACTATCAACTGAATACCATACACAAGTATCTACATCTTCGATCACCTTGAAGAATCCCGATACTTGCTACACCTGGTTCTCTACTCTATTCAAATACCTATAACTCCTCAAAACTTAGACCCTGTGTTTCTACGAAACACATGTCTAAGAACTAGAGAAGTTAAAAGTAAACAGAATATAGTATGAGGACCAACCCCTCTGTCCTAATGGACACTGGACAACATACAATACTCTGTATAAGTCCGCCGAGTCTAACAACTCTTTCACTGTGTGTCGCAGGTTGAAAACTGTACTTATGGTTAAGAATAATTACACCGCTGTTTAATGCTCCTTACCTAACCATCCACTGATATAGGTAAATGTCAACGACATAATATCAAAAGGTATATCTCACTCTATGAAAATAGACGTACAGATATATCAATTTGAAATTGGTGCACAACAGCGGATATTCAAAACCAAATATTTGCCGACCGGCAAACAGCCCAGATGATCTTCCTCAAATATCACCGATTACAACGAATCCCGATATAATGAGGATGATTACCCTATTCCCAATAACTTACTCCCACTCATCATCTGTAAAACCATACAGATGTGAGAATCATACCTGGTAAATACATACCCTGGAGTAAGTATCTAATCGGGAAATCAGTTTTCTTTTAACATTACACAGTGAAACTGAAACATTGAAATGTTTCGGTAGGGTATCCTGGTATTCCTAGTAATGCCTCTACCATTATCCAGATTCACAACTGTAACCGTATATCTCTTTGCCATCTGTCCAAATCCCTTTATATGTCTTTAGTCATTACCGTCTGCACACCCTTTTAGGCCAAATGGTTTTCTTCCTTCCCTACCGTTCGGCACCAGCCTATGGTTTGGAAGAAGACTATCCAATAAGCATAATGGGTGTACTGTCCTAATCCTAGGAGCACTCGCAATGCGAGAGAAGGTGAAGATAAAAGACAACCGAATAAACCTTATTCCTATTTCTCCTGGACCAGAATCCATCCCCGAACTGGAACAAGTTCCTTTCGAGTTCGTATATAACCATACGATGGAGTATCCAAAAACTTGGGATCTTCGTAGTGATACGGAGTGTCCTGGAGAAATACAAAGGTGATTTAGGATTGGCGAAGAAATACTCGGTTTGGTCGTGAATAGCAGTCGCAATTTACTTTGCCCTCTTACTAATCCCTTTCTTTGTCTTAACTTAATACCTTCTGCACACCATCGTTATGCTAATTGGTTTTCTTCATTCCCCACCGTTCGGCACCATCCTAAGGTTTGGAAGAAGACTATCCAATTTGCATAATAGGTGTACTATCTCCTAAACCAAGGAGTACTCACAATGAGAGAAGGTGAAAGAAAAGACAACTGAATAATCCTATTCGTTTTCTCCAGAACCAGAAACCATCCTCGAAGTCCTTCGAGTTCGTATATAACCATATGATGGTTTTGTCCAATGGAAGTGGACGTTCGTAGTAATACGGGGTGTCCTGGAGAAAAGGGTAAAAGTAGGAGTGGCAATGAGGTTTGAAACTCTGACAATCCAAAAGCCTGTGTTAAGAAGGTGTTAGTGTATATGCCCTAGAGGCCATTACTGTATCATACTAGTATGTATATTACTTGATGGAAGCTTGGGATATTCACAGTTGTACAGACAATCTTGCTCAATATAGTAGTATGCTACTTGGTTTGTCTCTGCTTTAATGTGTACATGTGTGTTTATTTATTCACCTATACGCATTAGTAGAGCCCTTAGGATCTTTGCTTGATTACCGGCGTTGTGATGGCGATCACACTCGTGGGGGCTGGGTAATCTACAAGCACATCCTTATACAGGTCCCTAGTCGTAGGACTATCGAGACAGGGCATCGATACTCCGGAGTAGACTAGCGTATGCGCTTCTCATCCCAGTGTGGGAGATGGTCTGTCCCACAGCCATCAGTACGTCGTACTGGAGATAGTATACGGGTGCTCGTTGGGTTACGAGTACACTGGACAGGACTCGTCGGGAACTGACAGGTTGGTATTATACCTATCGTCAGTTATCAGTTCCCAGGTGACATGAGTACAGCTTAGTCCGCTGACTTGACACTGACACTTTGCCTCGAGTGTGTTCCCACTGCACTTTGATCACTACCCTACCACGGCTCAAAGGAGTCGTGCAAACAGGTGGTGGTTGGGTGCAGTCCCGAAGCACTTGGAGGCAGTGACGGTTAGACAGGATTCGTCTCTCCCGGTATTGGGGGTTGACATCGCGCTGTGTCTAGGAGAGCCATTACACGAGTAGTCCCTGGCCAGGGCAAGCGAGATGTACTGGTAGGTTCCAGTGTTATCTCAGGGTGTATTGGGCTTCACTCCGACACGACTTGTACCGCTATTAGGGGACTGACGTTTTACCGCCCCCTAGGCCCGCCATGCGATGTATCAGACGAACAGACCGGACTGTACGGAGAATGTCACATTCAGACTCAGTAGGAGTTCAGATGGGGTTTCACCTCGTCAGCCTTCTTGTCGGCATCTACCTGGGGATCGTTACGCACAGCTAGTGCCGCTTGCGGTCTGTGGTTAAACCCACTGCCAGCGTAGTGTCGAGTCTTTAGAGTCCCACACAGAGGGTATTCGCCTCTGGGCAAAATAGAGTAGAGGTCGCATGGTTTTGCGACAGGGTTCGTTCTCATCCGCGCACTTGTGCACGTTTGGAGTCCGGACGGATTATACTGGCAGGCTCTGGTTTGAGCCAGATACTGGTATATATATATTTGGGGTTACTTTTATATCTTGGTATTCTTGTTCCTCGGAACGAGAATGCAGGTGTGTATGCACAGTTGCTTGAGGCGGAGGATGAGGTTTTTCATTAGGGTTTCGGAACGGGTGCGTATGCACAGTTGACAGTTATCTTTTTCCAAACCCTAATGGATTTATGAATTATCTATTAATAATAGTAATTAAATGAGAATTATGTTATGGTTGATTTTGTTGACTTGTTGACCATGGTTGACTTGTTGACCATGGTTGAATGTTGACCACCATCATGCTTTAAAAAGTCCTCCTTGATTCATGCTTACTTTTGACTAAATGAAGCATGGTAGTGGTCATTCCTAATTGCCATCAACTATTCTCATTTTGAATTATTATCATTTAGATAATTCATTTTCTTTTTGATATGGTTGCAAAAAAAAGAAAAAGAGAGCTCATTCTATCATAACCTCTCTCTCTCCTCATTTCATCTTCTTCTTCCTCTAGCAAAGAGAAACCTTCTCATGTGTTGAGAATCATTCTCTTTAAAAGGAAAAGCAAACCCTAATCACTCTCTACTCATTCTAGGATGAAGGTTTAGCAAGCCGGAAACCCTAGTTCACTCAAAGATCGAGGAAGAGCCCAAAGTCGAACCTTCGAGGTGGATCTATCTTCGGCAAGAAGAAGGCGACGAGAAGAGAACCATTCAAGCTTCTACAAAGAACAAGAAAGAAGAACAACAACAAGAAGCAACAACAAGAAGAGAAGGAGTTCAAGTTTAGGTATAACCATCAACATAGTAGCTAACTCTCTTTAGCTAGAATACTAGTTTTAGTTTAGCAAAGATCCGGCTTTTACGGTCCGTGTTACAAAGTTTAGAAAAAAATTTGATTTACCGTTTCCGCAACCCCGTAAGTACCGGGAGAGGTAACGTGGACCTAACAGTGGTATCAGAGCCTAACTAAACTTAAACTAGCTTGGTAGCAAAGTGTAACGAAGTTCGGAACCGAAAAATCACAAAACCGGAAAAACAAAACCCTAAGTTTCTGTTGAAATTTTTTCTGCTCTAAATGAAAAACTTTGTACTTGTAAATTCGGCTCAGGGTTTTGTTTGAAGACACAAGAAATTCGATGCCCTAATTTGTTTAAACCGCCGCGCTTCCACGGCATGAGGTATGCATGGCGCCGCGGAAGCGCCGCAGTTTATTTCTCTTTCTGTATCGATTTTCGTGTAGTGTTCTTCTGGTGGGATTTTGTGATTTTTCAGATGTATTATATATACCCAGATTTTCCAGAACTGAAATTTGCTTTTGGGGTCCTATAATTCCGTATTTTTTCCGAACTTCACTGCATTTTGGCTATGTTGGTTATATCTGTGTTGCTTGCATGTATTGAACGTCGGCTAATCGCTATAAGTCGATTAGTCGGGGTTATACATGATCTGTAATATGCTGGAATGTGTATATGAATGTGTTGGACTGTCGCGGGTGAATAGCCGGGGTGGATGTGAGATGAGCTTTTGTTTTTCTTTCATTCATTGTAAATGTAAATTGATGTAATAATATTTTTGTTTGGCCGCACAACCGGGTCGGGGTTGTAGCCGTCATTGTATAATTCTTTTTACTGTTTTTGCTCCTAGGATAGACCCATGGAGGGGTGCACAAACTACCGGGTAGCTCGAAGTGCCGAGTGGCCTACTCATGGCATTGAGGGAGGTTGCTTCGCTTCGGGTACTTGGCGGGTGGTTTGCCGCACCCGTAGGGGTCTTGGGTGGGGTTTTGGCTATTCACCGCGACCGTGTTATCCGCTTTTCGTTTCAGGCTCGAAAGGATTGCGGATTACTAGTATATCCAATGTATTCATCTGTGATCTGTAATGTCTATCATTGCTTTACTATTTAGGCGTTGCTTATGTTTTACAGCCGCGCTAGCCCAGCCCCCGCTCTGTCGTTAGTTAAGTAACCTAACGAGTGATGACGGGACCCCGTGGCGAATGCGAATGGCATAAGCGTACGTCATATTTTGGTTGTTTTCTGCAATGGTAGGATTAAATGATGGGACGCATTAAAAGAACTAATGCAAGAATATCACGCATTAAAAGAACTAATGCAAGAAAATAAACCTAAAAGACGTTGTTGGAACAAATTTTTTCAAAAAGCTGTTATTACAAGGACGTTCATTTTTGTTTTGCATCGCGGTATTCGGTTATGAATACCCAGCACCTCAGTCGACGAGGCAAGGGCCGAGATCCCTTCACCGGGAGTGACCCCTTGGACAAAAGTTTGCGTCAGGGTAATAACTTCACTATAGTCGATTATTCTTGCTTTGCATCGAGGTATTCATTTTGTAATATCCTGCACCTCATTCGACGGGGAAAGAGCCGAGATCCCTTCACAGGGAGTGACCTCTTTAGCAAAAAGTTTTTCGCCACTATATTTTCAAAAGATATATCACGTTCCTTCAACGATATCAAGTTCATTACGTTAACGGGTTTTTCGCCAAAAACCCAGCCGTAGCCCTCCGTCGTTTCGGATAATTAATACTTAGTATTCGTGCTGCGTTTGTTGATTATTCGTCAAGACACAGTGAACGGTAGCTGAGTAGTAATTTTCTGTTGCACTAAAAGATGTGATTGGTTAGGACGGTCGCATGATTTTGTTGATTATTCGTCAAGGGTCATGCGGGCGGGTCTAATGCAATCCTGGATAACGACGGGTTGAACTTGACTAGGACCTTTTGATTTGTTGATTATTCGTCAAGGTCACTTGGGTCCTAGGGGCAAAAACCACATCGGGAGTTTCAAAAGAACTGAAACTTGCAGATTTAGCATACCTTCTGGAGTGTGGTGACTAGAGTGGATTCCATCTAGGTTATCACACAATGACAGTTGGATCCCGATCCCACTGATGAGTTGGTTTACTCTCGGGAGATTATTTCACTTAACGATCAATGCTATAAACCTAGTAGGTGTCTAGAAAAGTGTTAGCGGGGTTACGCCCCCAGGGAAAAGAGGTTCTTTAATTAAGGAACTTCGCGAAAGCGTTGGAAAACCTCCCTCGAAGTACCGACACCAGCCTGGCTGAAAGGTTAAGCAAGTATTGTAACGTGAATTAAAACCCGGCTAGTTCTTCTTTTAAAAAGGTTTTAAGAAGGATTTGAGGAAACAGTGGGAGACACCCTGGTTAGATAAATTAATAAACCAATCTAATCTTGCACGAGCATACGCTGAGTGTTTCTTTTCTCTCTCTCCAGGCAGCAACCTTTTCACGCCCTAATCAAGATAATAAAATGTATCGCTTGACCGAACCGAATTCTTATTCGGGACTGGGGAAAGTTGGTTCAGCTCTAACTTGTGACAACCGTCATGAGTATGAGAATGGGAAAGAGGAAAGTATGGATTTCCAGGATACCCAGTTGAAGAAGAAGCATGGTTTTGCATCTACTTCAGGTGTTCTTGTAATTGAGAACTGTTTTACGGTCAGCCCTACCTCCTGGGTACTTGATACCGGATCAGGATCTCATATTTGTAATTTATTGCAAGGACTGAGAAAAAGTAGGAAAGTTGCACCGGGTGATATGTCGCTCAGAGTAGCGAACGGAGCACAAGTTTATGCGGCAGCCGTCGGTGAATATCACCTAGTATTGCCAAATGGCAAGACTATGATTTTGAACGATTGTTACTATGTACCCTCTATGGTTTGCAACATCATATCAGTTTCTTTACTCGATAAAGATAGATATAAGTTTGTTCTTGAAAAGAATATCATGAACATTTACCTTGATAAGGTACTGGTTGCAGAGGGTACACTGTTTAATGGTATCTACGTTCTAAATCAGAATACAGTTCTCAATATACAAAACACACGCAAGAGGAAGAATTCAGATACAAATGAATCCTACTTGTGGCATTGTAGACTTGGTCATGTCGGAGAGAAAAGACTGAGTAAGTTGCATAAAGATGGACTCTTGGATGCGTTCGAGTTTTCATCTTATGAAACTTGTCAGTCTTGTCTCAAAGGTAAGATGACCAAATCTCCGTTCACCGGACATGGAGAAAGAGCAGCAGAGCTCTTGGGACTCATACATAGTGATGTATGTGGTCCGATGTCTACACATGCAAGGGGTGGGTTCTCGTACTTCATCACATTCACTGACGATCTCTCTAGGTTCGGATATGTGTATCTGATGAAACACAAATCCGAAGCTTTTGAGAAATTCAAGGAATACAGAAAGGAAGTAGAGAACCAGACAGGCAAAAGTATCAAGATCCTCCGGTCTGACAGGGGAGGGGAGTACTTAAGCACGGAATTCCTAGATTACTTAAAAGAGAATGGTATTCTCTCTCAGCTTACTCCTCCTTATACACCACAGCACAACGGTGTATCAGAGCGGAGGAATCGTACCCTATTGGATATGGTTCGCTCCATGATGAGTAGTGCTGAGTTACCTCTTTCATTCTGGGGACATGCGCTGCAGACAGCGGCATACCTTTTGAATCAAGTTCCGTCCAAATCAGTGCCTAAAACTCCGTATGAAATATGGAGCAGTAAGAAACCATGTCTTAAGTTTATTAAGATATGGGGTTGTCCGGCCTATGTAAAAACACAGAAACCGGACAAGTTAGAGGCACGGTCAGTTCTCTGTAAATTTGTGGGATATCCTAAAGACTCACTAGGATATCTGTTCTACCACACTGAGGAACAGAAGGTGTTTGTATCTCGCCACGCTACCTTCTTAGAAAGGGAGTTTCTTGCAAAAGAAACTAGTGGGAGTTCGGTAGAACTGGAAGAAATTCAGCGACCACAAAATGTAACTGAAAATTTGGAGGAACCGCTAGATTCAATAACCCCAAACGAACCTCAGCCACTCCGCAGATCTGGTAGGATTTCTCATCCGCCCGAGAGATACTACGGTTTTCTCATAGACGGGGATCGAGAGGATTGCATCTTGGAAGAAGATGACCCTACCAGTTTCAGGCAGGCCATTATCAGTAAGGACTCTGATAAGTGGCAGGAAGCAATGCAATCTGAAATGGAGTCCATGTACGCCAATAAAGTGTGGACCATGGATATTGCTCCACCTGGGGTAAAACCCGTTGGATGCAAATGGATCTACAAAAGGAAACTTGGTGTAGATGGGCAGGTGGAAACCTATAAAGCTAGACTCGTTGCAAAAGGTTTTCGTCAAAGACCTGGTTTGGACTATGACGAGACTTTTTCTCCGGTGGCTATGCTCAAATCCATTCGGATCCTACTTGCCATTGCTGCCTTCCATGACTATGAAATCTGGCAGATGGATGTTAAGACGGCTTTCCTAAACGGTTGTTTGGAAGAGTGCGTTTACATGGATCAACCAGAAGGTTTCGTAGACAGTGGGAGCAGCGGAAGGGTGTGCAAGTTGCTTAAATCCATTTATGGATTAAAGCAGGCATCGCGGAGCTGGAACATCTGTTTTGATGAGGCAATCAAGGAATTTGATTTCATCAAGAACGAAGATGAACCCTGTGTGTATAAGAAGATTGTAGGACGAACTGTCGTGTTCCTAGTCTTGTACGTGGACGACATTCTTTTGATAGGAAATGATGTTCCTATGCTACAATCGGTCAAGCTGTTTTTGTCACAAAGGTTCTCCATGAAGGACCTGGGTGATGCCTCGTACATTCTAGGGATCAAGATCTATAGAGATAGATCCAAGAGACTATTGGGACTTTCGCAGTCCAGGTACATAGAGACCGTACTAAAGAGATTTAGTATGGAGGATTCCAAGCGCGGTAACATACCCGCATTGCACGGAATTACCCTCTCCAAGAAGATGTCTCCTAAGACTGACGAGGAGAGGGTTCGCATGAGCACTATACCCTACGCTTCGGCGGTAGGATCTATAATGTATGCGATGCTATGTACAAGACCAGATGTAGCTTACGCGTTGAGCACGGTAAGCCGGTATCAGTCAGACCCAGGGGAGGACCACTGGATAGCAGTGAAGAACATTCTCAAGTACCTGAGGAGGACTAAGGAGATGTTCCTGGTTTACGGTAATGGAGACCTCAGGGTCGAGTCCTTTACCGATTCAAGCTTCCAGAGTGACAAAGATGACAGCAAGTCTGTCTCGGGTTTTGTGTTTACCCTCAACGGAGGGGCGGTATGTTGGAGGAGTTCCAAGCAGGATACCGTCGCAGACTCGACGATGGAGGCTGAATACATTGCTGCAAGCGATGCCGCAAAAGAGGCGGTCTGGATTAAGAAGTTCATTAGTGAACTTCAGGTGGTTCCGTCCATTGTTGACCCAATACCTTTGTATTGCGATAACAATGGGGCTATAGCTTTAGCGAAGGAACCAAGGTCCCATCAGAAATCCAGGCACATCTTAAGGCGGTATCACCTGATCAGGGAGATCATTGATCGACAGGAGATCGAGGTGCGGAGAGTGGATACAAAGGACAACACTGCGGACCCATTCACAAAGGCTTTACCCCAGACTCAGTTTGAGCGGCTGATCGAGATGATAGGTCTTCGATACGCCAGTACATGGCCTTAGTGCAAGTGGGAGATTGTTAGTGTATATGCCCTAGAGGCCATTACTGTATCATACTAGTATGTATATTACTTGATGGAAGCTTGGGATATTCACAGTTGTACAGACAATCTTGCTCAATATAGTAGTATGCTACTTGGTTTGTCTCTGCTTTAATGTGTACATGTGTGTTTATTTATTCACCTATACGCATTAGTAGAGCCCTTAGGATCTTTGCTTGATTACCGGCGTTGTGATGGCGATCACACTCGTGGGGGCTGGGTAATCTACAAGCACATCCTTATACAGGTCCCTAGTCGTAGGACTATCGAGACAGGGCATCGATACTCCGGAGTAGACTAGCGTATGCGCTTCTCATCCCAGTGTGGGAGATGGTCTGTCCCACAGCCATCAGTACGTCGTACTGGAGATAGTATACGGGTGCTCGTTGGGTTACGAGTACACTGGACAGGACTCGTCGGGAACTGACAGGTTGGTATTATACCTATCGTCAGTTATCAGTTCCCAGGTGACATGAGTACAGCTTAGTCCGCTGACTTGACACTGACACTTTGCCTCGAGTGTGTTCCCACTGCACTTTGATCACTACCCTACCACGGCTCAAAGGAGTCGTGCAAACAGGTGGTGGTTGGGTGCAGTCCCGAAGCACTTGGAGGCAGTGACGGTTAGACAGGATTCGTCTCTCCCGGTATTGGGGGTTGACATCGCGCTGTGTCTAGGAGAGCCATTACACGAGTAGTCCCTGGCCAGGGCAAGCGAGATGTACTGGTAGGTTCCAGTGTTATCTCAGGGTGTATTGGGCTTCACTCCGACACGACTTGTACCGCTATTAGGGGACTGACGTTTTACCGCCCCCTAGGCCCGCCATGCGATGTATCAGACGAACAGACCGGACTGTACGGAGAATGTCACATTCAGACTCAGTAGGAGTTCAGATGGGGTTTCACCTCGTCAGCCTTCTTGTCGGCATCTACCTGGGGATCGTTACGCACAGCTAGTGCCGCTTGCGGTCTGTGGTTAAACCCACTGCCAGCGTAGTGTCGAGTCTTTAGAGTCCCACACAGAGGGTATTCGCCTCTGGGCAAAATAGAGTAGAGGTCGCATGGTTTTGCGACAGGGTTCGTTCTCATCCGCGCACTTGTGCACGTTTGGAGTCCGGACGGATTATACTGGCAGGCTCTGGTTTGAGCCAGATACTGGTATATATATATTTGGGGTTACTTTTATATCTTGGTATTCTTGTTCCTCGGAACGAGAATGCAGGTGTGTATGCACAGTTGCTTGAGGCGGAGGATGAGGTTTTTCATTAGGGTTTCGGAACGGGTGCGTATGCACAGTTGACAGTTATCTTTTTCCAAACCCTAATGGATTTATGAATTATCTATTAATAATAGTAATTAAATGAGAATTATGTTATGGTTGATTTTGTTGACTTGTTGACCATGGTTGACTTGTTGACCATGGTTGAATGTTGACCACCATCATGCTTTAAAAAGTCCTCCTTGATTCATGCTTACTTTTGACTAAATGAAGCATGGTAGTGGTCATTCCTAATTGCCATCAACTATTCTCATTTTGAATTATTATCATTTAGATAATTCATTTTCTTTTTGATATGGTTGCAAAAAAAAGAAAAAGAGAGCTCATTCTATCATAACCTCTCTCTCTCCTCATTTCATCTTCTTCTTCCTCTAGCAAAGAGAAACCTTCTCATGTGTTGAGAATCATTCTCTTTAAAAGGAAAAGCAAACCCTAATCACTCTCTACTCATTCTAGGATGAAGGTTTAGCAAGCCGGAAACCCTAGTTCACTCAAAGATCGAGGAAGAGCCCAAAGTCGAACCTTCGAGGTGGATCTATCTTCGGCAAGAAGAAGGCGACGAGAAGAGAACCATTCAAGCTTCTACAAAGAACAAGAAAGAAGAACAACAACAAGAAGCAACAACAAGAAGAGAAGGAGTTCAAGTTTAGGTATAACCATCAACATAGTAGCTAACTCTCTTTAGCTAGAATACTAGTTTTAGTTTAGCAAAGATCCGGCTTTTACGGTCCGTGTTACAAAGTTTAGAAAAAATTTTGATTTACCGTTTCCGCAACCCCGTAAGTACCGGGAGAGGTAACGTGGACCTAACAGAAGGTTCGGTCAACTTGGTCACTGAGTCATAGTCCAGGGTCGGGTCAATGGTTGCTGCCAAAGAGAGAGAGAAAAGAAACACTCAGCGTGCACTCTAACCTAGATCAGAAAGGTTATCACTTTATCTAATCAGGAAACCTCCCACTGTAACGTCAAATTCTTCCCCAAACCTGAAAGAAGAATTAGTCGGGATCACCCGAGGAGTAAACCAACTCATCAGTGGGAATCGGGATCCAACTATCATCGCATGATGACTTGACGGAATCCACTCAAGTCACCACACTCCAGAAGGTATGCGCATATCTGGCAAGTTTCAGTTCTTTTGAAACTCCCGATGTGATTTTTACCCCTAGGACCCAAGTGACCTTGACACAGTCAACAAATCAAAGAGTCCTAGTCAAGTTCAGCCCGTCATTATCCTGGATTGCATTAAACCCACCCGTACGAGCCCTTGACACAGTCAACAAGGCCGCACGACTGTCCTAACCAATCCCATTAATATGCTGCAAACAAACACTACTTAGCTACCGCACACTACGCCTTGACACAGTCAACAAACGCAGCACGAATACTAAGTAATACTTGTAAGAAATGACGGAGGGCTACGACTGGTTTTTGGCGAAAAACCTTTAACGTAATGAACTTGATATCGTTGAAGGAACTGCATAGCTTTTTTTTAGAAAATATAGTGACGAAAACCTTTACTAAAGAGGTCACTCCCGGTGAAGGGATCTCGGCTCTTTCCCCGTAGAATGAGGTGCAGGATATTCCAAATGAATACCACGATGCAAAGCAAAAGTAATCGGCTATAGTGAAGTTAATGCCCTGACGCAAACTTCTGTCCAAGGGGTCACTCCCGGTGAAGGGATCTCGGCCCTTGCCTCGTCGACTGAGGAGCAGGATATTCCAAATGAATACCACGATGCAAAACAAAAGTGAACGTCCTTGCAATAACAGCTTTTTGAAAAATGTTCCAACAACATCAGAATAGGTTTGTTTATCTTGCATTGATCCGAATCAATGCAGTCCCATCAATTGATCACACCACAAAGAACGAAAATATACTGACGTACGTATATGCCATCCGCATTCGCCACTGGGTCCCGTCATCACCCGTTAGGTTAGCTAACTAACGGCAGAGCGGGGACTGGACTAGCGCGGATGAAAAACATATACAACATCTACTAATATATATACCAATATATAGTATTTCGCTCAAGGCGTGATAAAATGCAACATCAGAGAAATGTACAGCATCACAGAACAATACAGATATCTGGAAGCCCCGGGTTTCACAGAGCCGCTGCTGAAACCCGACGTTCCCCTGGTCGTGTGGATAGCCTGTGCAATGAAATCCTAGACCCCTACGGGCGCGGCAAGTCACCCGCTAAAACCTGAAGCGAGGCAGCCCCCTTCAGCGCCGTGAATGGACCACCCAGCACTTCACGGAATCCGGTAACTTGGGCACCCCTCCTGGGTCAACCTGTACCCCCTACGAGTGCGGTGAATAGCCCGCCAATTTCAGACTGAAGCCCCCTCCGTCCCAATGCCATGAGATGCGGGCCCGTTGCCCTCTAGAACCCGGCTATCCGTGCACCCCTCCGCGGGGTAACCCTAGTACAGAAAGTAAAATATGCATACAACGGGTACATCGACCGCAACCAGGTCGTGCCCCAAAAGAATAATACAAACAGACAGTGACGGCAGTCCACATGTCGGACGCTCGCCCCGCAATATCAAATGTACATATAAAACAAAACTGTACTAGCATTGCATCCAGGCTATCCCCCACGACCGATCCGCAACAACACAGCATAAACACAGAACATCAACGTGAAAATCACGTTCGCAAATCCGTCTAACCGGGCTATAGCAGTTAGACAGGATTTACCGATCAAGTGATATCACGGTCGCAGATATAATGTAAATACTGTGAAATAATGTGTTTAAAATATCCGATCAATCAAAAATTAACAAGTGGGCCCCCAAGCAATACTGTAGCACTCACAGAAAATCTGGGCCCAATATTAATATTCCGAAACCCCTATTTTTAGCCCAAAAGCCCACTGCAGAAAAACGAAGACATGATTCTTCATTACTGCGGCGGATCCGCGGCCTGAGAAAGGTTAATGGCCGCGGATCCGCGCTCTTACTGAGGGATCATGTTGTCGAATTTTCCCAGTGTTCTTAGAACTCCCTGCACATCATTCTGAGACAACCTGAAAAATTTTTAGAGACCAAAAAATTTCAACAGAAACTGATGTGAACAAAAATGCATGTTTTGGAGTTTCGGTCGATCGGAAATGTAAAATACATTAGAACAAGCTAGACAAGGTTAATGGCGTGACTCTGATACCATGTTGCGCCACGGCAGCGCCCCGGCCGTCTATCCGAGGCCAAAATGCGGAATCAAAATTTTTCTTAACTTTAAACGGGCGCTACCGCGGACAATATACCCGGATCGAAACCATTAACCTATACTAGCTAACTAGAGATGGGGTGAGAGATGTACCGAGTGATCCGAGTCCTCCGGTCTTCTCGTCGTCGTCCCGATCTCCCACGGAAACTCCAGTCGTCACATTCTTGCCGGAAGGGCACCACATCGTCTGTATCTTTTACGGGCTCCCACCTCAATACTGAGGCAACTCGGGCACGAAGCTGGCTAGTCGACGTGCCCAAGATTTGCTGTAGAATGTAGTGTAGATGATGCTTGTCTCATTTGGGGTTTGTAGTTGCCTTGATGGAGGAATAAGGTTATGGAAAAATGGTGCTTTCATTTTTCCAAAACTAGAAGAATGAGATGAAGAAATGTGTGCTACAACCAAATGGAAATTTTCTCTCATCCTCAAAACAAAGTGGCCGGCCATCATCTTTTGGAAATGGTGGGGGGAAAGAATAAATCATGAAAGGAGGTGAGGGTAGGAGAAATCAAGAGGTGACCACAAACAAACATCAACCATGCTTATTACTTATATCAAACCATACCCTTTCTAATCTCATTAAATGCACCATCATGGAAGAAAGATTCTAATCCTATCATAATGAATACATTAGCAAGAAACCCCCTCCACAAATGTAATTTGCAAAACTGCAAATTACCCCCTCCATCTGAAAAGTCCGGCCGGGAAAGAACAAAGAAAAACCGACCGGAACGGAATGCAAACTGGCAACTCCAGAAAACTGGTCCCGTAATAAATTACAGGAAAACCCCGATACTGTGCATACACACCCGCATCTGTATTCCGTCCGGATACAAATGCAAAGAGACAAAATCTACACTGTACTAAACTAGGATCCGGCTTAAACCAAAACCGGCTAGTAATATCCGTTAGATCCTGATCCTTGCAATACCGTACGTATCTGATCGAACCCTGCCATATATCCATACGGCTACTAGTACAAAGCGTCCGATCCTGATCCGTGCAATACCGCACGTATCTGATCGGACCCTGCCATATCTCCATACGGCCTCTACAGCGTTTCGCCCGAAAGCTTGAGTAACTGAAAGTGTGGTGGACTCTAAAGACTCATCAATACTATGGTTGTGGATTTAACCACTAGCACGTCAGAGGTATAAGCCAATACGTGACGGGCCACCAGCTATTGACCAAAAGGGACGTCGATGAGCGAACTCATCCTGACACCCTACAGAGCCTGTCAGTGACAATATCCGTACAGTCCGGTCCGTTCGTCTATGAGCATCGCATGGCGGGCCTAGGGGGTTGGTAAAAGTCAGACCCCCAAAGGCGGTACAAGTCGTGTCGGAGTGAAGCCCAGAACACCCTGAGATACTACTGGAATACCTACCAGTAAATCTCCTGCCTCGGCCGAAGGCTTTGCGTAATGGCTCTCCTAGACACAGCGCGACCTCACCCCTAATACCGGGAGAGACGAACCCCTGCAGATCCGCTCACTGCCTCCATGTGGCTCGGGACTGTACCCAACTAAAACCTGTTTGCACGACTCCTTTGAGCCGTGGTAGGGTAGTAATCAAAGCACAGTGGGAACTCACACGAGACAAATGACGATCTCAGGTCGATGAACTAACCTGTACACATGTCACCTGGGAACTGCTATCTGACGTCTGGTATAATCCCAACTAGCAGGTTCCCGGCGAGTCCTGTCCGGTGTACTCATAACCCAATGAGCACCTGTATACATCTTAGGTGAACCAACTGACACCAGTGGCTTGTGAGACCGGCCACCGCCCCTCGTCGGGGTCTCGACTGTATACACTAGTCTACTAATGGAGTATCGATGCCCAGTCTCAAAACTCCCACGACTAGGGACCATTTAAGGATGTGCTTATAGACCCCAGCTCCCACGTATATGATCGCCATCATACTGCTGGTCGTCAAGCAAGAATCCTAGGGGCTCTATCAACGTGTAATAGCGACCTGTAAGGTCACCTGAAACAGTACACGATGATAAAGGTAAACCAGATAGCATACTATCATCTCGAGTAAGACTGTCCTCCTGGGATAGGTCCTCCCTCAATCATTGCAATCACGTGCCTGTGATCCAATAATTGACTCTGAGGGCACTATCTCCAACAGTTTGGCATGCGTCAAGGTCATAGCACGCTAGGGGCAAAATATTATCGGGAATTTCAAGTGTTGAGATTTGCAATGAGATTGCATACCTTCTATGAGATAGTTGGATCCCGATACCCACTGCGAGTAATTGTTACTCCCGGGAGAGTTTTACACAGGACAATTAGCCGATCAAGTAGGTGTCTAGAAAGGTGTCAACGGGGTTACGCCTCTGGGAAAACGAGGTTTACTTTAATTAGGTCCGTGCGAAAGCACGGGGAACCTCCCTCAAAGTACCGACACTGGCCTGGCTGAAAGATCGGCGAAGTTGTAGGGTGTAATTAATCCCGGCTAATCTTTCCTTTTAGGGTTTGAAAGAAGATTTGATAAAAACCGGTGGGAGCCATCCTGATTAGATAAGATAATAACCAATCTGATCTTGCAAGAGCATACGCTAAAGTGTTTTCTTCTCTCTCTCTCCAGGTAGCGACCATGTCATGCCTTAATCAAGATAATAATATGGATGTATTGACCGAACCCGCATGTTATACTGTGCAGGGGAACGTTGGACCCGTTCTTTCTTATAAGAGTTATAAGACTGAACAGGGAATAGGCGAATATCTAGATTCTCAAGCCGCCCAAAAGAACATGCATGTTGATGCATCTTCTTCAGGTGTGTTAGTTATTGAGAACTGTTTCTCAGTTCACCCTACGTCCTGGGTATTAGATACCGGATCAGGATCCCATATATGTAAAATGTTACATGGGCTACCAAAAGGTAGAGAACTGGGAAAAGGTGATCATTCCGTTCAAGTAGGGAATGGGGCAAATGTTGCAGCCAAAGCAGTTGGCGAGTATCACCTAGTATTACCAAGTGGTAATACACTGATTTTAAATGAATGCTATTATATACCAAACATGATGCGCAACATTATATCAGTTTCTTTATTAAGTAAAGAAGGATATAATTTTGTAGTAAAGGATAATGTTATGAACATATTCCTAGATCAAAAGTTGATTGCATCAGGCTCGCTACATAATGGCATATTCATTCTAAATCAAAATACAGTCCTCAATATACAAAACACACACAAGAGGAAAAGTTCAGAAATGAACGAATCCTTCTTGTGGCATTGTAGACTTGGTCACATCAATGCGACACGACTAGCTAAGTTGCATAAGGATGGATATTTAAATCCGTTTGAATTTTCATTTTATGACACTTGCCAGTCATGTCTCAAAGGCAAGATGACCAAAACTCCGTTTACGGGACACGGAGAAAGAGTTACGGAACTCTTAGGGCAGATACATAGTGATGTATGCGGTCCCATGTCTATACATGCCAGAGACGGTTCTTCTTACTTCATTACATTCACTGACGATCTCTCTAGATACGGACATGTGTTCCTGATAAAACACAAGTCTGAAGCTTTTGAGAAATTCAGAGAATATAAGCACGAAATAGAGAACCAAACGGGCAAAAGTATTAAGATCCTTCGATCTGATCGAGGAGAAGAATACTTGAGCAATGATTTTCTGGATTATCTAAAAGAGAATGGGATTCTCTCTCAGCTCACTCCTCCTTATACACCACAGCACAACGGTGTATCGGAACGGAGAAACCGCACCCTATTAGATATGGTGCGCTCAATGATGAGTACAGCTGAGTTACCTATTTCTTTCTGGGGATATGCGCTTGAGACAGCCATGGACCTATTGAATAGAGTTCCTACCAAATCAGTGCCTACCACTCCATATGAGATATGGAAAAGGAAGAGACCACATCTTAATTACATTAAGATATGGGGTTGTCCAGCCTATGTCAAAAGACAAAATCCGGACAAACTCGAGGCAAGATCAGTCCTATGTAAGTTTATAGGATATCCCAAAAATTCACAAGGGTATATCTTCTACCACCCCGAGGAACAAAAGGTGTTTGTTTCTCGACATGCCACTTTCTTAGAAAAAGGTTTTCTTATGAAACAGACAAGTGGCATTGAGGTAGAACTGGAAGAGGTTCCAGCGACACAAACTATAACAGAAGACTTGGTAGAACCAGAGGATTCAATAGTACCAGACGAACCCCAGCCGCTCCGCCGATCTAGCAGGGTTTCTTATCCGTGTTAGTTGTATGTATGCCCTAGAGGCCAGTATTGTACAGATGTTGTATATTATATTGGATGCTTGGACATATATAGAGATGACTTTCTTGCTCGATATGATAGTATGCTATCTGGTTACTCTTTATCTTAACATGTACACTAGTCTCTTTATACTGTCTTATAGTTACATGTTGGTAAAGCCCTTAGGATGTGTACTTGACTACCTGGACTATGATGCGGATCATACTAGTGGGGACATGGTAGTCCATAAGTACATCCTTCAAGGTCCCTAGTCGTGGGTGTATCGAGACGGGGCATCGATATACCAATGTAGACTAGCGTATACGCTTCTCGACCCATGTGATGGGCGATGGATGATCCCATATCCATTGGTGTTTGACATCAGAGATGGTATACGGGTGCTCAGTGGAGACTGGGTACACTGGACGGACTCGCCGAGAACTCCCAGATGGTATTATACCTCACGTCAGATGGCAGTTCTCAGGTGACACTTGTACAGGTTAGTCTGTAGACCCGAGATCGTCATAGAGTCTTGTGTGATTCCCACTGTGCTTTGATCTCCACCTTACCACGTCCATGAGGGCGTGCAAAACGGTGGTCTTTGTGTACAGTCCCGAGTCACATGGAGGCAATGAGCGATAGGAGGGGTTTCGTCTCTCCCGGTATTGGGGGTTGATGTTGCGCTGTGCTCGATTGGCCGTAACAGGGAAGTCCCTGGCCAGGGCTGATCAAAGATTTGCTGGTAAGTGTTACCAGTAGTTTCTCGACCCGTTATGAGCCTTACATCGGCACGACTTATCGGTTATTGGGGTCTGACGTATACCACCCCTAGACTTGATATGCGACATATCAGACGAAGAGACCGGACTGTATGGTAAGTGTTACTGGTCGGATTCGCAGGAGTGTGAGCGGGCTAGCTCGTCGATCTTCTGATCGCTCAATACCCGGATGGCCGTTACGTTTAGCAGACTGCTTGCGGCTTGTGGGTGCTTGATATGATCATCATCTGCTACCGGCGTATTGACGAGTCTTTAGAGTCCTACACAGAGGTTTCCTGGCTCAAGCGAAACGAAATAGGAGCGCATATGAGATATGTGCGGAAGCGAGAATAATGCGTGTATGTGATACCGCATTTCATTCTCGCGATAAATGTTTCGATTGGTTATATTCGATATGACCTAGTTATCGAATCATAGATTCGATAAGCCGATACATAGAATACTAGTCGGTCATGTGCGACATGACCGGATCATTGAATCAAGTGTTGATTTAATGATTTAATGTATGATTATATATTTGATATATTACTTTGCATTAACTAGTATTGGTTCACTTTAAACGGATTTTTCTCACTTGATGTGCACATTGTATATGTGATATGTTTTGTGTACACTTGAATGTATCATGTTTGATGATGCATGTTGTTTTGGCTTTGTGTAAAGAATGCAACCATGGTTATGCAAGTGGTTAGGGTTTATATTTTATTCACTTATTATTTTATCCATTTATTATTTATTTAAATGGATTTATGAAAACAAATTGGTTTCATTTTATCATGAAGAATGGTGAAGCTTCATGAAGCTTTGACTAATGATGCCATTTTATCTTCATGCTTAACCCTAACCACTCCCACTAACCATGGTCTATTCTCTACACTTGACCATGGTTAGGATATGATAAATATTGTTTTCTTTTCTATTTTGAATAACACTTTATCATATTCTAACTTCATCTTCTCCTTCTTCTTCAAGATAAGAACCTTGATGCCATCAATGGCAACTTGAGTTCTAGTGAGAGAAATCCAAATCTAAAGTGAACCCACCTCCTATTTCTTCACCCTCTACCTCTTGCCAAGTTGTTTTGGGTGTTTTCTTCACAAGTTTCACAACTTTGTGAAGTCGGAGCTTGAGCTTGTGCAACCTCGACGTAGATCGTCTTTGACACGAAGCCGACGACCTATTCCGCACGTTTCTCCGATGAAGCCGTCACGAGAGTCCAAGGTTCAAGATGGACAGCGAGAGGACGCCCTCGTGGAGCTAAGGAAGTGGGTATCCGGATCTACAAAGGTTGTAGCATCCTAACTTTTAGTTAATTTGTTAACTAGATTATCTTTTCGTCTAAACATCTAGTCTAAGATCCGTAGTCTAGGGTTTCTCGGCACTTTTTTTTTTATTTGGCATGTTCGATGCCTTGTTAGACCTTACTAGAGTGCCTAGGAACCTTTCACTGGTATCAGAGCCTAGCTAGAGCCTTAGGCGAAGTCTAGACGGAGTTTGAAGTCCGAACGAACCCGAAACCATAATTCCAAGGTGCTCTATGGAAAATTTCTGAAATTTTGGATTTTTGTCAATTAAAAATATGCAGAAAATCATGCAGGGTCTTATATGAAATACTGTGAAATTCGAGGGCCTGATTCAACTTTTCCACCGCGGAACCGCGGCATGAGCCCTGCATGCGCGGCGGTTCCGCGGCCGTACTGTCCCCTTGTCTGGTGATTTTTTCACAGTAATTCATGAATTCAGATATTATATTTTCTGGGTATTTTTATTGTGACTCTACAGAAGAGTATTTTGGGTTGCTTTGGGAATTCAATTATTCGTTCGGGTTATCAGATTTTGTCTATGTAGATTTCCGGATAACTTTAGAATATGTTAAAAAGTTCGACCGGATATAAATACCCAATTTTTCCACTGTCGGGAAATTTCCAAGTGTTGGATTTTTCCGTAGTTTAACGACGTTCTAAGTAGTGCAAGTAACGCGATGGACCCTCTAGAAGACAACAAACCTTAACTCGATTATGTGACCGTCTTGAACTGCCCTTTGAACCTTCGGGTTTGGGGCAGTACGGCGTGCCACATGTGAGGCGTTGGCTTGACCCTTCTACGGCTGGACCGTCGGTACTGAGGCACGAACTGAATGTTGTTAGACTTATTTCATGTGTTGAGCTGTATCGGGAAAACTTGGGTATTCGACTGTTCGATCGGAAAGTTTAACATTTTCTGTTTATCTGGAATGTGATACAATAATTGGAATTCACAAACAGTTATGAGATAACTGAATGAATGTTATAAATTTAGCAGTTTAGTCCTATATGATATTGAAAAGAGTTTTCGATAGTGAGACTAAAATGCGGGATTTATATCTGTTAGGCATGTGATGTCTAAGTATTTCATTTGATTAGGCATGCGATGTCTAAAGAAGTTGCGGATTCTAATTGTTGTAGTTTTACACTTTCTTTTCTGTGACCGTAAGTGTAGTATGCAGATATCGCCGGTTTCGTTGCTATACGTCAACGACAATTGGGGTATGCATACTTACTTACGTTGATGACATGTGATGTTATGTGTTGCTGGATATGTTATATTGGATCGTTGTATTCGAATAGCCGGGGTTTTTTATGTGAGATGAGTGTTTTTCATTTTCATTCATGTAAAAACTTGTATGTAATATTCTTTTATTTGGGGCACTTCCATGTAGCGGAAGATGTCACCTTTTGTATATTATTTACTTTTCCGCATTAGGATAGACCCAAGGAGGGGAGCACAAGTAACCGGGTTCTGGGGTCCAGTGGGAGACCAACTCGAGGAGTCGAGTCCGGGTCTCCTAACCCTAGAATTGGCAGGGTTGCTTGCCGCTCTCGTAGGGGTCTAGGGGTGTGGGATTGGCTATTCATCACGACCGTGGAATCCGTGTTTTATACTGGCTCGTATTGAAAACACGGACGTCCTAGTATATCCAATATTTCATATGTTTATTCTGCTGCGATATCTGTGTTGTGACTCTGTGATTGATATAGTATATAGTATATATGATATATTATATAGACGTTACTTATGTTTTACACCCGCGCTAGCCCTGCCCTGCTATGTCGTTAGTTACCTAACCTAACGGTGCACGAGGGGACATCGAGGCGAATGTGGATGGCATAAGTGTACGTCATATCTATCTGTGATGTGTAGGTATTTAAATGATGGGACTTCATTAATGTGATTAATGAAAGATAAGAAACCTAAGATGTTGTGGAATCGAATTTTAAAATAAAAAGGTAGCTACGGTTCTTGCTTTGCACAGCGGTGTATATGATATACCCTGCACCTTATTCGATGAGGAAAGGACCGAGATCCCTTCACCGGGAGTGACTCCTTTAGCAATAACTGGCAGATGCTACACACTCGGTTTGCTTTTGACTGCTTTTTGGGTTTTTGCTTTGCACAGCGATATATATGATATATCCCGCACCTCATTCGACGAGGAAAGGACCGAGATCCCTTCGCCGGGAGTGACTCCTTTAGCAAAACTAGAAAAGCCTCAAAATCACTCCATTTCAAAACTTCATTTGATTCTACAACGATATCAAGTTCATTACGCAATAGGTTTTCAGAAAAACCTGCGTAGCCCTCCATCATTTCAGATAGGTTACATATAGTATTCGTGCTACATTTGTTGGCTTTCATCAAGGTGTAGTGTGCGGTAGCTATGTGCTGTTTATCTGCTGCATATGATGCGACTGGATTAGGGTAGTGGTACGGCTTTGTTGGCTTTCGTCAAGGGTCGTGCGGGTGGGTTTAATTAAGTCAAGAAATGTACGGGTTGAACTTGACTAGCGGGCTGTGGTTTGTTGGCTTTCGTCAAGGTCATAGCACGCTAGGGACAAAAGCATTATCGGGAATTTCAAGTGTTGAAATTTGCAATGAGATTGCATACCTTCTATGAGATAGTTGGATCCCGATACCCACTGCGAGTAAGAGTTACTCCTGGGAGAGTTTTACACATTGCAATTAGCTGATCAAGTAGGTGTCTAGAAAGGTGTCAACGGGGTTACGCCTCTGGGAAAACGAGGTTTACATTAATTAGGTTCGTGCGAAAGCACGGGGGACCTCCCTCAAAGTACCGACACTGGCCTGGCTGAAAGATTGGCGAACTTGTAGTGTGTAATTAATCCCGGCTAGTCTTTCCTTTTAGGGTTTGGAGGAAGATTTGATAAAAAGCAGTGGGAGCCATCCTGATTAGATAAGATAATAACCAATCTGATCTTGCACGAGCATACGCTAAAGTGTTTTCTTCTCTCTCTCTCCAGGTAGCTACCATTTCATGCCCTAATGAAGATAATAATATGGATGTATTGACCGAACCCGCATGTTATACTGTGCTGGGGAACGTTGGTTCCGTTCTTTCTTATAAGTGTTATAGGAATGAACAGGATATAGGGGAATACCAGGATTCCCATGCCACCCGAATGAAGAAAGTACATGTTGATGCATTTTCTTCGGGTGTGTTCGTTACTGAGAACTGTTTCTCCATTTGCTCTACGTCCTGGGTATTAGATACCGGGTCAGGATCCCATATATGTAATCAGTTACATGGGCTCAGGAAAGGTAGAGAACTTGGGGAAGGTGATAAAGACATCAGAGTTGGAAATGGTGCAATTGTTGCAGCTAAGACTGTCGGGGAATATCACCTTGTATTACCAACTGGTAATACATTGGTTCTGAACGAATGCTATTACATGCCGAACCTGATATGCAACATTATATCGGTTTCTTTATTAAGCAAAGAAGGATATAATTTTGTATTACAGGATAATGTTATGAACATTTTCCGTAACCAAAAGTTGGTTGGATCAGGCACGTTATGCAATGGCATTTATGTTCTAAATCAATCAACAGTTCTGAGCATAACAAACACACACAAGAGGAAGAGTTCTGAACTCAACGAATCCTTCTTATGGCATTGTAGACTGGGTCACATCAATGTGACACGACTGGCTAAGTTGCATAAGGATGGATATTTGAAACCTTTCGAATTTTCATCTTATGACACTTGCCAGTCATGTCTCAAAGGCAAGATGACCAAAACTCCGTTTACGGGACACGGAGAAAGAGTTACCGAACTCTTGGGACTGATACATAGTGATGTATGTGGTCCCATGTCTACACATGCCAGGGATGGTTCTTCGTACTTCATTACATTCACTGACAATCTCTCAAGATACGGACATGTGTACTTAATAAGACACAAGTCTGAAGCTTTTGAGAAATTTAGAGAATATAAACAAGAAGTCGAAAACCAAACCGGAAAGAGTATTAAAATCCTTCGATCTGATCGAGGAGGTGAATACTTGAGCAATGAATTCCTGGACTTCCTAAAAGAGAATGGGGTTCTCTCTCAGCTGACTCCTCCATATACACCACAGCACAACGGTGTATCAGAACGGAGGAATCGCACCCTATTAGATATGGTGCGCTCTATGATGAGCACAGCTGAGTTACCTATTTCCTTCTGGGGGTATGCGCTTGAGACAGCCATACATCTACTGAATATGGACCCCACCAAATCAGTGCCTACGACTCCATATGAGATATGGAAAGGGAAGAGACCATGTCTTAACTATGTTAAGATATGGGGTTGTCCAGCCTATGTCAAACGACAAAATCCGGACAAACTCGAGGCACGGTCTGTTCTATGCAAATTTGTAGGATATCCCAAGAATTCTCAAGGGTATATCTTCTACCACCCTGAGGAACAAAGAGTGTTTGTTTCTCGGCATGCCACCTTTTTAGAAAAGGAATTTCTTGAAAAAGAGATTAGTGGTCATGAGGTAGAACTGGAAGAAGTTCCAGCTGCAGAAGCTACAACAGAAGATCTGGTGGAACCATAGGATTCCATAGTTCCCGATGAACCCCAGCCACTCCGCCGATCTAGTAGGGTTTCTCATCCACCTGAGAGATACTACGGTTTTCTCATTGATGGTGGGAGCGAGGATTGCATCATGGAGGATGATGACCCAACTAGCTTCGAGCAGGCCATCACGAGTGGGGACTCAGTGAAATGGCTGGATGCTATGCGGTCTGAGATGGAATCCATGTACACCAACAAAGTATGGACTTTGGACGTTACTCCTGAAGGGGTAAAACCTATTGGGAGCAAGTGGATCTTCAAGAAGAAACTTGGTGTAGATGGGAAAGTGGAGACTTTCAAAGCTAGACTTGTAGCAAAGGGTTTTCGTCAAAGACCAGGTGTGGACTATGACGAGACCTTTTCTCCAGTGGCTATGCTTAAATCCATCCGGATCATGCTTGCCATCGCTGCTTACCATGATTACGAAATCTGGCAAATGGATGTTAAGACCGCCTTTCTAAACGGTGATTTAGAAGAGTGCGTGTACATGACTCAGCCAGAGGGCTTCGTAGAAAGTGGGAGCAGCGGGAAGGTGTGCAAGCTGCTTAAATCCATTTATGGATTAAAGCAAGCATCGCGGAGTTGGAACATCTGCTTTGACGTCGTTATCAAAGAGTTTGATTTCGTCAAAAATCCAGATGAACCTTGTATTTACAAGAAGGTGGCAGAGAGTAAGGTTGTCTTCCTCGTATTGTACGTGGACGACATACTCTTGATAGGAAATGATATTCCTATGCTGCAATCGGTCAAGCTCTTCTTATCACAAAGATTCTCAATGAAAGATCTTGGTGATGCCTCCTGCATATTGGGGATTAGGATCTATAGAGATAGATCCAAAAGGATTTTGGGATTGTCCCAATCCAGGTACATTGACACCATACTAAAGAGGTTTAGTATGGAAGAGTCCAAGCGTGGGAACTTACCCACGATCTCTGGAGTCACTCTCTCCAAAGAGATGTCTCCCAAGACTGATTTGGAGAGAGCTCGCATGCAAGGGATACCCTATGCTTCGGCAGTAGGCTCTATCATGTATGCGATGCTATGTACCAGACCCGATGTAGCATACTCACTAAGTGTAGTAAGCAGGTATCAAGCTGATCCTGGAGAGAGTCACTGGACAGCTGTGAAGAGCATTCTCAAGTACTTGCGAAGGACTAGAGATATGTTCTTGGTGTATGGTAACGGAGAGCTCCAAGTGGAGTCCTTTACCGATTCGAGCTTCCAGAGTGATAAGGACGACTCTAAGTCGCAGTCGGGCTTTGTCTTTACCCTTTACGGAGGGGCGGTTAGCTGGAAGAGTTCCAAGCAGGAAACCGTGGCAGACTCGACGATGGAGGCTGAATACATCGCTGCCAACGATGCTGCCAAAGAGGCTGTCTGGATCAAGAAGTTCAGTACTGAACTTGGAGTGGTTCCATCCATTGAGCGTCCAATACCTTTGTATTGCGATAACAATGGAGCGGTGGCTTTGGCCAAGGAACCCAGGTCCCATCAGCGGTCCAGGCATATTCTGAGGCGGTATCACCTGATCCGGGAGATAGTTGATCGCCGGGAGATCGAGGTCAGGAGAGTTGACACGAAGAACAACACGGCGGATCCACTCACGAAGGCCATTCCCCAGACACAGTTTGAGAGACTCTTCGGGATGCTCGGTATGCGATACTACAGCAGCTGGCCCTAGTGCAAGTGGGAGATTGTTAGTTGTATGTATGCCCTAGAGGCCAGTATTGTACAGATGTTGTATATTATATTGGATGCTTGGACATATATAGAGATGACTTTCTTGCTCGATATGATAGTATGCTATCTGGTTACTCTTTATCTTAACATGTACACTAGTCTCTTTATACTGTCTTATAGTTACATGTTGGTAAAGCCCTTAGGATGTGTACTTGACTACCTGGACTATGATGCGGATCATACTAGTGGGGACATGGTAGTCCATAAGTACATCCTTCAAGGTCCCTAGTCGTGGGTGTATCGAGACGGGGCATCGATATACCAGTGTAGACTAGCGTATACGCTTCTCGACCCATATGATGGGCGATGGATGATCCCATATCCATTGGTGTTTGACATCAGAGATGGTATACGGGTGCTCAGTGGAGACTGGGTACACTGGACGGACTCGCCGAGAACTCCCAGATGGTATTATACCTCACGTCAGATGGCAGTTCTCAGGTGACACTTGTACAGGTTAGTCTGTAGACCCGAGATCGTCATAGAGTCTTGTGTGATTCCCACTGTGCTTTGATCTCCACCTTACCACGTCCATGAGGGCGTGCAAAACGGTGGTCTTTGGGTACAGTCCCGAGTCACATGGAGGCAATGAGCGATAGGAGGGGTTTCGTCTCTCCCGGTATTGGGGGTTGATGTTGCGCTGTGCTCGATTGGCCGTAACAGGGAAGTCCCTGGCCAGGGCTGATCAGAGATTTGCTGGTAAGTGTTACCAGTAGTTTCTCGACCCGTTATGAGCCTTACATCGGCATGACTTATCGGTTATTGGGGTCTGACGTATACCACCCCTAAACTTGATATGCGACATATCAGACGAAGAGACCGGACTGTATGGTAAGTGTTACTGGTCGGATTCGCAGGAGTGTGAGCGGGCTAGCTCGTCGATCTTCTGATCGCTCAATACCCGGGTGGCCGTTACGTTTAGCAGACCGCTTGCGTCTTGTGGGTGCTTGATATGATCATCATCTGCTCCCGGCGTATTGACGAGTCTTTAGAGTCCTACACAGAGGTTTCCTGGCTCAAGCGAAACGAAATAGGAGCGCATATGAGATATGTGCGGAAGCGAGAATAATGCGTGTATGTGATACCGCATTTCATTCTTGCGATAAATGTTTCGATTGGTTATATTCGATATGACCTAGTTATCGAATCATAGATTCGATAAGCCGATACATAGAATACTAGTCGGTCATGTGCGACATGACCGGATCATTGAATCAAGTGTTGATTTAATGATTTAATGTATGATTATATATTTGATATATTACTTTGCATTAACTAGTATTGGTTCACTTTAAATGGATTTTTCTCACTTGATGTGCACATTGTATATGTGATATGTTTTGTGTACACTTGAATGTATCATGTTTGATGATGCATGTTGTTTTGGCTTTGTGTAAAGAATGCAACCATGGTTATGCAAGTGGTTAGGGTTTATATTTTATTCACTTATTATTTTATCCATTTATTATTTATTTAAATGGATTTATGAAAACAAATTGGTTTCATTTTATCATGAAGAATGGTGAAGCTTCATGAAGCTTTGACTAATGATGCCATTTTGTCTTCATTCTTAACCCTAACCACTCCCACTAACCATGGTCTATTCTCTACACTTGACCATGGTTAGGATATGATAAATATTGTTTTCTATTCTATTTTGAATAACACTTTATCATATTCTAACTTCATCTTCTCCTTCTTCTTCAAGATAAGAACCTTGATGCCATCAATGGCAACTTGAGTTCTAGTGAGAGAAATCCAAATCTAAAGTGAACCCACCTCCTATTTCTTCACCCTCTACCTCTTGCCAAGTTGTTTTGGGTGTTTTCTTCACAAGTTTCACAACTTTGTGAAGTCGGAGCTTGAGCTTGTGCAACCTCGACGTAGATCGTCTTTGACACGAAGCCGACGACCTATTCCGCACGTTTCTCCGATGAAGCCGTCACGAGAGTCCAAGGTTCAAGATGGACAGCGAGAGGACGCCATCGTGGAGCTAAGGAAGTGGGTATCCGGATCTACAAAGGTTGTAGCATCCTAACTTTTAGTTAATTTGTTAACTAGATTATCTTTTCGCCTAAACATCTAGTCTAAGATCCGTAGTCTAGGGTTTCTCGGCACTTTTTTTTTTATTTGGCATGTTCGATGCCTTGTGAGACCTTACTAGAGTGCCTAGGAACCTTTCAATCCGCCTAAGAGATACTACGGTTTTCTCATTGATGGTGGAAGCGAGGATTCCATCATGGAAGATGATGACCCAACTAGCTTCGAGCAGGCCACCACGAGTAAGGACTCAGTGAAATGGCTGGATGCAATGCGGTCTGAGATGGAATCCATGTACACCAACAAAGTATGGACTTTGGAAGTTACTCCTGAAGGGGTAAAACCCATTGGGAGCAAGTGGAACTTCAAGAAAAAACTTGGTGTACATGGGAAAGTGGAGACTTTCAAAGCTAGACTTGTTGCAAAGGGTTTTCGTCAAAGACCAGGTGTGGACTATGACAAAACCTTTTCTCCAGTGGCTATGCTTAAATCCATCCGGATCATGCTTGCCATCGCTGCATATCATGACTACGAAATCTGGCAAATGGATGTTAAGACCGCCTTTCTAAACGGTGATTTAGAAGAGTGCGTGTACATGACTCAGCCAGAGGGCTTCGTAGACAGTGGGAGCAGCGGGAAGGTGTGCAAGCTGCTTAAATACATTTATGGATTAAAGCAAGCATCGCGGAGTTGGAACATCTGCTTTGACGTCGTTATCAAAGAGTTTGATTTCGTCAAAAATGTAGATGAACCTTGTATCTACAAGAAGGTGGCAGAGAGTAAGGTTGTCTTCTTCGTATTGTACGTGGACGACATACTCTTGATAGGAAATGATATTCCTATACTGCAATTGGTCAAGCTCTTCTTATCACAAAGATTCTCAATGAAAGATCTTGGTGATGCCTCCTGCATATTGGGAATTAGGATCTATAGAGATAGATCCAAACGGATATTGGGATTGTCCCAATCCAGGTACATTGACACCATACTAAAGAGGTTTAGTATGGAAGAATCCAAGCGTGGGAACTTGCCCACGATCTCTGGAGTCACTCTCTCTAAATAGATGTCTCCCAAGACTGATTTGGAGAGAGCTCGCATGCAAGGGATACCCTATGCTTCGGCTGTAGGCTCTATCATGTATGCGATGCTATGTACCAGACCCGATGTAGCATACTCACTAAGTGTAGTGAGTAGGTATCAAGTTGATCCTGGAGAAAGTCACTGGACAGCTGTGAAGAGCATTCTCAACTACTTACGAAGGACTAAAGAGATGCTCTTGGTGTATGGTAACGGAGAGCTCCAAGTGGAGTCCTTTACCGATTCGAGCTTCCAGAGTGATAAGGACGACTCTAAGTCGCAGTCGGGATTTGTCTTTACCCTTTACGGAGGGGCGGTTAGATGGAAGAGTTCCAAGGAAGAAACCGTGGCAGACTCGACGATGGAAGCTGAATACATCGCTGCCAACGATGCTGCCAAAGAGGCTGTCTGGATCAAGAAGTTCATTACTGAACTTGGAGTGGTTCCATCCATTGAGCATCCAATACCTTTATATTGCGATAACAATGGAGCGGTGGCTTTGGCCAAGGAACCTAGGGCCCATCAGCGATCCAGGCATATTCTGAGGCGGTATCACCTGATCCGGGAGATAGTTGATCGCCGGGAGATCGAGGTCAGGAGGGTTGACACGAAGAATAACACAGCGGATCCACTCACGATGGCCATTCCCCAGACACGGTTTAAGAGACTCTTCAGGATGCTCGGTATGCGATACTACAGCAGCTGGCCCTAGTGCAAGTGGGAGATTGTTAGTTGTATGTATGCCCTAGAGGTCAGTATTGTACAGATGATGTATATTATATTGGATGCTTGGACATATATAAAGATGTCTTTCTTGCTCGATATGATAGTATGCTATCTTGTTGCACTTTATCTTAACATGTATACTTGTCTCTTTATACTGTCTTAGAGTTACATGTTGGTAAAGCCCTTAGGATGTGTACTTGACTACCTGGACTATGATGCAGATCATACTAGTGGGGACATGGTAGTCCATAAGTACATCCTTCAAGGTCCCTAGTCGTGGGTGTATCGAGACGGGGCATCGATATACCAGTGTAGACTAGCGTATACGCTTCTCGACCCATGAGATGGGCGATGGATGATCCCATATCCATTGGTGTTTGACATCAGAGATGGTATACGGGTGCTCAGTGGAGACTGGGTACACTGGACGGACTTGCCGAGAACTCCCAGATGGTATTATACCTCACGTCAGATGGCAGTTCTCAGGTGACACTTGTGCAGGTTAGTCTGTAGACCCGAGATCGTCATAGAGTCTTGTGTGATTCCCACTGTGCTTTGATCTCCACCTTACCACGTCCATGAGGGCGTGCAAAACGGTGGTTTTTGGGTACAGTCCCGAGTCACATGGAGGCGATGAGCGATAGGAGGGGTTTCGTCTCTCCCGGTATTGGGGGTTGATGTTGCGCTGTGCTCGATTGGCCGTAACAGGGAAGTCCCTGGCCAGGGCTGATTAGAGATTTGCTGGTAAGTGTTACCAGTAGTTTCTCGACCCGTTATGAGCCTCACATCGGCACGACTTATCGGTTATTGGGGTCTGACGTTTACCACCCGTAGACTTGATATGAGACATATCAGACGAGGAGACCGGACTGTACGGGAAGTGTTGCCGGTTGGCTCGACGGGAGTTGTAGCAGGTTCGCTTGTTCTCTTCTGATCGCTCAATACCCGGGTGGCCGTTACGTTTAGCTGACCGCTTGCGGCTTGGGGTGCTTGATATGATCATCACCCACTGCCGGCGTATTGACGAGTCTCAGAGTCCCACAATGGAGTTTCCTAGTCCAGGCGAAACGTTGTGGTGCGCGTATGCGATATGCGCATGGACCCGATTAAAATACGCGTATAGGATACCGTATATTGATCGGGCGGCTTGCTTTTGGTTAGGGTCGTATCTGATATGGCCGGATTGATAAATCAAGTGTTGATTTATCATTTAACCATTAGATTCTCACTAGAAATCCTTTCTTTTTTTCTATGGATGTATGGATGCATGTATGCATTCCTTATTGTTTTATGCACATATGGATGTGCATGCACACATGCATACATACATCATGCTATCATGGTTGATTATACAAGGAAATGGTGGCAATATAAGACTCACACCATGGGTTTTTATTTGGATTATTATTTGATTTTTGGTTAAAACAAAATGGATAAAGGAAAAGATAATTCATGACTAGTTTCTACATCCTTCTTGACCTAACCATTCTCACCCACCACTTGACCATGGATTACTTTTCCTTTTGTGTTTTTAACTCAAGATCAATAATATCCTAACCATGGTTTGATATGAGAAGAGGAAAATATATATTGATATATTTTCTACTTTCTTTCATGAGTCATTCTTATCTTCTTCTCAAATTGCCATCATCTTCTTCTTCCTCTCTCATTTTGCTCTCTAGTTTTTTTGTAGTGAGCAATATACTCATCAAGATTGGATTTTGAAGTGAGAATAAGAACCACAACATCATTCTACACAAGTTTAGCCAACTTGTTTAGAGTGTTAGCTTCATTTCGTTCACTTGATCGGATAAAGTTGTAAGCTTGGACAAAACGGACTCCGGGTGGATCATCGGTGACCTCGAGGAGTTCAAGCGGAGATTTTGCAAACCCCAAGTAGCCGAGGAGTCTAGCGTAGGGAGCTACAAAGGTTGTACTCTCAAAACCCTAGCCTTTCTTTCATATGGTGATGTGAAAAATTTTAGAAACCCTAATTTTTCTAGGAACGATTTTATGTTCGTTAACTTAGCACCCTAAAGACTCCACCTTTGGTTCATGTGATGCTTCCAAACCCTTGATGAGGTGCTAGGCTAACCCAACACAATGGACGGAACCACACCAAGTTCAGTTATGAACTTTTTCATCCAGACAACCTCTTTGGCAGCATCGTTGGCAGCGATGTATTCAGCCTCCATCATCGAATCTGCCACGGTTTCCTGCTTGGAACTCTTCCAACAAACCGTCCCTCCATTGAGGGTAAAGACAATTCCTGAGACCGACTTCGAGTCATCCTTATCACTCTGGAAGCTTGAATCGGTAAAGGACTCCACTTGGAGTTCACCGTTACCATACACCAAGAACACCTCTTTAGTCCTTCTCAAGTACTTGAGAATGTTCTTCACAGCTGTCCAGTGACTCTCTCCTGGATCTGCTTAATACCTGCTCTCTACATTTAGTGAGTATGCTACATCGGGTCTGGTACATAACATTGCATACATGATAGAGCCTACTGCCGAAGCATAGGGTATCCCTTGCATGCATGCTCTCTCCAAATCAGTCTTTGGAGACATCTTTTTGGAGAGAGTGAGTCCTGTGATCGTGGGTAAATTCCCACGCTTGGATTCTTCCATACTAAATCTCTTTAGTATGGTGTCAATGTACCTGGATTGGGACAATCCCAGTATCTGTTTAGATCTATCTCTATTGATCTTAAGCCCCAAGATGTAGGAGGCATGTCACGCCCCGCTTCCCAGAGTACGCAAGATTGGGCACGTGACATAGCCAACCATGCTACCTGTGGGTAGGAAGTATCCATCCACAGTCACATTACGGCTGTAGAGATATCAAGAATAAGATAAAACTATCTAACACATGTCCACAATCCAGAATAACAAGAGTCAATGATAAGTAAATGCGGAAGCAAATGATCCAATACAATAATAGAAAAGTATGTCCCATAATGCGGGCTCACATCTGGAAATAAAAATGCAGGAAATAAAACTAACCACTACAGAACTCACAAATCAGCCTGCTGGCTGAAGGACTCCTGCTCGGGCTGCGACAGCGGTACAGAATCTGGGCCATGCAAAACCCAGACGTCAGCGCGTCATGTCAACCAGTAATATAATATGAACAGTGTAATAGGCAATGCAGAAATAAACATGAATAAAGTAATAGTATGAAACAGCAGTGCAGGGTAGTGTGGAGTGGGTAACTAAACTGTGCTATCAGGTTTTCTATTCTAAAGTCCTTGAAATCAATTTGAGTAATCCTCCATGTAACTCAAAGGATATGTCCCGTTACCCCCCGGGACCATGGATCAGGAATATGGGAACCAATAATGGTTCTGTCCTGTTACCCCCCGGGACCACGGATCAGGAAAATGTAAGAGTCACGAATGGCTCTGTCCCGTTACCCCCCGGGACCACGGATCAAGTAATACCCTTTTAAGTTACACTTTAGTTTACACTTTTGATTTCCCCATACCCCCAAGTTATATGTGTCAGGTCAGGTATTCAGTAATCAAGAACTAATGCCAACACAGGATCAGGTAACAGCAGGTTTCGTCTGGATAGACAACAGGAATGGTCCATGAGGACTACATGTCGGGTTTGTTGGCATTAGGCACGAGATCAGGTAACAGGTCAGGTCATGGTACATCAGGTCAAGTCAACAGTAAACGGCACCATGTCAGGTGTATCAATATATATCATATGTAACAAAGTCAAGTCAAGATGTAACAATATCGTGGGTGTGTTCACAACAGATATATAATCGAACAGGGGATTAGCAGCAGGAAATAAGCAATAAATTAAACATCAATAAGCAGTTCATTCAATCACAATAGTGCATTAATATAGTGCAGCCGTTTTATTATATTAACAGGTTTTGAGCACCCTTAGCAGTGCAACAGTTTAAATGATGATGCAATACAGTTAAATCAAGCCTTTGAATACGAATATCCGAATGTAATCGAACTACATGGGAAAGTGCTACAATATATTAAACGGTAAAATGTGATTAACAGGTAAACTTGGTTCTTAGGTTAAAAGTGGAAAATTGTAATTTTATGTTAACTGTAAAAATGATACATGTCATATTACAACCAAATGAGAAAATAACTATACCGCGTTAAGTTTTGCAAGTTTAATGAGTCAAAACATATATAATTGTATAGTATAGCATGTAGCAAGTGATACTTGCCTCGACGGGTCGCGAACCGCGAAAAACAGAACGTAAATTGTCGGCAGGGAAACCCGCGACGGACGCACAGTTCACGGATTGAACCCAAACAACGAACAATGGGACCACGCGGACCGGGGTACCCGCTGGAACGTCGGAACACGTCACCGGCATCGCCGGATTCCGGCGAAAAAAGCGAACAGTGAAACATCAAGTTGTGCAAACAAGAATGCAAAGGAACCAGAGAAAAAGAAGGAGGAAAAGGAGGAGAAGGCTTACAGGGGTTGCAGAGGGCGTGCCAGCGATGGGGTCGACGGCGGTGGGGCGCCGGCGAGGAGGTTGCAGGCGACGGCTAGGGCTGCGGGTATGGAAACGGGGAAGAAAGTGGAGATGGAGAGGGGCTGGTCGGATCTGGTGAGCGCAGGTGAAGAGGAGGTGGCGCGGGTGACGACGACGAGGGTCGCCGACGATGTCTCCGGCCAAACAGAGAAGGCACGGGGGTTGCTGCGGGGTCTCTATTGCGGCGCCGAGCACACGGGGAGAAGGAGGTGCAGTGGCTGCGACGAGGGCGAAGAGGCGAGGGTGATGGTGGTGGTAGCGTCGGCGTTGGGGCTGCGGCGGCGACGGGCACGGTGGCTAGGGCTGGGTTGGCGATGGGTTTTCTCGTGAAGGGTTCTGGGAAAAATATGAAGGGGAGGAACTGTATATATATATATATAGGGAAGAGAGAGAGAGTTAGAGAGAGAGAGATATAGAAATTAGAGAGAGAGAGAGATACGTTGTAGGAGGGGCCTACGAGAAGGAAAGAGCCTTATTGGCTGAGGGGATTTTTAAAAGGTTAAAATTTATTTAAAAGATTCAAATAACAGTGAGATTTGGTATATAAACGAAAATAATATAAGGTTTTGATTATTTTATTAATTTAGGATTTTGGCGCTAAATGAAACATTTCCAAATCGCGCCCGGGTTGGGTCCAAAAATTCGAAATTCAAATAATAGGATTTTAAGCGGGTTCCAAATTTTAAAATGAAATGTTTTATGATTAAAAAGCATACCCCCAAGTCGGACACCTGTATGCGCACGTAGTCGCCCAAACTCGCCCGTTTCACCGAACGGGACGAGAACTCGACGCACGGATGCTACCACGCGGCTAGGGGTGACGAGTAGGCCACGATAGATATTTTTAATTTTATTTTAGGTGCTAAATTTTGTTATATGCAGAAATGACTTAGCCAGATAAAATTTTACAGTAAGACCCCAAACAAGCAAGATAAATGAAATGAGTAATATCTAATGCTCAACCAATAACAGAAAATAGTAGTATTGGGCTCGGGTGTTACATTATACCCAACTACAAAAGAATTTCGTCCTCAAAATTCCAAGAATACAAGATAGAAAACTACAGGAAAAGGTGAGGAAACTTCTGTCGGATCTCGTCTTCTCGCTCCCACGTGGACTCTCCATGCGATCGATTACCCCAAGAAACTAGCACAAGGGGGATAACCTTGTTCTTAAGAACCCTTTCCCTTCGATCCATGATTTCAACCGGTCGCTCCTCAAAAGTTAGGTCTTCCCGTACAGTTAACTCCGAATGATCCAAGACGTGTGTTTCATCTCGAACATACCTTCGTAGTTGAGATACATGAAACACATCGTGCACACCTGCCAAGGACTGTGGTAACACCAAACGGTACGCTACCTCCCCAACGCGCTCCAATATCTCGAAGGGCCCAACGAATCGAGGACTAAGCTTTCCTCGACTCCCAAAACGAATCACCCCTCTAGTCGGTGATATTTTCAAGAATACCAAATCACCCACGGCGAACTCTAGAGGTCTTCTTGACGTGTCAGCCCAACTTTTCTGTCTGTCTTGAGCTGCCTTCATATGCTTTCTGATTGTGTTAACCTTCTCAACTGTCTGTACCACCAAATCTGGTCCCAATAATCTTCGTTCACCAATATCATCCCAACAAACAGGTGAACGGCACTTACGACCATACAAAGCTTCAAACGGAGCCATCTGGATAGTTGCTTGGAAACTATTGTTGTAAGAAAACTCCACCAAGTGTAGGTGATCCTCCCATGAACCCTTGAAGTCCAACATGCATGCTCTCAACATGTCTTCAAGAGTTTGGATCGTTCTCTCCGACTGACCATCAGTTTGAGGATGATAAGCTGTGCTAAACTTCAATCGAGTCCCCAAACTTTCCTGTAAACTCCTCCAGAAGTGTGATAAGAACCGAGTGTCCCGATCGGACACGATGCTCACCGGTACGCCATGCAGTCTTACAATCTCCTGCATGTACCGTTCTGCCAAAGTCTCCGTTGATTGACCAACCCGGAAAGGAACAAAGTGAGCTGCCTCGGTCAACCGATCGACAATCACCCATACTGCATTGTTGCCCTTTGGACTCCGCGGTAAAGCCGTCACGAAATCCATGGTTATATGTTCCCACTTCCACTGAGGAATCGGAAGTGGTTGCAACAAACCAGCAACCCTTTGGTGTTCAGCCTTGACTTGCTGACATACCAAGCACTTAGCCACGAAGCGAGCAATCTCCCGTTTCATGCCTTCCCACCAGAAATGCTGTCGAATATCTCGGTACATCTTTGTAACTCCTGGATGTACAGAGTAAGCTGAACTGTGTGCCTCCTTCATAAGCTCTTCATGAACATCTCCCTTTGGCACACACAAACGGCTACCATACCTCAACGAACCATTTTCGTGGACCAGTAAATCTGTTCGTAGTCCGGCTTCAACCTGCTCTCGAAACTTTTGCAGTCTAGGATCATGCGATTGTGCCGCTTTAATCTTCTCAACCAAGGATGACTGTACCTGCAACTGCATCAACTGTCCTGTAGAACGCGGTAGCACAACTTCCAAGTCAAATCTTCGAAAATCTGCAATGATCTCCTTCTGCGTAGTTAACACCTGAATCGCTGGTAACCGACTAAGCGCATCCGGCACGACGTTAACTTTTCCCGGATGGTACTTAAGATCAAGGTCGTAGTCGGCCATCAGCTCCACCCATCTACGCTGCCTCATGTTCAACTCCTTCTGAGTGAACACATACTTCAAACTCTTGTGATCTGTAAAAACTTCGACTCTCTCACCCAAAAGGTAGTGTCTCCAAATCTTCAAAGCGAAGATCACAGCCGCAAGCTCCAAGTCATGAGTTGGATAATTCTTCTCATGGGTCTTCAGTTGTCTTGATGCGTATGCTACGACCTTCCCATGCTGCATCAAAACACATCCCAATCCTTTCCCAGATGCGTCGCTATGAATCACCAGTCCTCCGGAATTGTCTGGTACGGTCAGGATAGGGGCGGTTATCAACTTCTGCTTCAACGTCTCGAAAGCCAACGCACATTTATCCGTCCATACAAAAGGTACCTCCTTGCGTGTAAGCTTGGTCAACGGTTCAGCCAAACGAGCGAAGTTCTCCACAAATCTCCTGTAGTACCCGGCTAATCCAAGGAAACTTCTTATCTCAGCTACATTCCTTGGAATAGGCCAATCTCGAACTGCTGCAATCTTTTCGGGATCGACGGCGATTCCGTCGCCCGACACAACATGCCCCAGAAACTTCACTTCTTCCAGCCAAAATTCGCACTTACTCATCTTCGCATACAATTTCGCCTGTCTCAAAGTCTGCAGTGCGATCTTCAAATGCTCAGCATGCTCCTCAAAACTCTTCGAGTAAACCAGAATATCGTCAATGAATACCACAATAAACTGGTCCAAGAACGGTGAAAAGATTCGGTTCATCAAATCCATGAATATTGCCGGCGCATTCGTTACTCCGAAGGGCATTACTAAGTACTCGTAATGTCCATACCGAGTTCGAAATGCCGTCTTGCAAATATCTTCTGCTTTCACTCAGACCTGATGATATCTGGATCGTAAATCCAGCTTCGAGAATACCCTCGCGCCACTAAGCTACTCAAAAAGTTCTCCGATGCGAGGGATCGGGTACTTGTTCTTGATAGTCACCCGGTTTAATTCTCGATAGTCAATGCACATCCTTCTCGTGCCATCCTTCTTCTTTACTAGAAGAACTGGAGCTCCCCAAGACGAGTTGCTGCTTCGAATCCAACCTTTCTCAAGCAATTCAGCAACTTGTTTCTTGACTTCTTCCAATTCCACTAGTGCCATTGGATAATACGCTTTAAATACTGGCGCTGCACCAGGGATAAGGTCAATCGCGAACTCCACGTCTCGCTTCGGCGGTAAGCCCGATATATCTTCAAATACGTCCATAAAATCGCGAACAACCGCCGGCTCTTCATTACTATCAACATCCATTGCTGCAAGAATAACATTTGTCGGCCTAGCCCTAAACTCGACTGGCCCGACAGAACTGCTTCCTCCAGTGAAGGTAAACTCAGGATGTCCGGGAATCTGGAAAATTACCTTCCTTGCCCTACAGTCAATGTGAGCATGGAAAGTGCCAAGAAAGTCCATTCCCAAAACGACCTCGTAGCTGCCCGTATCAATCACCAAGAAATCTGCAAAAAGCTCCCGTCCGCATACCATAACTGTACAGTCTTTACATTCCCTACTAGATACAATTTTCCCATTCCCAGTGTGTATGTCCCAGAAACTAGACAGGGTCGTGCAGGCAATCGAGTGTGTAGTTATAAACTTAGATGACATAAAACAATGGGATGCACCAGAATCAAATAATGCCACTGCGGGAAAACCATGAACGAGTAGAATACCTGAAACCACTTCTCCTGATGCCTTAGCTTCCTCAGCTGTCAAGGTGAAAGCTCGAGCCTGATTAGGTCCCTGAGTCAGCCGTTTCTACCCTTGGAACGGTCTCTGCGGAGGCTTCTGAAAATCATCCCTCGTACGAAGCTTCGACGGACAAGCACCAACTGCGTGATCAGCCGCTCCACAAACCAAACAAAGTCCCAGCTTCCTTCGACAATCCTTCTGCACGTGCCCAGGTAGACGGCAGTAGTCACAAATCATGCTCTTTCTTCGATCAACGATCACAGGCTTCTTCATGGGTGCTACACCTCGACGGTCCACTGGAATACCTCTGCGTCCATGAGCTCTGTTAGGTACAAATGCGGGCTTCCTTGCCGCAACTGCTGTCTGCTGCAAGCTTCCTTTCATCCCAGATAAACTCTGCTGTTCCCGAGCTGCCGTAAGAACCTGTGAGAAAGTGGTCAAACCTAGGGAGACAATCTGCCTCTGGATGTCCACATCCAAGCTGCGCATGAACCTCCGTGCCCTGTCTGCATCGTTGGCAACTAAAGGTCCAGCGAATCTGCTGAGTCTCGTCCACTCCGCTGCATGCACGTCTACGGGTGCTCCATTCTGCCTCAGCCCAATAAATTTCTCTTCCATTTCCTCCCGTGCAGTCCGCGGGAAGAATTTCTCCAGGAAACTCTTAGAAAACTCCGCCCAACTGATCGGCTTGGGCAAGAGGGTCTCTTCCACAAGCCACCACTCTCGGGCGTAATCCACTAGCTGAATGCGCACCACATCAACTCTTTTGTCCTCTGGAATCTGTGCCGCAATCAGCAAATTCTCCGTGTCTACCAGCCACTGCTCGGCTGGCAATGGCTCCTCCAAACCAGTGAATGTAGTCGGACCCAAACGTCTGAAATCTGCCACGGTCCCTACCCGGTCAACTGGTTTAGCTCCAGCGTTGTTTACAGACTGCCGAATGGCCTGCAAACCTTCCTGAAACGAATCTGCTTGCTGCTGGATCAGCTCAGTCTGCCTCTTTTGATTTTCCAGCATTCCTCGTATTACTCCCAACATGGAGGCTTCGTCCACGCGCCTCTGATACGTCTTGAAATTCTTATCTGCCATATTCCTGAAATCAAAAACACCCAACATTAGCATGATGATAGATTCAGTATATAGATCAAGGCTAGAACTCCAAGATACTTAAATAGAGTACCGCATTGTAACTATGCCGCGGTATCATAGCCACAATTACTTAACTCTACCCAAGTCGCCTAAGTCATAGGGATAACAAGAAATCAGGTTTTCGAGCCGACATGCAAAGTAAGTTTGCACGTCGTAAAAGATATAATCAGGAAGAATGTGATTCAAGAATGGTAAAAGGCAAAGTGGCAGGACATGTTTCCTAAACACGGGTATTCTGATTCGTTTATTGGGTACAATACCCAACTACAAAGGAATCAACCCAACTAACCTATGGCACTCTGATACCAAAAGAACCATGTCACGCCCCGCTTCCCAGAGTACGCAAGATTAGGCACGTGACATAGCGAACCATGCTACCTGTGGGTAGGAAGTATCCATCCACAGTCACATTACGGCTGTAGAGATATCAAGAACAAGATAAAACTATCTAACACATGTCCACAATCCAGAATAACAAGAGTCAATGATAAGTAAATGCGGAAGCAAATGATCCAATACAATAATAGAAAAGTATGTCCCATAATGCGGGCTCACATCTGGAAATAAAAATGCAGGAAATAAAACTAACCACTACAGAACTTACAAATCAGCCTGCTGGCTGAAGGACTCCTGCTCGGGCTGCGACAGCGGTACAGAATCTGGGCCATGCAAAACCCAGACGTCAGCGCGTCATGTCAACCAGTAATATAATATGAACAGTGTAATAGGCAATGCAGAAATAAACATGAATAAAGCAATAGTATGAAACAAGCAGTGCAGGGTAGTGTGGAGTGGGTAACTAAACTGTGCTATCAGGTTTTCTATTCTAAAGTCCTTGAAATCAATTTGAGTAATCCTCCATGTAACTCAATGGATATGTCCCGTTACCCCCCGGGACCACGGATCAGGAATATGGGAACCAATAGTGGTTCTGTCCCGTTACCCCCCGGGACCACGGATCAGGAAAATGTAAGAGTCACGAATGGCTCTGTCCCGTTACCCCTCGGGACCACGGATCAAGTAATACCCTTTTAAGTTACACTTTAGTTTACACTTTTGATTTCCCCATACCCCCAAGTTATATGTGTCAGGTCAGGTATTCAGTAATCAAGAACTAATGCCAACACAGGATCAGGTAACAGTAGGTTTCGTCTGGATAGACAACAGGAATGGTCCATGAGGACTACATGTCGGGTTTGTTGGCATTAGGCACGAGATCAGGTAACAGGTCAGGTCATGGTACATCAGGTCAAGTCAACAGTAAACGGCACCATGTCAGGTGTATCAATATATATCATGTGTAACAAAGTCAAGTCAAGATGTAACAATATCGTGGGTGTGCTCACAACAGATATATAATCGAACAGGGGATTAACAGCAGGAAATAAGCAATAAATTAAACATCAATAAGCAGTTCATTCAATCACAATAGTGCATTAATATAGTGCGGCCGTTTTATTATATTAACAGGTTTTGAGCACCCTTAGCGGTGCAACAGTTTAAATGATGATGCAATACAGTTAAATCAAGCCTTTGAATACGAATATCCGAATGTAATCGAACTACATGGGAAAGTGCTACAATATATTAAACGGTAAAATGTGATTAACAGGTAAACTTGGTTGTTAGGTTAAAAGTGGCAAATTGTAATTTTATGTTAACTGTAAAAATGATACATGTCATATTACAACCAAATGAGAAAATAACTATACCGCGTTAAGTTTTGCAAGTTTAATGAGTCAAAACATATATAATTGTATAGTATAGCATGTAGCAAGTGATACTTGCCTCGACGGGTCGTGAACCGCGAAAAACGGAACGTAAATTGTCGGCGGGGAAACCCGCGACGGACGCACGGTTCACGGATTGAACCCAAACAACGAACAATGGGACCACGCGGACCGGGATACCTCGCTGGAACGTCGGAACACGTCACCGGCATCGCCGGATTCCGGCGAAAAAAGCGAACAGTGAAACATCAAGTTGTGCAAACAAGAATGCAAAGGAACCAGAGAAAAAGAAGGAGGAAAAGGAGGAGAAGGCTTACAGAGGTTGCAGAGGGCGTGCCAGCGATGGGGTCGACGGCGGTGGGGCGCCGACGAGGAGGTTGCAGGCGATGGCTAGGGCTGTGGGTATGGAAACGGGGAAGAAAGTGGAGATGGAGAGGGGCTGGTCGGATCTGGTGCGCGCAGGTGAAGAGGAGGTGCCAACAGTGGCGCGGGTGACGACGACGAGGGTCGCCGACGATGTCTCCGGCCAAACAGAGAAGGCACGGGGGTTGCTGCGGGGTCTCTGTTGCGGCGCCGAGCACACGGGAAGAAGGAGGTGCAGTGGCTGCGACGAGGGCGAAGAGGCGAGGGTGATGGTGGTGGTAGCGTCGGCGTTGGGGCTGCGGCGGCAACGGGCACGGTGGCTAGGGCTGGGTTGGCGATGGGTTTTCTCGTGAAGGGTTCTGGGAAAAATATGAGGGGGAGGAACTGTATATATATATATATATAGGGAAGAGAGAGAGAGAGTTAGAGAGAGAGAGATATAGAAATTAGAGAGAGAGAGATACGTTGTAGTTGGGGCCCACGAGAAGGAAAGAGCCTGATTGGCTGAGGAGATTTTTAAAAGGTTAAAATTTACTTAAAAGATTCAAATAACAGTGAGATTTCGTATATAAACAAAAATAATATAAGGTTTTGATTATTTTATTAATTTAGGATTTTGGCGCTAAATGAAACATTTCCAAATCGCGGCCGGGTTGGGTCCAAAAATTCGAAATTCAAATAATAGGATTTTAAGCGGGTTCCAAATTTTAAAATGAAATGTTTTATGATTAAAAAGCATACCCCCAAGTCGGACACCTGTATGCGCACGTAGTCGCCTAAACTCGCCCGTTTCACCGAACGGGACGAGAACTCGACGCACGGATGCTACCACGCGGCTAGGGGTGACGAGTACGCCACGATGGATATTTTTAATTTTATTTTAGGTGCTAAATTTTGTTATATGCAGAAATGACTTAGCCAGATAAAATTTTACAGTAAGACCCCAAACAAGCAAGATAAATGAAATGAGTAATATCTAATGCTCAACCAATAACAGAAAATAGTAGTATTGGGCTCGGGTGTTACAAGGCATCACCTAGATCTTTCATTGAGAATCTATGTGATAAGAAGAGCTTGACCGAGTGCAGCATAGGAACATTATTTCCTATCAACAGTATGTCATCCACATACAATACGAGGAAGACAGCCTTACTCTCTGCCACCTTCTTATATATACAAGGCTCATCTATGTTTTTGATGAAGTCAAACTCTTTGACTACCACATCAAAACAAATGTTCCAACTCTGCGATATTTGCTTTAACCCGTAGATGGATTTAAGCAGCTTGCACACCTTTCCGCTGCTCCCACTGTCCATGAAGCCCTCTGGCTGAGTCATATACACGCACTCTTCTAAATCACCATTTAGAAAGGCAGTCTTAAAATCCATTTGCCAGATTTCGTATTCATGGTATGCAGCAATGGCAAGTAGGATCCAGATGGACTTAAGTGTAGCCACTGGAGAAAAGGTTTCGTCATAATCCACACCTGGTTGTTGACGAAAACCTTTTGCAACAAGTCTAGCTTTGAAAGTCTCAACTTTTCCATTTACACCAAGTTTCTTCTTAAAGATCCATTTGCTCCTAATGGGTTTTACTCCTTCGGGAGCAACTTCTAAAGTCCATACTTTGTTGGTGTACATGGATTCCATCTCAGATCGCATTGCATCCAGCCATTTCACAGAGTCCCCACTCGTGATGGCCTGCTCAAAGCTAGTTGGGTCATCATCTTCCAGGATGCAATCCTCGCTCCCACCATCAATGAGAAAATCGTAGTATCTCTTAGGTGGATAAGGAACCCTACTAGATCGGCGGAGAGGCTGAGGTTCGTTGGGAACTATCGAATTCTCTGGTTCTACCAAATCTTCTGTCGTAGTTTGTGCTGCTGGAACTTCTTCCAGTTCAACCTCCTCGCCACTAATTTCTTTATCAAGAAATTCCTTTTCTAAAAAGGTGGCATTGCGAGAAACAAACACCTTTTGTTCCTCGGAACGGTAGAAGATATACCTGTTAGTGTATATGCCCTAGAGGCCATTACTGTATCATACTAGTATGTATATTACTTAATGGAAGCTTGGGATATTCACCTTGTATTGACAATCTTGCTCAAAATAGTAGTATGCTACTTGGTTTGTTTCTGGTTCAATGTGTACATGTGTTTATTTTAGTATATCACCTATACACATTAGTGGAGCCCTTAGGATCTTTGCTTGATTACCAGCGTTGTGATGGCAGTCACACTAGTGGGGGCTGGGTAATCTATAAGCACATCCTTATGCAGGTCCCTAGTCGCAGGACTATCGAGACAGGGCATCGATACTCCGGAGTAGACTAGCGCATGCGCTTCTCATCCCAGAGTGGGAGATGGTCTGTCCCACAGCCATCAGTACGTCGTACTGGAGATAGTATGCGGGTGCTCGTTGGGTTACGAGTACACTGGACAGGACTCGTCGGGAACTGACCGGTTGGTATTATACCTATCGTCAGTTATCAGTTCCCAGGTGACATGAGTACAGCTTAGTCCGCTGACTTGACGCTGTCACTTCGCCTCGAGTGTGTTCCCACTGTACTTTGGTTACTACCCTACCACGGCTCAAAGGAGTCGTGCAAACAGGTAGTAGTTGGGTGCAGTCCCGAAGCACTTGGAGGCAGTGACGGTTAGACAGGATTCGTCTCTCCCGGTATTGGGGGTTGACATCGCGCTGTGTCTAGGAGAGCCATTACACGAGTAGTCCCTGGCCAGGGCAAGCGAGATATACTGGTAGGCTTCCAGTGTTATCTCAGTGTGTTTTGGGCTTCACTCCGACACGACTTGTACCGCTATTAGGGGACTGACGTTTACCGCCCCCCTAGGCCTGCCATGCGATGTATCAGACGAACAGACCGGACTGTACGGAGATTGTCACATTCAGGCTCAGTAGGAGTTCAGATGGGTTTCACCTCGTCAGTCTTCTTGTCGGCATCTACCTGGGGACCGTTACGCACAGCTAGTGCCGCTTGCGGTCTGTGGTTAAACCCACTGCCAGCGTAGTGTCGAGTCTTTAGAGTCCCACACAGAAAGCTATTCGCCTTTAGGCAAAAGAGTAGAGGTCGCATGGTTTTGCGACAGGTCGCATGGTTTTGCGACAGGGTCCGGTCACATCCGTGCACTTGTGCACGTACAGTGTCCGGACAGTTTGCACTAGCGGGCTTTGGTTTAAGCCAGATCCTAGTGTACGTTTTGGGATTGGTTTTATCCAGTATGTATTCGTGTTCCTCGGAACGCGGATGCGGGTGTGTATGCACTGTTGACGGAGAGACAGAGACAGAGGATTCTCATTAGGGTTGTTGACCGTTGACAGTTGACTATTGACTTTTTGCTCAACCCTAATGAGAATATGATATATATATATATAATTAGCAATAATATTAATTAAGTATTATAGTGACATGGTTGTTGAGGGGTTGACTTTGTTGACTTGTTGACTTTGTTGACCGGTTGACTAGGTTGGACTAGTTGACCATCATCATCATAATGGTTGTCATTTTCATGCAAAGACTTTTGCTTACTTATTGTGGTTTGCAAAATGAGTGCATGGAAATGATATTGCCTTTGACATGATATGAACCATCACATAATAATACTTGATTAACATTATGTCTCATGATATTTTTGGATTATGAAAGGGTGAAAGAGAAAGGAGAGGCTCATTCTTTCATGATCTTTCTCTCTCTTGGTTTTGAGCTCTCCCATTCTCTTGCTCTCACCCTCTTCCTCTTGCTCTCTCTCTTGTCTATGGTTCACTTGTCTCATGTGTTGAGAAGCAAGAACCGTAGAGAAAATCCCATCACACTCTCCTCTACTCACTCTAGTTCATAAGGTTTAGCAAACCAAGTGAACTAGTTTCTTCAAAGTTCGAAGAAGAAGCCAAAGGTAGAAGCTTTCGGGTGGATCGATCTTCGGCGTAAGAAGACGACGGGGTGAAGCCAATCCGTACACCATCAAGAGATGAAGAAGAAGGAGTTCAAGAAAGAAAGGTATAACCCCCTAACCGAGTAGTTAACAACTCGTAGTTAGGTTGTTAGGTAGATAGTTTAACAAAGATCCGGTTTTGAGTCCATGTTACCGCCTCTAGAAAATCGTTTTTCACCAAATTCCGCATGCCCGAAAGTACCGGGAGAGGTAGCATGGACTTACAGTGGTATCAGAGCCAAGTTAAACTCTATCTAACATGTTAGCAAAGTAGCTAGAAGATCGATCAAAGAAAAAGTCCCGAAATGAACCCCGGTATCATGCTTGCTGTCGAATTTTTCCTCTGTTCAAAAAATGATAAATCATACTTTAAAATTCGGCTCAGGGTTTTTATAACAAACTGAAAAAATTTCGTCCACTGAACCGATCAAAGCGCCGCGGAAACGCGGCGGGAGCGTGCTCCCGCCGCGGTTCCGCGGCCGAGTTGACTCGGCAGTGGGAAATTTTGGTTGCAGTTTGTTTAGTGGGGTATTTTGGGATTTTTGGAATATGTATTTTCTGCCCAGATTTTCCAGAACGAAAATTTTGTGTTTGGGGCCTGAAAATCCGTATTTTTGATCGAACTTCTAAAAGACTTAAGCTGACGGGTTTTTCTGTGATGTGATATTTGTATTGAACGTCTGCTAATTGCTATATGTCGATTAGTGGGGGTTATACAAATCTGTGATCTGTAATGTTATTGGAATGTGTATATGAATTCATTGGATTGTCGCGGGTGAATAGCCGGGGGTTGTAAGACGAGAGTTTTCTTTTCTTTCAACTCATGTAAATTTGTAAATTGATGTAATAATTATTTGTATGGCCGCACAACCGGGTCGGGGCTGTAGCCGTCATTGTATAATTTCTTTTTACTGTTTTTGCTCCTAGGATAGACCCAAGGAGGGGGTGCACAAACTACAGGGGGTGCCGAAGTGCCGAGTGGCCTACTCACGGGATTGAGGGAGGTTGCTTCGCTTTGGGTACTTGGCGGGTAGTTTGCCGCACCCGTAGGGGTCTTGGGTGGGGTATTAGCTATTCACCGCGACCGTGTAATCTGCTTTTCGTTACAGGCTCGTACGAATTGCGGTTTCCTAGTATATCCAATGTGTTCATCTGTGATCTGAAATGGCTATTATTGCAATATATCTATATATGATATTATTTAGGCGTTGCTTATGTTTTACAGCCGCGCTAGCCCAGCCCCCGCTCTGTCGTTAGTTAAGTAACCTAACGGGTAATGACGGGGCCCCGTGGCGAATGCGAATGGCATAAGCGTACGTCATATTTTGGTTGTTTTCTGCAATGGTAGGATTAAATGATGGGACGCATTAAAAGAACTAATGCAAGAATAACACGCATTAAAAGAACTAGTGCAAGAAAATAAACCAAGTAAAAGTCGTTGGAACACTTTCGAAAAACCACTCGGTTCTTTTCAAAACTAACTTTTAAATGCGGAGCTTGAGCCACTCCTTTTAAAAGCTATTTCGTTCCTTCGATTATATCAAGTTCACTACGTTCAAGGTTTCGCCAAAACCATTCGTAGCCCTCCGTCGTTTCGTATGAATATTCAATAGTATTCAAGCTATGTTTGTTGACCTTCGTCAAGGCATAGTGATTGGTAGCTGTTGGGTGTTCATATGTAGCATAGATAGATGCGTTGGTTTGGGACAGTCGTATTACCTTGTTGACCTTCGTCAAGGGTATATATGGGTGGGTTCAAATTAACCTGGATAATGACGGGTATAACTTGACATGTGACTTATGATTTGTTGACCTTCGTCAAGGTCATAAGAGCATGGGGCAAAAATCCACATCGGGAGTTTCAAAAGAACTGAAACTTGCTAGCGTTGCATACCATTTGGAGTGTGATGATTCTGGTAGGATTCCTTCAGTTTTGTCACGCAATGATATTTGGATCCCGATCCTACTGTGAGTATATGCTACTCCTCGGGAAATTTCTCACTTAACGATCAATGCTATAAACCAAGTAGGTGTCTAGAAAGGTGTTAGCGGGGCAACGCCCACAGGGAAAAGAGGTTATTTAATTAAGGAACTTCGCGAAAGCGTTGGAAAACCTCCCTCGAAGTCCCGACACTAGCCTGGCTGAACGGTTAAGCAAGTATTGTACGGTGAGATTGATCCCGACTAATTCTTCCTTTATGGTTTGAGGAGGGATTCGAGAGACAGTGGGAGCCATCCTGTTTAGATAAATTAAAAACCAATCTAAACTTGCAAGAGCATCATGCTGAGTGTTTTCTTCTCTCTCTCTCTTAATTGCAGCGACCCAGTGACCACACGTAGGTTACATCTAGATAATAAAATGACTGAACCTGACTGTTATGACTGACAAAGGTCTGTCCAGATGTCCATTGCCCATAACAAGCTGGGACACCTCTTAACTGATCATACCCCTACCGTCTCAGGTCCAGTTTCCCCTGTCACGGATATTTACATCCGTAGGACATCGGAAAAGGATTGTGCGAAAGCCAAGTGCCTCGTGTTAGCCTCAGTTAATGGTGCAAACCAGAGGCAGCATGAGAAGATGGACTCAGTTTCTATCTTCCTCCATAACAAAGATTTATATGGAGAGCAATCTCGTATCGCAAGATATGAGACCTCGAACGAATTGCTTCAAGCGAGGTTGGCTGTCGGGTCATCTGTAGGGGACAACGTCCTTACAGAGACCAGCTATTTTGAGCTCACGGACCTAGAGACCACGTTGGAGAATGGGTCAAGTACTGACTTAATTCTACAGTCCCTGCCCTCTGCTTATACCCTGAAGGAAACCACGGAATAAGAAGGAAAAGCAAGGGCAAAAGTTTCAGGACTGGATATGGTTAAAGAGGGACGTTCCTATTGTAACGGGAATGAACATTGGCAGAAGGATTGCAGAGCTTGCGAAGCCAGTAGCCAGAATTCGAAGCATGTTGTGGCTTCGGCTTCGAGTGTGTTTGTAATTGAGAACTGTATGTCAGTTAACCCTACTTCCTGGGTATTGGATACTGGATCAGGATCTCATATCTGTAATTCGTTACAGGCTCTGAGAAACCGTAGGGTTATCAGGAAAGGTGATATGACTCTCAGGGTTGCTAACGGAATGAGCATGGATGCTGAATCCGTAGGGGAATATCATCTTGGACTGACAACTGGGCAGATATTGATTTTGCGTAACTGTTTGTATGTACCAGGTGCGACTTGTAATATCATATCTGTAACCTTACTTTCTAAGGAAGGATATGAATTTACTTTTGTAAGCGATGTAGTACACATCCACCTAAATCAAGTTCTGATTGGGTCAGGTACATTACAGAACGGAATATACGTGTTAAATCAAGCTCAGATTTTCAGTGTCCATAACACACTTAAAAGAAAGTCTCCGGATACAAATCAGGCTTTCTTATGGTATTGAAGACTGGGTCACATTAATGAGACACGATTAACTAAGTTACATAAAGAAGGGTACTTGAATCCGTTCGAGTATCAGTCTTATGCCACTTATGAATCTTGTCTCATGGGAAAGATGACAAAGACTCCGTTCACTGGACGCGGAGAAAGAGCGAGTAAGCTCTTGGGACTCATACACAGTGATGTGTGTGGTCCAATGTCTACACATGCGCGAAGTGGTTATTCATACTTCATTACTTTCACAGATGATTTCTCTAGGTATGGACATGTCTTCTTAATGAAGCACAAATCCGAGGCCTTTGGGAAATTTCAAGAATACAAGAATGAAGTTGAAAAACAAACCGGCAAAAGTATCAAGATTCTAAGATCGGATCGAGGTGGAGAATACTTGAGTGCCGAGTTTCTGGGCTACTTAAAAGAGAATGGAATTCTCTCTCAACTTACTCCTCCATACACACCACAACACAACGGTGTATCGGAAAGGCGGAATCGGACCCTATTGGATATGGTTCGTTCCATGATGAGTAAGGCTGAGTTACCACGATCTTTCTGGGGTTATGCACTAGAAGCAGCTGCATATCTCTTGAACAAGGCTCCAACCAAGACTGTGCCTACCACCCCATATCAGATGTGGAGTGGGAAGAAACCCTGTCTTAAGTATCTTAAGGTATGGGGATGTCCGGCTTTTGTAAAAAAGCAGCATGCGGACAAGCTCGAGGCACGCTCAGTACTGTGTAAGTTTGTGGGATACCTAAAGAACTCCATAGGGTATCTTTTCTATTCCGCAGAAGAACAAAAAGTTTTTGTTTCTCCGCATGCCCACTTCTTGGAAACTGAATTTTTGGAAAATCAGATAAGTGGGGGCGCAATAGAACTGGAAGAAATTCCAGAACCACAAGCTGTTACTGAAAGCTTGGATGAACCAGACGTTTCAAGAGAACCGGACATTCCTACGCCGCTCCGCAGAAGTAGTAGGCAGTCTCATCCGCCTGAGAGATACTTCGGTTTTCTCATTGACGGGGATAGAGAGGATTGCACAATTAATTATGATGAGCCTACTAGCTTCCAGCAAGCCATTCAGAGCGGTGACTCGGTAAAATGGCTGGATGCAATGCGGACCGAGATGGAGTCCATGTACACCAACAAAGTTTGGACTTTGGATTTTGCTCCAGAAGGGGTAAAACCCGTAGGCTGCAAATGGATCTTCAGAAAGAAGATTGGTGTAGATGGGCAGGTTGAAACCTATAAAGCTAGGCTCGTTGCAAAGGGTTTTCGTCAAAGACCTGGTTTGGACTATGACGAGACCTTTTCTCCGGTAGCCATGCTTAAATCCATTCGGATCCTTCTTGCCATTGCTGCCTTCCACGATTATGAGATCTGGCAGATGGACGTAAAGATGGCTTTCCTAAATGGAAATTTGGAAGGGTGCGTCTATATGGATCAGCCAGAGGGATTCATTCAGAGTGGGAGCAGCGGTAAAGTGTGCAAGTTGCTCAAGTCCATCTATGGACTCAAGCAGGCATCGCGGAGTTGGAACATCTGCTTTAATGATACTGTCAAAAAATTCGACTTTGTCAAAAACCCAGATGAACCATGCATTTACAGTAAGATTGTAGGGAGAAATGTGGTGTTCCTCGTCTTGTATGTCGATGACATTCTCCTAATAGGAAATGATATTCCTATGCTACAGTCAGTCAAAGGATTCTTGTCGCAGAGGTTCTCCATGAAAGACCTGGGCGATGCCAACTACATTCTGGGGATCCAGATCTTTCGTGATAGATCTAAGAGGATGTTGGGACTTTCACAGTCAAGGTACATCGACACCATACTGAAACAATTCAGTATGGAAGATTCAAAGCGCGGTAATCTACCGGCTTGTCACGGAATCACCCTCTCCAAAGAGATGTCTCCCAAGACTGATTTGGAAAGGGCTCGCATGTCATCAATACCCTACGCATCTGCGGTAGGCTCTATTATGTATGCGATGTTATGTACCAAACCAGATGTAGCATACGCATTGAGCGTTGTAAGCCGGTATCAGTCGAACCCAGGGGAGAAACACTGGATAGCAGTAAAGAACATTCTCAAGTACCTGAGAAGGACTAAGGAGATGTTCTTGGTGTATGGCAGAAAAGACCTCCAGATTGAGGCCTTTGCTGACTCCAGCTTCCAGAGTGACAAGGATGACTCCAAGTCCATGTCGGGTTATGTCTTTACCCTCAATGGAGGGGCGGTTTGCTGGAAGAGTTCCAAGCAGGAAACTGTTGCTGACTCAACTATAGAAGCGGAGTACATAGCTGCTTGCGATGCCGCAAAGGAAGCTGTCTGGATGAAGAAGTTCCTCACGGAACTTCAGGTGGTTCCTACCAGTGTTGATCCAATACCGCTGTATTGTGACAACAACGGCGCTATATGAAAGGTTCCTAGGCACCCTAGTGGGTTCTCACAAGGCATCGTGCATGCCAAATTAAAATTTTTAGTGCCAAGAAACCCTAAACAACGGATCTTTAACTAGATGTTTAGGCGAAATAGAAAGCTAGTTAACTGTTAACTACTAGGATACGGATATACAACCTTTGTAGATCCGGATTTCTGCCTCCTAAGCTCCACGTGGTCATGTCCTCGCTGTCCATCATGAATCCTTGACTCGATCATCGGCTTCATCGGGAAAGAAAGCGGAATAGCTCGTCGGCTTTGTGTCAAAGACGATCTACGTCGAGGTTGCACAAACTCAAGCTCCGACTTCACAAACTTGTGAAACTTGTGAAGTAAACACCCAAAACAACTTGGCAAGAGGTAGAGGGTGAAGAAATAGGAGGTGGGTTCACTTTAGATTTGGATTTAGCTCACTATAACTCAAGATGCCATTGATGGACCTTGAGCTTTTCTTTTAAAGATGAAGAAGAAGAAGAGCTAGAATTATGATAAGTGTTATTCAAAATGAATAATAAATCAATACTTATCATAACAATAACTAGGGTTAAGTGTAGAGAATAAACCATGGTCAAATGAGTGGGTTAGGGTTAAGCATGAGGACAAGAATGGTTGCATAAGTCAAGGGTTCTTGAAGCTTCAACATAAAACAAGAAATGCCACCATTCTCATCCAAAACTTTATCCAAATAAATGAATAAACAATTAAATGAATAAATGCATAAATAAAACCCTAATCTCAAGTTAACTATGGTTTAATTCCATACACTTAACAATATGGTCAAGCATCATCAAACATGATACAGAAAAGTGCACGAAAGTATATCACATATACAATGTGCAATCCAAGTGAGAAAAATCCGTTTAAAGTGAACCAATACTAGTTAATGTAAAGTAACATATCAAATATATAATTATACATTAAATCATTAAATCAACACTTGATTCAATGATCCGGTCATGTCGCACATAACCGACTAGTATTCAATGCATCGATTTATCGAATCAATGATTCGATAACTAGGTCATATCGAATATAACCATTCGAAACATATGTCGCGAGAATGAAATGCGGTATCACATACACGCATCATTCTCGGTCCTGCACATATCTCATATGCGCTCCTATTTCGTTTCGCTTGAGCCAGGAAACCTCTGTGTAGGACTCTAAAGACTCGTCAATACGCCGGTAGCAGATGATGATCATATCAAACACCCACAAGCCGCAAGCGGTCTGCTAAACGTAACGGCCACCCGGGTATTGAGCGATCAGAAGATCGACGAGCTAGCCCGCTCACACTCCTGCGAATCCGACCAGTAACACTTACCATACAGTCAAGTCTCTTCGTCTGATACGTCGCATATCAAGTCTAGGGGTGGTATACGTCAGACCCCAATAACCCGACAAGTCGTGCTGATGTGAGGCTCGTAACGGGTCGAGAAACTACTGGTAACACTTACCAGCAAATCTCTGATCAGCCCTGGCCAGGGACTTCCCTGTTACGGCCAATCGAGCACTGCGCAACATCAACTCCCAATACCGGGAGAGACGAAACCCCTCCTATCGCTCATTGCCTCCATGTGACTCGGGACTGTACCCAAAGACCACCGTTTTGCACGCCCTCATGGACGTGGTAAGGTGGAGATCAAAGCACAGTGGGAATCACACAAGACTCTATGACGATCTCGGGTCTACAGACTAACCTGTACAAGTGTCACCTGAGAACTGCCATCTGACGTGAGGTATAATACCATCTGGGAGTTCTCGGCGAGTCCTTCCAGTGTACCCAGTCTCCACTGAGCACCCGTATACCATCTCTGATGTCAAACACCAATGGATATGGGATCATCCATCGCCCATCACATGGGTCGAGAAGCGTATACGCTAGTCTACTCTGGTATAACGATGCCCCGTCTCGATACACCCACGACTAGGGACCTTGAAGGATGTACTTATGGACTACCATGTCCCCACTAGTATGATCTGCATCATAGTCCAGGTAGTCAAGTACAAATCCTAAGGGCTTTACCAACATGTAACTATAAGACAGTATAAAGAGACTAGTGTACATGTTAAGGTAAATATCAACCAGATAGCATACTATCATGTCGAGCAAGAAAGTCATCTCTATATATGTCCAAGCATCCAATATAATATACATAATCTGTACAATACTGGCCTCTAGGGAATACATACAACTAACAATCTCCCACTTGCACTAGGGCCAGCTGCTGTAGTATCTCATACCGAGCATCCCGAAGAGTCTCTCAAACTGTATCTGGGGAATGGCCTTCGTGAGTGGATCCGCCGTGTTATTCTTCGTGTCAACTCTCCTGACCTCGATCTCCCGGCGATCAACTATCTCCCGGATCAGGTGATACCGCCTCAGAATATGCCTGGACCGCTGATGGGACCTGGGTTCCTTGGCTAAAGCCACCGCTCCATTGTTATCACAATACAAAGGTATTGGATGCTCAATGGATGGAACCACTCCAAGTTCAGTAATGAACTTCTTGATCCAGACAGCTTCTTTAGCAGCATCGTTGGCAGCGATGTATTCAGCCTCCATCGTCGAGTCTGCCACGGTTTCCTGCTTGGAACTCTTCCAGCTAACCGCCCCTCCGTAAAGGGTAAAGACAAAACCCGACTGCGACTTAGAGTCGTCCTTATCACTTTGGAAGCTGGAATCGGTAAAGGACTCCACCTGGAGTTCTCCGTTACCATACACCAAGAACATATCTCTAGTCCTTCGTAAGTACTTGAGAATGCTCTTCACAGCTGTCCAGTGACTCTCTCCAGGATCAGCTTGATACCTGCTCACTACACTTAGTGAGTATGCTACATCGGGTCTGGTACATAGCATTGCATACATGATAGAGCCTACTGCCGAAGCATAGGGTATCCCTTGCATGCGAGCTCTCTCCAAATCAGTCTTGGGAGACATCTCTTTGGAGAGAGTGACTCCAGAGATCGTGGGCAAGTTCCCACGCTTGGACTCTTCCATACTAAACCTCTTTAGTATGGTGTCAATGTACCTGGATTGGGACAATCCCAAAATCCGTTTGGATCTATCTCTATAGATCCTGATTCCCAATATGCAGGAGGCATCACCAAGATCTTTCATTGAGAATCTTTGTGATAAGAAGAGCTTGACCGATTGCAGCATAGGAATGTCATTTCCTATCAAGAGTATGTCGTCCACGTACAATACGAGGAAGACAACCTTACTCTCTGCCACCTTCTTGTAGATACAAGGTTCATCTGGATTTTTGACGAAATCAAACTCTTTGATAACGACGTCAAAGCAGATGTTCCAACTCCGCGATGCTTGCTTTAATCCATAAATGGATTTAAGCAGCTTGCACACCTTCCCGCTGCTCCCACTGTCTACGAAGCCCTCTGGCTGAGTCATGTACACGTACTCTTCTAAATCACCATTTAGAAAGGCGGTCTTAACATCCATTTGCCAGATTTCGTAGTCATGAAAGGCAGCAATGGCAAGCATGATTCGGATGGATTTAAGCATAGCCACTGGAGAAAAGGTTTCGTCATAGTCCACACCTGGTCTTTGACGAAAACCCTTTGCTACAAGTCTAGCTTTGAAAGTCTCCACTTTCCCATCTACACCATATTTCTTCTTGAAGATCCACTTGCTCCCAATGGGTTTTACCCCTTCAGGAGCAACTTCCAAAGTCCATACTTTGTTGGTGTACATGGAATCCATCTCGGACCGCATAGCATCCAGCCATTTCACTGAGTCCCCACTCGTGATGGCCTGCTCGAAGCTAGTTGGGTCATCATCCTCCATGATGCAATCCTCACTGCCACCATCAATGAGAAAACCGTAGTATCTCTCAGGTTGGCGAGGAACCCTACTAGATCGGCGGAGAGGCTGGGGTTGATCGGGAACTACGGAATCCTCTGGTTCAACCAAATCTTCTGTTGTAGTCTGTATTGCTGGAACCTCTTCCAGTTCTACCTCAATGCCACTTATCTGTTTCATAAGAAAACCTTTTTCTAAGAAAGTGGCATGTCGAGAAACAAACACCTTTTGTTCCTCGGGGTGGTAGAAGATATACCCTTGTGAATTTTTGGGATATCCTACAAACTTACATAAGACAGATCTTGCCTCGAGTTTGTCCGGATTTTGTCTTTTGACATAGGCTGGACAACCCCATATCTTAATATAATTAAGATGTGGTCTCTTCCCTTTCCATATCTCATATGGAGTGGTAGGCACTGATTTGGTAGGAACTCTATTCAATAGGTCCATGGCTGTCTCAAGCGCATGTCCCCAGAAGGAAATAGGTAACTCAGCTGTACTCATCATTGAGCGTACCATATCTAATAGGGTGCGGTTTCTCCGTTCAGATACACCATTGTGCTGTGGTGTATAAGGAGGAGTCAGCTGAGAGAGAATCCCATTCTCTTTTAGGAAGTCCAGGAATTCATTGCTCAAGTATTCACCTCCTCGATCAGATCGAAGGATTTTAATACTTTTTCCGGTTTGGTTCTCAACTTCTCGTTTATATTCCCTAAATTTCTCAAAAGCTTCTGATTTGTGTTTCATCAGGAACACATACCCGAACCTAGAGAGATCGTCAGTGAATGTAATGAAGTATGAAGAACCATCCCTGGCATGTGTAGACATGGGACCGCATACATCACTATGTATCAGTCCTAAGAGTTCGGTAACTCTTTCTCCGTGTCCCGTAAACGGAGTCTTGGTCATCTTGCCTTTGAGACATGACTGGCAAGTGTCATAAGATGAAAATTCAAACGGATTTAAATATCCATCTTTATGCAACTTAGCTAGTCGTGTCGCATTGATGTGACCCAGTCTACAATGCCACAAGAAGGATTCGTTGAGTTCAGAACTCTTCCTCTTGTGTGTGTTTGTTATGCTCAGGACTGTTGATTGGTTTAGAACATAAATGCCATTGCACAACGTGCCTGATCCAACCAACTTTTGGTTATGGAAAATGTTCATAACATTGTCCTGTAATACAAAATTATATCCCTCTTTACTTAATAAAGAAACCGATATAATGTTGCATATCAAGTTCGGCATGTAATAGCATTCGTTCAGAACCAATGTATTACCAGTTGGTAATACAAGGTGATATTCCCCGACAGTCTTGGCTGCAACAATTGCACCATTTCCTACTCTTATGTCTTTATCACCTTCTCCAAGTTCTCTACCTTTCCTAAGCCCATGTAACTGATTACATATATGGGATCCTGACCCGGTATCCAATACCCAGGACGTAGAGCAAATGGAGAAACAGTTATCAGTAACGAACACACCCGAAGAAAATGCATCAACATGTACTTTCTTCATTCGGGTGGCATGGGAATCCTGGTATTCCCCTATATCCTGTTCAGTCCTATAACTCTTATAGGAAAGAACGGAACCAACGTTCCCCAGCACAGTATAACATGCGGGTTCGGTCAATACATCCATTTTATTATCTTTATTAAGGCATGAAATGGTCGCTACCTGGAGAGAGAGAGAAGAAAACACTTTAGCGTATGCTCGTGCAAGATCAGATTGGTTATTATCTTATCTAATCAGGATGGCTCCCACTGCTTTTTATCAAATCTTCCTCCAAACCCTAAAAGGAAAGACTAGCCGGGATTAATTACACACTACAAGTTCGCCAATCTTTCAGCCAGGCCAGTGTCGGTACTTTGAGGGAGGTCCCCCGTGCTTTCGCACGAACCTAATTACTGTAAACCTCGTTTTCCCAGAGGCGTAACCTCGTTAACACCTTTCTAGACACCTACTTGATCGGCTAATTGCACTGTGTAAAACTCTCCCAGGAGTAACTCTTACTCGCAGCAGGTATCGGGATCCAACTATCTCATAGAAGGTATGCAATCTCATTGCAAATTTCAACACTTGAAATTCCCGATAATATTTTGCCCCTAGCTCGCTATGACCTTGACGCATGCCAAACAACCCATAGTCTGCTAGTCAAGTTCAACCCGTCATTTCCTGATTGAATTAAACCCACCCGCACGACCCTTGACGCATGCCAAACAACGCCGTACGAATACCCTAATCCAATCGCATCATATGCTGGCAGATAAGCACTAGTTAGCTACCGTACACTACGCCTTGACGCATGCCAAACAACCGCAGCACGAATACTAACTAATACTTATCTGAAATGACGGAGGGCTACGCAGGTTTTCATAAAACCATAAGCGTAATGAACTTGATATCGTTGTAGAATCAAATGAAGTTTTGAAATGGAGTGATTTTGAGGCTTTTCTTGTTTTGCTAAAGGAGTCACTCCCGGTGAAGGGATCTCGGTCCTTTCCTCGTCGAATGAGGTGCGGGATATATCATATATATCACTGTGCAAAGCAAAAAACTGTAGCTACCTGTTTTATTTTAAAATCTGATTCTACAACATCTTAGGTTTCTTATCTTTCATTAATCACATTAATGAAGTCCCATCATTTAAATACCTAAACATCACAGATAGATATGACGTACACTTATGCCATCCGCATTCGCCTCGATGTCCCCTCGTGCACCGTTAGGTTAGGTAACTAACGACAGAGCAGGGCAGGGCTAGCGCGTGTGTAAAACATAAGTAACGTCTATATAATATATCATATATACTATATACTATATCCATCTTAGAATCACATCACAAATATCGCAGCAGAATAACCATATGAAATATTGGATATACTAGGACGTCCGTGTTTTCAATACGAGCCAGTATAAAACACGGATTCCACGGTCGTGATGAATAGCCAATCCCACACCCCTAGACCCCTACGAGAGCGGCAAGCAACCCTGCCAATTCTAGGGTTAGGAGACCCAGACTCGACTCCTCGAGTTGGTCTCCCACTGGACCCCAGAACCCGGTTACTTGTGCTCCCCTCCTTGGGTCTATCCTAGTGCAGAAAAGTAAATAATATACAAAGGGTGACAACTCCCGCATCCTGGAAGTGCCCCGAATAAAAGAATATTACATACAAGTTTTTACATGAATGAAAATGAAAAACACTCATCTCACATAAAAACCCCCGGCTATTCAAACACGACGATCCAATATAACATATCCAGCAACACATAACATCACATGTCATCAACGTAAGTAAGTATGCATACCCCAATTGTCGTTGACGTATAGCAACGAAACCGGCGATACGAACATACTACACTTACGGTCACAGAAAAGAAAGTGTAAAACTACAACAATTGGAATCCGCAATCTCTTTAGACATCACATGCCTAACGGTTATAAACCCCGCATTTTAGTCCCATTATCGAAAACTCTTTTCAATATCCAATGAAACTAAACCGCTAGATTTATAACATCCATCCAGTTATCTCATAACCTTTTGTGAATTCCAATTATTGTATCCAATTCCGGATAAATAGAATATATCAAACTTTCCGATCGAACATTCGAACACCCAAGTTTTCCCGACACCGATCAACACATGAAATAGGTTCAAAGACATTCACTTCATACCTCAGTACCAACGGTCCAGCCGTAGAAGGGTCAAGCCAACGCCTCACATGTGGCACGCCGTACTGCCCCAAACCCGAAGGTTCAAAGGGCAGTTCAAGACGGTCACATAATCGAGTTAAGGTTTGTGTCTTCTAGAGGGACCATCGCGTTACTTGCACTACTCAGAACGTCTTTTAACCACAGAAAATCCAACACTTGGATATTCCGGCAGGGGAAAACCTGGGTATTCGTATCCGGTCGAACTCTTTAACATATTCTACAATTATCTGGAAAAACACTTAGACAAAATTTGATATTCCGATCGAATTCATCGATTCCCAATATAACTCCAGAGCACTCAACCCTTAAATAAATTTAAAAATATCCAGAAAACTCACCAGAATTTATCAGGTACTACTGTGCAAAAAAATTGGGATGATGTCACTGTTTGACCGCGGAAGGGCGGCAGAAAGCATGCTTCTGCCGCGCTTCCGCGGCTTAATGAACAGTATAGGGGATCGTTTTGCACAGTAATACTTATAATTCTATGCTGAATTTTTTAGACATTTTAAATATTGAAAAATCCCAGATTTATGAAAATGTCCAGAGAGCTCTAAAATTCTAGGGTTTCGGATTCGTTCGGACTTCAAACGTCGTCGGGACTTCGCCTAAGGCTCTAGCTAGGCTCTGATACCAGTGAAAGGTTCCTAGGCACCCTAGTGGGTTCTCACAAGGCATCGTGCATGCCAAATTAAAATTTTTAGTGCCAAGAAACCCTAAACAACGGATCTTTAACTAGATGTTTAGGCGAAATAGAAAGCTAGTTAACTGTTAACTACTAGGATACGGATATACAACCTTTGTAGATCCGGATTTCTGCCTCCTAAGCTCCACGTGGTCATGTCCTCGCTGTCCATCATGAATCCTTGACTCGATCATCGGCTTCATCGGGAAAGAAAGCGGAATAGCTCGTCGGCTTTGTGTCAAAGACGATCTACGTCGAGGTTGCACAAACTCAAGCTCCGACTTCACAAACTTGTGAAACTTGTGAAGTAAACACCCAAAACAACTTGGCAAGAGGTAGAGGGTGAAGAAATAGGAGGTGGGTTCACTTTAGATTTGGATTTAGCTCACTATAACTCAAGATGCCATTGATGGACCTTGAGCTTTTCTTTTAAAGATGAAGAAGAAGAAGAGCTAGAATTATGATAAGTGTTATTCAAAATGAATAATAAATCAATACTTATCATAACAATAACTAGGGTTAAGTGTAGAGAATAAACCATGGTCAAATGAGTGGGTTAGGGTTAAGCATGAGGACAAGAATGGTTGCATAAGTCAAGGGTTCTTGAAGCTTCAACATAAAACAAGAAATGCCACCATTCTCATCCAAAACTTTATCCAAATAAATGAATAAACAATTAAATGAATAAATGCATAAATAAAACCCTAATCTCAAGTTAACTATGGTTTAATTCCATACACTTAACAATATGGTCAAGCATCATCAAACATGATACAGAAAAGTGCACGAAAGTATATCACATATACAATGTGCAATCCAAGTGAGAAAAATCCGTTTAAAGTGAATCAATACTAGTTAATGTAAAGTAACATATCAAATATATAATTATACATTAAATCATTAAATCAACACTTGATTCAATGATCCGGTCATGTCGCACATAACCGACTAGTATTCAATGCATCGATTTATCGAATCAATGATTCGATAACTAGGTCATATCGAATATAACCATTCGAAACATATGTCGCGAGAATGAAATGCGGTATCACATACACGCATCATTCTCGGTCCTGCACATATCTCATATGCGCTCCTATTTCGTTTCGCTTGAGCCAGGAAACCTCTGTGTAGGACTCTAAAGACTCGTCAATACGCCGGTAGCAGATGATGATCATATCAAACACCCACAAGCCGCAAGCGGTCTGCTAAACGTAACGGCCACCCGGGTATTGAGCGATCAGAAGATCGACGAGCTAGCCCGCTCACACTCCTGCGAATCCGACCAGTAACACTTACCATACAGTCAAGTCTCTTCGTCTGATACGTCGCATATCAAGTCTAGGGGTGGTATACGTCAGACCCCAATAACCCGACAAGTCGTGCTGATGTGAGGCTCGTAACGGGTCGAGAAACTACTGGTAACACTTACCAGCAAATCTCTGATCAGCCCTGGCCAGGGACTTCCCTGTTACGGCCAATCGAGCACTGCGCAACATCAACTCCCAATACCGGGAGAGACGAAACCCCTCCTATCGCTCATTGCCTCCATGTGACTCGGGACTGTACCCAAAGACCACCGTTTTGCACGCCCTCATGGACGTGGTAAGGTGGAGATCAAAGCACAGTAGGAATCACACAAGACTCTATGACGATCTCGGGTCTACAGACTAACCTGTACAAGTGTCACCTGAGAACTGCCATCTGACGTGAGGTATAATACCATCTGGGAGTTCTCGGCGAGTCCTTCCAGTGTACCCAGTCTCCACTGAGCACCCGTATACCATCTCTGATGTCAAACACCAATGGATATGGGATCATCCATCGCCCATCACATGGGTCGAGAAGCGTATACGCTAGTCTACTCTGGTATAACGATGCCCCGTCTCGATACACCCACGACTAGGGACCTTGAAGGATGTACTTATGGACTACCATGTCCCCACTAGTATGATCTGCATCATAGTCCAGGTAGTCAAGTACAAATCCTAAGGGCTTTACCAACATGTAACTATAAGACAGTATAAAGAGACTAGTGTACATGTTAAGGTAAATATCAACCAGATAGCATACTATCATGTCGAGCAAGAAAGTCATCTCTATATATGTCCAAGCATCCAATATAATATACATAATCTGTACAATACTGGCCTCTAGGGCATACATACAACTAACACTATAGCTTTAGCGAAAGAACCCAGGTCCCATCAGAAGTCCAGGCACATTTTGAGGCGGTTCCACCTGATCCGGGAGATCATTGATCGCCGGGAGATCGAGGTAAAGAGAGTAAATTCAGAAGATAACACTGCAGATCCACTCACGAAGGCCCTACCCCAGACTCAGTTCGAGCGGCTAATCGAGATGATAGGTCTTCGATACGCCAGTACATGGCCTTAGTGCAAGTGGGAGATTGTTAGTGTATATGCCCTAGAGGCCATTACTGTATCATACTAGTATGTATATTACTTAATGGAAGCTTGGGATATTCACCTTGTATTGACAATCTTGCTCAAAATAGTAGTATGCTACTTGGTTTGTTTCTGGTTCAATGTGTACATGTGTTTATTTTAGTATATCACCTATACACATTAGTGGAGCCCTTAGGATCTTTGCTTGATTACCAGCGTTGTGATGGCAGTCACACTAGTGGGGGCTGGGTAATCTATAAGCACATCCTTATGCAGGTCCCTAGTCGCAGGACTATCGAGACAGGGCATCGATACTCCGGAGTAGACTAGCGCATGCGCTTCTCATCCCAGAGTGGGAGATGGTCTGTCCCACAGCCATCAGTACGTCATACTGGAGATAGTATGCGGGTGCTCGTTGGGTTACGAGTACACTGGACAGGACTCGTCGGGAACTGACCGGTTGGTATTATTCCTATCGTCAGTTATCAGTTCCCAGGTGACATGAGTACAGCTTAGTCCGCTGACTTGACGCTGTCACTTCGCCTCGAGTGTGTTCCCACTGTACTTTGGTTACTACCCTACCACGGCTCAAAGGAGTCGTGCAAACAGGTAGTAGTTGGGTGCAGTCCCGAAGCACTTGGAGGCAGTGACGGTTAGACAGGATTCGTCTCTCCCGGTATTGGGGGTTGACATCGCGCTGTGTCTAGGAGAGCCATTACACGAGTAGTCCCTGGCCAGGGCAAGCGAGATATACTGGTAGGCTTCCAGTGTTATCTCAGGGTGTTTTGGGCTTCACTCCGACACGACTTGTACCGCTATTAGGGGACTGATGTTTACTGCCCCCTAGGCCCGCCATGCGATGTATCAGACGAACAGACCGGACTGTACGGAGATTGTCACATTCAGGCTCAGTAGGAGTTCAGATGGGTTTCACCTCGTCAGTCTTCTTGTCGGCATCTACCTGGGGATCGTTACGCACAGCTAGTGCCGCTTGCGGTCTGTGGTTAAACCCACTGCCAGCGTAGTGTCGAGTCTTTAGAGTCCCACACAGAAAGCTATTCGCCTTTAGGCAAAAGAGTAGAGGTCGCATGGTTTTGCGACAGGTCGCATGGTTTTGCGACAGGGTCCGGTCACATCCGTGCACTTGTGCACGTACAGTGTCCGGACAGTTTGCACTAGCGGGCTTTGGTTTAAGCCAGATCCTAGTGTACGTTTTGGGATTGGTTTTATCCAGTATGTATTCGTGTTCCTCGGAACGCGGATGCGGGTGTGTATGCACTGTTGACGGAGAGACAGAGGCAGAGGATTCTCATTAGGGTTGTTGACCGTTCACAGTTGACTATTGACTTTTTGCTCAACCCTAATGAGAATATGATATATATATATATATATATATATAATTAGCAATAATTTTAATTAAGTATTATAGTGACATGGTTGTTGAGGGGTTGACTTTGTTGACTTGTTGACTTTGTTGACCGGTTGACTAGGTTGGACTAGTTGACCATCATCATCACAATGGTTGTCATTTTCATGCAAAGACTTTTGCTTGCTTGTTGTGGTTTGCAAAATGAGTGCATGGAAATGATATTGCCTTTGACATGATATGAACCATCATATAATAATACTTGATTAACATTATGGCTCATGATGCTTTTGGATTATGAGAGGGTGAAAGAGAAAGGAGAGGCTCATTCTTTCATGATCTTTCTCTCTCTTGGTTTTGAGCTCTCCCATTCTCTTGCTCTCACCCTCTTCCTCTTGCTCTCTCTCTTGTCTATGGTTCACTTGTCTCATGTGTTGATAAGCAAGAACCATAGAGAAAATCCCATCACACTCTCCTCTACTCACTCTAGTTCATAAGGTTTAGCAAACCAAGTGAACTAGTTTCTTCAAAGTTCGAAGAAGAAGCCAAAGGTAGAAGCTTTCGGGTGGATCGATCTTCGACGCAAGAAGACGACGGGGTGAAGCCAATCCGTACACCATCAAGAGATGAAGAAGAAGGAGTTCAAGAAAGAAAGGTATAACCCCCTAACCGAGTAGTTAACAACTCGTAGTTAGGTTGTTAGGTAGATAGTTTAACAAAGATCCGGTTTTGAGTCCATGTTACCGCCTCTAGAAAATCGTTTTTCACCAAATTCCGCATGCCCGAAAGTACCGGGAGAGGTAGCATGGACTTACAATACCCACGTGAATTTTTGGGATATCCAACAAACTTATACAGAACTGACATTGCCTCGAGCTTGTCCGGATTTTGCGTTTTAACAGAAGCGGACAACCCCATATCTTAATATAACTAAGATACGGTCGCTTCCCCTTCCATATCTCATATGGAGTGGTAGGCACAGATTTGGTTAGGACCATATTCAATAGGTGTATGGCTGTCTCAAGCACATACCCCCAAAAGGAAATAGGCAACTCAGCAGTGCTCATCATATAGCGCACCATATCTAATGAGGTGCGATTCCTCCGCTCCGATACACCGTTATGCTGTGGTGTATATGGAGGAGTAAGCTGAGAGATCCCATTCTCTTTTAGATAGTCTTGGAATTCCGTGCTCAAGTATTCTCCTCCCCGATCAGATCACAGGATTTTAATACTTTTACCCGTCTGGTTCTCGACTTCATGCTTATATTCTTTAAATTTCTCAAAAGCTTCAGACTTGTGTTTCATCAGGAACACATGTCCGTATCTTGAGAGATCTTCAGTGAATGTAATGAAGTATGAGGAACCATTCCTAGCATGTGTAGACATGGGATCGCATACATCACTATGTATCGGTCCCAATAGTTCCATAACTCTTTCTCCGTGTCCACTAAACGGATTTTTGGTCATCTTTCCTTTGAGACATGACTGGCAAGTTTCAGAAGATGATAATTCGAACGGATTCAAATATCCATCCTTATGTAACTTAGCTAGTTGTGTTGCATTGATATGACCTAGTCTACAATGCCACAAGAAGGATTCGTTCATTTCTGAACTCTTCCACTTATATGTGTTCTGTATGTTAAGAACTGTGTTTTGATTCAGAACGTATAACCCGTTACATAACGCACCAAACCCAATCAACACTTGATTTAGGTAAATGTTCATAACATTATTCTCTACTAAAGTTATATTCTTCTTTATCTAATAAAGAGATTGATATTAAATTGCATATCATAGAGGGCACGTAATAACATTCGTTCAAGATCAAACTATTTCCATTTGGTAATACATGGTGTTATTCACCAACTGCTTTGGCTGCAACACTTGCACCATGTAAATGCACGGCGGCGCCCCGGCCGTCAATCCGACGCCGGAATGCGGAAACGAAACTTTTACAAAACTAGTAAACCGGCACCACCACGCACTATAAAACCCGGATCGGGCCATTAACCAAACTCTAGCAAATATGAGAATGGGGTAGAGAGCTATACCGAGCGATCCGTGTCCTTCGGTCTTCGGCCTCCACTCCGATCTCCTCGCGGAATCTCCGGTCTTCAGCTCCTCGTCGGAACGGGCACCACATTGCCGGGTTCTTTTACGGGCTGCCACCTGTGGACAGAAGCAACTCGGGCACGAAGTTGGCGAGCCGACGTGCCCAAGGATGTTGTAGATGAAATGTAGAAGCTTTTGTCTCAAAGGGGTTGTGAAGTTGCCATAATGGATTGAGGAGGAGATGATTGGAAGAGTTAAAGTTAACCGCAATCAAGACGGTGTCGCTATGCAGCTAGCCGGTTGAGCACGGGTCGATCCACAGGGAGATGGTTGTATGTCCTTTCTTGTCTTAGACGAGTCAATAAAGAATGAGTATATGTTTTTTCGATTCTAACCTATGTGTATTATTTGCAAGTATAAAGTTGTTAAGAAAAAGATACGAGATTATAAGCTAAGGAAATCCGTACTCAAAACCTTTGAGCCGAGTCTTGACCAATTGAAGCTAGAGCAATCGGCAACAACGTGGATTAGGAGATTTAAGCGCGGTATTCGTGGAATCCGGCTTATTTACCCTTGTCCTTCCGTTCTTGTCTCTTGCTTTCGCCTCCGGCCAAACCGAACGCAACCGGTCGCGGTTAGGAATCACCGTTACCTTGTTAGGGTAGGGTGCCTAACGGAGCGCTTGCGTATCGTTTGGGCGGAGTTCAATGGAAAATACGGGAAAATGAAATGAGCAAAAAAACGATAACTTATAATGTCGTATTTCTTCTTAACAATAATGATTACATTCATTCACAAAAAGAACCAAAAAGAGAGAACAAAAAGAACAAAGAAAAGAAAAGAAAAGATTACAAGTAAGTAAGTGCATGAATTTAAATTGCAAATAAGTAAAGCAAGATAATAAAAAGCGAGTAATAAATAAGCAATAAAAAGAACTAGAAACTAGAACTCACGACAAGCATGGGATCAATAGCCAACCCTTAAACTTGCAAGCTCAATCAAGAGGTTGCAAGATCAAGAGAAGGGTAGAGAACGCATGTGAAATGAAGCGCTAATTCCATAAGAAAATACGACCCTTGAGATCAATAACAAACTCTTAACCTTTCAAGCTCAATGAAGAGGTTGAAAGATCAAGAGAAAGCAAGAATCTCAAGGGGAAGTTAAACAAAAGAGAATGATACAAAAGCCCTCATCTTCATTGATCTTCCACTCAAAAAGCTCTCACTACAATTTTCATGGAGAAAAGATGAAGAAGAAGAAGAAAAAGACTAAAACCTAACAAAAAGAGGCAAAAGAATGGACATTTTGGCTTGGCTCAGTTCTGGAGTATTTATAGGCAGGGAGCTGGAAATCTAGGGCAACATTCAGAACCTACATAAAAAGACCCAAATACCCCTGAAATTTGACCAGCTGCGGCGCCAGTACGGCCGCGGATCCGCGGCCTAGACCCCCTATTGGCCGCGGATCCACCGCACTATAGTGGGTTCAGGGCATGGGCTTTTCTGTACGGCCCTGGTCTGCTGTCCCCTGTTGTCTGGTACATGTATTTTCTGATAATCTTTCCAGAATATCTTCAGAATTCTTAGTCCAAGATTGCTTTCTTTTCTTCACTTTTGACTTCTATCTCTCTCGAGCTCCGTGCACCCATTGATTCTTGTGCTGCCCCCCTCGTGCTCTGTGCTTGTCCCAGACACGAATGACCACTGTCATATGTCTTGTCTCAGGAACTGGTACTCGGCACTGGACGGATATGGATGACCGGAACCCGGCTTTTATCTGCTGTCAACAGATGTTCTGCTTTTGGCGTAACTGTGGAGATTTTGTCTTGATTTGCAATATTTGGACTGGAAACCTGTACTCTGTAAATATGCAACAAACACGGATTAAAAGCACCTACCTATAAACACGAACATAAGAATGGGCGGTATAAAATGCAGTATTCTGTTATGAACAAATACCCCCAAACTTAACTTTTGCTCGTCCCGAGCAAAACCAATTATTCACAAAAATAAAATCCTAACCGCACTTTCGCAGGGAACGCGATTGCACTGAGCACGTGCAACAAGCCGTTAAACCTCTAGGTGTCCCTAGTAGGAGGAGTGTTGTCTCCTGAGGGTTTTCAGCGGATACTACCCACAAAATCCTGTCAAGCTAGTGTCATAAGTTAACATTGATTCTACTCCTACAGTTCAGTATTTACGTTAGAAATTCTATCATCCTAAGTTAGAAATATCCAACCCTTATTTTTCACACCTCCTATCTATTTAACCTTAGGTCCTATACGTTCCAAAAAAGTTTAGAAAGATGTTGGTTCTCCTGAGTTTTCCTTCTAAAGTGCGGCCTCAAATCAGGGATTTTTATCAACTTTACAGAAAACACAAGTCTTATTCTTTATTTCTATCTTTTATTCAAACATTGATTGTATACCCCTACGTGTGTGTATATTTGCACCCCTACACTCAAGAATTCAATTCAAGCTATAATACCCTTGCCCTAATACCTAATACTACTTCTTTTCATTAAGGATGGACGGTTTTGCTCACACACCTTTCATGCGACTATTAATACTTCTTGAGGCACTAACAGCCGATTACTGAATGTGTGAGTTTAAAGCGTAAATAGCAGTTTCCAGGTCTTGACTTTATTCTATTTTTCTTTTTCTTTTTCTTTTTCTTTTTCAAGACCGGATATATTTTTCAATATGCTCTTTTGGTGTTTAGCTTTACATACCGTTTTTTCTTTCATACTAGGCTTTCAGGCAAGAGTATTTCTAGGTATCTTCTACTATCTCAAGTTTCAAGGTGCGTGTAAGTGCAGTTTGTAGGGTATATACTTTCTGAATTTGGACTCAAGAAAAGAAACTATTTTTCAGACTTATCCTTCAGTAAAGTATCAATACTTTCCCTTCATCTTGACTTAACTCAAGAACTGAACTCAAGATTACCTATTTCTCAAAAAAAACTGTAAGGACGTATACTTACCAAAGTTAGACAGAATGAGGGTTATTTTTAGGGTTTTCAATCCCTAAGCCTAGAATTTAGTTATTTCTATCATATCAACTAAACTTTCGGAATAAAGATCTAAGTTACCCTATTAGCTAACTTGACGACAAAGTTTTTATATTTTTTGGAAAATTTTTAATTTTTTTTTGTGGGTTTTTAATAAGGTATGCAAATGCAAAATATACAAATGAATGCGAAGGAAGAAAGCTTACCGAGCACACCCCCAAACTTAAACTTGACAGTGCCCTCACTGTCAGGCTACACCAAGAGGGTCAAAATTGTCGGCGCTCCCCCTAAAAACAAATTATATACAAAAAGAAAAACCAAAAATATATACAAAAAAGGTGTTCCCCCCAAACTTAAGTAAAACAGTGTTTCCACTGTTAGGCGTTGAAGTTCAGGTTTAGGGGGGAAAGAACAGTATCAAGCTATACAAGGCCTTACACAGGCCAAAAGTGAGCACCAACCAATCAAAGATCTTATCATCATAAAGCAGTGGTTGGTCAAAGAAGGCGTAGAGAAAAGAAATGGAGAATACGCGAGACCGTATGGAGATAGAAGCGGGATACGGTCTCGGTATATCAGAAGAAGAAGAATGGCGGAAGGGAAAAAGAAGTGGAGTACGAACTTGAGGGTGCAAATGGAGTGAAGAGATTAGCACAATTTGTGATGAGTGATGTGTAAAAAGCGGTTGTGCTAATCTATTAACCCGTCGAGCAATGGGGTCAAATCCCTCAAGATTCGTGAGAAACCATGGGTACGCCGAACTTGGTAAACCAGACACATGAAATGAAAGTGAGACAGGTTCTTGCAAGGTCGGAACGATGGAAAGGATGGAGGTAGGTGATTGAGGAAGGTTATCGGTTAAAGGTTCAGGAGGGTGTACACAGTCAATGAAAGGAACAGGATGAATTGGAAAATCCGACTCATCAATTAAAACTAGTTCATCCCCAAAGCTATCCTCAAAATTCTCCTCCAAATTTAGCTCATCCATGCATATTTCATCAAAATCCAAACGCATATAGGGTTCGGGAAAAACATTTAATGACTCGGGATGATGATTTGAAGAGACAAACTCAGCCAAATCTACGGGTTCATCATCCAAAATATCCCCAGCGTCAATATCCTCAATCAAGTGAAAATCTATATTCTCAGACACCTCATCAAAAGCATGGACATTAATCGATTCTGGTTCTAAGATGGAGGTGTAGAGGTCAAAAGGATTGGGATTGGTTTCACTTGGAAGTGACCCTTCACAATCGGGTAAATCAAACACTACAAAGTCGCACAACTCATTAATCATTCTATCTTCAATTGATAAATCATGTGGGATACTCGATAGACTTTCAAAACAGGAGTTGTGGGATTCAATTTGGGATGGGTAGGTTTGATTTGGAAGGGGGTACATCTCACTCTCTCCACTCAAATTCTCAGCCTGTCCTACCGCCTCATCATATATTGGAAAATTAGGAGCTAGTTGGAAACTAGCTACCGGGTCAGTAGGTTGTATGAGAGCGGCCATGGACGCATTCAAATCCATCATCTGTTGGCTTGACGCTACCCTAAAGTCTTCCAACGACTGTTCCAGACTAGACATTGGTTGTGATGGGGTTTCAGTAAAAGATACGAAGTTGTTTGGATACTGGAAACTCCCAAATGGCGGTTCTGAAGCAATGTCTAGGGAAGGTGAAAAAGTAGGGTAGGATTGGTAGGAATTGAATGGCTGGACAGGAGCAGGATCAATATTTGGATAGGAAGGTGAATGGAATTGTTGATCCCAAGAATTTGAAGTGGTGAAAGGAGTGAAAGATCGGCTACGGGATTGTTCAATACGTTCAGCGATGGACAAAGGACGACTTGCAAAAGGGGTATCAACATAAGCGGGTGGGGGAGGTTGAAAAGGTTGATACAAAGTGGATTGCGAAGGGCAAGTGTTTGTCCTAGACGCGTCTATCCGATCTTTCAAAGAGATTTTGGGCATGGAGGGATCGTTTGACGTTCGGCCAAAGCAAGAACCGTAAGAAGTAATGTCTGGTTGTGGGTACCAAAGTTCGGCAAGAGTTTTGCGAGGTGGGGTACCCATGATATGAAGAGAGAAAGAAAGAAAGGCAGAGAAAAGGAGGGGCGAAAAGAATGTGATTTTTTTTTTAGTTAGATATTAACAAAAGAATGAAATATACACACAAAAAAGAATAGGGACAAAAACAATCATGACACGAAAATACCACACACCTAATCGTTCTAGGGTTCACCTAGGTTAACTAGACCTGCTCCAGAACTTGATTGTCGAAGTAAAACTGTGTCGAGAAACGGGCTCAAGATACACTGATCACGAGGCCAGGTAAGTGCAGAGATAAGGGGAGGTTTTCCAACGCTTTCGCGAAGTTCCTTAATTAAATAACCCTTTCTCTTTTGGCGGTTTCGCCGTTAACACTTTCCTAGACACCCCGTAAACAATATACCGTTAAGCGAGGTTCTAAACACAGTTAACTTCTCCTAGTGAGCGCGAAGTCCTTAAGGCTTAAAGTCTAGTTTCTTTTAAATTTTGTGCGGGTAAACGTTATGCTCAAGTTCATGATTTGTGGGCCACGGAAAAGGTGATGAAATCCTTTACCGTATATTGTGGGGTTCGCTTGCCCTTAAGTCCGTATTAATTGATGCAATACGCAATTCAATAAAAATTCTATAAAGAATCAAAAAATCGTTTTTTTAGTTTAAGCGCGGCACTGCAACAAATACGGGTTAGTCAATTTTTAGCGTTTGATAGCGAACTTGCAAAGAATCCGGCAAAGAATAGTATATTGGATGCGTCTGATTTGAGAAGAAGGTGTTAGTAAAGTACGTACCGTTAAGTTTTTGGGTTAGGAAACCCCCGTTGAATCAAATCCGGTAAACTTGAAAAGTTCGCTTGCGCGGGTCAAACTACCCGGATCTTTGGCACTGTACTTCATAATCACCTTAAGTTTGAACGTACACTTTGCTCCCACAATCGCAGTTTGCAAATACGCAAAAATCTGCACACTTGCCCACAAAAATAATCAAAAAGAAAAAAAAACAAAAAGACTTTTTTTTTTATATATACAAAAAGAATATTAACCCGAATAACAAGAAAGAAAATACGCTACCATCTCCCCGGCAACGGCGCCATTTGATTGGAAGAGTTAAAGTTAACCGCAATCAAGACGGTGTCGCTATGCAGCTAGCCGGTTGAGCACGGGTCGATCCACAGGGAGATGGTTGTATGTCCTTTCTTGTCTTAGACGAGTCAATAAAGAATGAGTATATGTTTGTTCGATTCTAACCTATGTGTATTATTTGCAAGTATAAAGTTGTTAAGAAAAAGATACGAGATTATAAGCTAAGGAAATCCGTACTCAAAACCTTTGAGCCGAGTCTTGACCAATTGAAGCTAGAGCAATCGGCAACAACGTGGATTAGGAGATTTAAGCGCGGTATTCGTGGAATCCGGCTTATTTACCCTTGTCCTTCCGTTCTTGTCTCTTGCTTTCGCCTCCGGCCAAACCGAACGCAACCGGTCGCGGTTAGGAATCACCGTTACCTTGTTAGGGTAGGGCGCCTAACGGAGCGCTTGCGTATCGTTTGGGCGGAGTTCAATGGAAAATACGGGAAAAGGAAATGAGCAAAAAAACGTTAACTTATAATGTCGTATTTCTTCTTAACAATAATGATTACATTCATTCACAAAAAGAACCAAAAAGAGAGAACAAAAAGAACAAAGAAAAGAAAAGAAAAGATTACAAGTAAGTAAGTGCATGAATTTAAATTGCAAATAAGTAAAGCAAGATAATAAAAAGCGAGTAATAAATAAGCAATAAAAAGAACTAGAAACTAGAACTCACGACAAGCATGGGATCAATAGCCAACCCTTAAACTTGCAAGCTCAATCAAGAGGTTGCAAGATCAAGAGAAGGGTAGAGAACGCATGTGAAATGAAGCGCTAATTCCATAAGAAAATACGACCCTTGAGATCAATAACAAACTCTTAACCTTTCAAGCTCAATGAAGAGGTTGAAAGATCAAGAGAAAGCAAGAATCTCAAGGGGAAGTTAAACAAAAGAGAATGATACAAAAGCCCTCATCTTCATTGATCTTCCACTCAAAAAGCTCTCACTACAATTTTCATGGAGAAAAGATGAAGAAGAAGAAGAAAAAGACTAAAACCTAACAAAAAGAGGCAAAAGAATGGACATTTTGGCTTGGCTCAGTTCTGGAGTATTTATAGGCAGGGAGCTGGAAATCTAGGGCAACATTCAGAACCTACATAAAAAGACCCAAATACCCCTGAAATTTGACCAGCTGCGGCGCCAGTACGGCCGCGGATCCGCGGCCTAGACCCCCTATTGGCCGCGGATCCGCCGCACTATAGTGGGTTCAGGGCATGGGCTTTTCTGTACGGCCCTGGTCTGCTGTCCCCTGTTGTCTGGTACATGTATTTTCTGATAATCTTTCCAGAATATCTTCAGAATTCTTAGTCCAAGATTGCTTTCTTTTCTTCACTTTTGACTTCTATCTCTCTCGAGCTCCGCGCACCCATTGATTCTTGTGCTGCCCCCCTCGTGCTCTGTGCTTGTCCCAGACACGAATGACCACTGTCATATGTCTTGTCTCAGGAACTGGTACTCGGCACTGGACGGATATGGATGACCGGAACCCGACTTTTATCTGCTGTCAACAGATGTTCTGCTTTTGGCGTAACTGTGGAGATTTTGTCTTGATTTGCAATATTTGGACTGGAAACCTGTACTCTGTAAATATGCAACAAACACGGATTAAAAGCACCTACCTATAAACACACGAGCATAAGAATGGGCGGTATAAAATGCAGTATTCTGTTATGAACAGGAGAATAAGAACTTTGGAGAGAGGCTAAAGGATTTTGTTGCTAACAAAAATATGAGTAATTTCCCCACCCAAATGAACCCCCTCTCTCCCTCTAAGTGGCCGGCCTCTCTCCATGGTGGGGGGGAAAAAGAATCAATAAAATGTAAGAGGAGAAATGTAAGATAAATGAGAAGAAAATGGTCACACCATTTCCAAATCAAATCCCATCTCATAAATGAAAACCATCATGAAAAAGAAAAGATGCATAACCCATCATAATCCCCATTTACAAACAAACCCCTCCACTTAGCTAATTTGCAAACTTGCAAATTAGCCCCCTCCAACGGAAAAATCCGGCCGTGAAGGAACAAAGGAAAACTGGCCGGAACGAAATGCAAACTGGCAACTTCAGAAAACTGATCCCGTAATAAATTACAGGAAAACCCTGCGACTGTATATATATACCCGCATTTGTATTCCCACTGAATACAAATGCAATGAGACAAAATCTGCACTGTACAATACTAGGATCCGGCTTAAACCAAAGCCTGCTAGTATTATCCGTCCGATCATGATCCGTGCAATACCGCACGTATCCGATCGAACCCTGCCATATCTCCATACGGCCTCTACAGCGTTTCGCCCGAAACTTGAGAAAACGGTCTGTGTGGGACTCTAAAGACTCGTCAACACTTTGGCTTTGGATTTAACCACTAGCACTTCAGAGGTATTAGCCATACGTAACGGGCTACCAAGTATTGACCAAAAGGAACGTCGATGAGCGAACTCATCCTGACACCCTACTGAGCCTGTCAGTGACAATATCCGTACAGTCCGGTCCGTTCGTCTATGAGCATCGCATGGCGGGCCTAGGGGGTTGGTAAAAGTCAGACCCCCAAAAACGGTACAAGTCATGTCGGAGAGTAGCCCAGAACACCCTGAGATACTAATGGAATACCTACCATTAAATCTCCTGCCTTGGCCAAGGACTTCGTGTAATGGCTCTCCTTGACATAGCGCGACCTCACCCCCAATACCGGGAGAGACGAACCCCTGAAGATCCGCTCACTGCCTCCATGTGGCTCGGGACTGTACCCAACTAAAACCTGTTTGCACAACTCCTTTGAGCGTGGTAGGGTAGTAATCAAAGTACAGTAGGAACTCACACGAGACAAATGACGATCTCAGGTCGATGAACAAACCTGTACACATGTCACCAGGGAACTGCTATCTGACGTCAGGTATAAGACCAACTAGCATGTTCCCGGCGAGTCATGTCCGGTGTACTCATAACCCAATGAGCACCTGTATACATCTTAGGTGAACCAACTGACACCAGTGGCTTGTGAGACCGGCCACCGCCCCTCGTCGGGGTCTCGACTGTATACACTAGTCTACTCTGGAGTATCGATGCCCTATCTCGAAACTCCCATGACTAGGGACCTTTTAAGGATGTGCTTATAGACCCCAGCTCCCACGTATATGATCACCCTCATACTGCTGGCAGTCAAGCAAGAATCCTAGGGGCTCTATCAACGTGCAATAGTGACCTGTAAGGTCACCTAAAGCAGTACATGATGATAAAGATAAACCAGATAGCATACTATCATCTTGAGTAAGACTGTCCTACTGGTATAGGTCCTCCCTCAATCATTGCAATCACGTGCCTGTGATCCAATAATTGACTCTGAGGGCACTATCTCCAACAATCTCCCACTTGCACTCAAGGCTAATTATTGCGATGTCGCATACTCACAGCCCGTGTGATACCGAACACCCAACTCCTCTACTAGTCAGTCTCACAAAGCTCGTTTGCGAAACTTTTGCGTTCGAGGAATAGCCTCAGTGAGTGGATCTGCTGTGATGTTTCTTTCTATGTCTCTCTTTATCTCAAGTTCGCGGAGAAAGCCATCTCCCGAAATGAGCAATACCTGTCTTAGAATATGTCTGGATATCTGATGGGACCTAGCTCATAAATGAACTCCAAATCCAAACTTCTTAGACTGTATCGTCAACAGAACTTAATCAGTATCCTGCGCCATGCCTCCCTCGGTATCCGCCTGGACCACCTATCCAAAATACTGCCCCTCGTCAGAGGGAAAACTATAACTCTGGCAGCCACTCTGTCATCCAGGTCACCTTGGAAGCCTGGAATGATAACCGTCTCCTGAATGAGGCTGATGTTATCATATCCCTAGAACATCCACTTATGTTCTAAAACTGCTTCCGATCGTTTCTCCAGGATTGGATTAATATCAACTTACTGCATCTACTGCATAAACAACATCCGGTATGGTACTTGACATCTCATGATTGACTCAATTGCCTAAGCAAGTACTCTGCCAATCATGCACATCCTTCTCCACTTTAGTCTGTAAGACTCCTTTAGAGAGGGTGACTCCATCACCTGCAGGTCTACTACCGTGCCGGAGTCGTCCATTCTAAAAACTCTTAGAATGTTGTCTAAGTACCCTGATTGGGAAACCACCCAAATCTAGATCTACAGATCTAGTAACCAGAATGACTGATATAATATCCAAGTCTCATTTGGAGAAACCACTGTGTGACAACCAAAGAATAACCGATCGTAGTATAGGAATATCACTTCCTACTCTGTGTATGTCATACAAATACCAGGACATCACACCCTACTACCTTCTTAACTGATCCATCCCCTATTCTGATGAAGTCAAACCTATGACTGTCACATCAGAAATTGATGATCTATCTCCGTTGTATCTGCTTTAGTCTATAAATAGACATAAGCCACTTGTCCACCAATGCTTCCGCTGCTCCTACTGACTACGACAACCCTCTGGCAGAGTCATATACACGTGCACTTCTAAAACTAGTTTAGAACGACGCTATACTCATCCTCCTGCCGGGTCTCACGGTCTGGAACAACAGCAATGGCAAGTCTGGGTAAACAAGAACCTCCCTGCCACCGTCCTTGAGCATACCGAAGTACCTCTCGAGCGCCTGAGGTTACCCACCATATCTGCGGAGTGGCTAATGGAATGTCAAATCAGAATGAATCTTTAGGTTCTTATCAAATTTTCAATAATCGTCTGCGGTTCTGGAATCACTTCCAGTTCTACCATACTCCCACTACTGTTTTCTGAAAAAATTCATTTTTGTTAAAACTGTGGCGAGTCAAGAACAATATCACTATTGATCTTCCTGATGGCAGAAAGTCAACCCTCGTCATAGCCTGGGTCAACCCACAAACAGCCATTACAGAAGCATGCCTTGAGTTATCCAGAGTCTGGTTTTAAGTATAAGCCGGACAACTCCCCGTACCTTAACATCGTTAAGATACGAACTGTTCTATATCCAATACAGAAACAGAGGCACTGATTTAATTGAACCAGATTTAAATCATGCAGCTTTCTCCAGTGCATGTCAACTAAATGGAAGGAGGCCGATCAGCGTTACTCAACTTAGGAATGCTTCCAATTATGAGTAACCTGAAAGAGAAGCAAGTTCTCTTAATCATTACTATCAACTGAATACTATTCACAAGTATCTACATCTTTGATCACCTTGAAGAATCCCGATACTTGCAACATCTGGTTCTCTACTTTATTCTTATACATATAACTTCTCAAAACTTAGACCTTGTGTCTCTACGAAAACACATGTCTAAGAACTAGAGAAGTCACAAGTAAACAGAATATAGTATGAGTACCAACCCCTCTGTCCTAACGGACACTGGACAACATACAATACTCTATATAAGTCCCTTGAGTCTGATAACTCATTCGTTGTGTGTCGTAGGTTGAAAACTGTACTATGGTTATGAAGACTTACACCGCTGTTCAATGCTCCTTACCTAACCATCCACTGATATAGGTAAATGTCATAGACATAATTTCAAAAAGGTATATCTCACTCTATAAAAATAGACGTACAGATATATCAATTTGAAATTGGTGCATAACAACGGATATTCAAAACCAAATATTTGCCGTTCGGCAAACAACCCAGGTGACTTCCTCAAATATCACCAATTACAACGAATCCCGATATAATGAAGATGATCACCTAATTCCTAATAACTTACTCCCACTCATCATCTGTAAAACCATACAGATGTGAGAATCAAACCTGGTAAATACATACCCTGGAGCAAGTGTCTAATTGGGAAATCAATTTTCTTTTAACAATACACAGTGAAACTGAAACATTGAAATGTTTCGTAGGGGTATCCTGGTATTCCTAGTAATACCTCTTCCATTATCCAGATTCACAGTTGTAACCGTATATTTCTTTGCCATCTCTCCAAATCCCTTTATATGTCTTTAGTCATTACCTTCTGTACACCCCTTTAGGCCAAATTGTTTTCTTCCTTCCCTACCGCTCAGCACCAGCCTATGGTTTGGAAGAAGACTATCCAATAAGCATAATAGGTGTACTGTCCTAATCCTAGGAACACTCGCAATGCGAGAGAAGGTGAAGATAAAAGACAACCGAATAAACCTTATTCCTATTTCTCCCGAACCAGAATCCATCCCCGAACTGGAACAAGTTCCTTTCGAATTCGTATATAACCATACGATGGAGTATCCAATAAACTGTGGATCTTCGTAGTGATACGAAGTGTCCTGGAGAAATACAAAGGTGATTTAGGATTGGCGAAGAAATACTTGGTTTGGTCGTGAATAGCAGTCGCAATTTACTTTGCCCTCTTACTAATCCCATGATATGTCTTTACTTAATACCTTCTGTACACCATCGTTATGCTAATTGGTTTTCTTCATTCCCCACCGTTCGGCACCTGCCTATGGTTTGGAAGAAGACTATCCAATTTGCGTAATAGGTGTACTATCTCCTAAACCAAGGAGTACTCGCAACCTGAGAGAAGGTAAAAGGAAAAGACAACTGAATAGTCCTATTCGTTTTCTCCATAATCGGAAACCATCCTCGAATAAATTCCTTCGAGTTCGTATATAACCATACGATGGTTTTATCCAATGGAAGTGAACGTTCGTAGTAATACGGGGTGTCCTGGAGAAAAGGGTAAAAGTAGGAGTGGCAATGAGGTTTGCAACTCTGACAATCCAAAAGCCAGTGTTTAAGAAGGTTCGGTTAATTTTGGTCACTGAGTCATAGTCTAGGTCGGGTCATGATCGCTGCCAAAGAGAGAGAGAAAAGAAACACTCAGCGTGCACTCTAACCTAGATCAGAATGGTTATCACTTTATCTAATCAGGAAACCTCCCACTGTAACGTCAAATTCTTCCCCAAACCTGAAAGAAGAATTAGTCGGGATCACCCGAGGAGTAAACCAACTCATCAGTGGGAATCGGGATCCAACTATCATCGCATGATAACGTGACGGAATCCGCTCACGTTATCACACTCTAGAAGGTATGCGCATATCTGGCAAGTTTCAATTTCTTTAGAAACTCCCGATGTGATTTTTACCCCATGCTCTTATGACCTTGATTTTGGCCAACAAATCATAATTCACATGTCAAGTTCTACCCGTCATTCTCCAGGTTAATTTGAACCTACCCGTACCTACCCTTGACTTTGTCCAACAAGGCGGTATGACTGTCCCAAACCAACGCATCTATCTATGCTGCATATGAATACCCAATAGCTACCAATCACTGTGCCTTGAATTTGGCCAACAAACACAGCTTGAATACTTATTGACTATCCATATGAAACGACGGAGGGCTACGAATGGTTTTTGGCGAAAACCTTTAACGTAATAAACTTGATATCGTTGAAGGAACCGGATAGCTTTTTTAAAAATATAGTGACGAAAACCATTGCTAAAGAGGTCACTCCCGATGAAGGGATCTCGGCTCTTTCCCCGTAGAATAAGGTGCAGGATATTCCAACTGAATACCACGATGCAAAGCAAAAGTAAACGACTATAGTGAAGTTATTGCCCTGATGCAAACTTCTGTCCAAGGGGTCACTCCCGGTGAAGGGATCTCGGCCCTTGCCTCTGTTAGTTATATGTATGCCCTAGAGGCCATTACTGTACATAGGATGTATATAGTAGTGGATGCTGGGACATATATAGGGAGGACTTTCTTGCTCGACATGATAGTATGCTATCTGGTTGCTCTTTATCTTAATGTGTACACTGATTGTCTCTCAGTTACATGTTGGTAAAGCCCTTAGGATGTGTACTTGACTACCTGGACTATGATGCGGATCATACTAGTGGGGACATGGTAGTCCATAAGTACATCCTTCAAGGTCCCTAGTCGTGGGTGTATCGAGACGGGGCATCGATATACCAGAGTAGACTAGCGTATACCTTCTCGACCCATACAGATGGGCGATGGATGATCCTATATCCATTGGTGTTTGACATCAGAGATGATATACGGGTGCTCAGTGGAGACTGGGTACACTGGACGGACTCGCCGAGAACTCCCAGATGGTATTATACCTTACGTCAGATGGCAGTTCTCTGGTGACACTGGTACAGAGTAGTCTGTTGACCCGAGATCGTCATAGAGTCTTGTGTGATTCCCACTGTGCTTTGATTTCCACCTTACCACGTCCAAGAGGGCATGCAAAATGGTGGTTTTTGGGTACAGTCCCGAATCACATGGAAGCAATGAGCGATAGGAGGGGATTCGTCTCTCCCGGTATAAGGAGTTGATGTTGCACTGTGTTCGATTGGCTATAACCGGAAATCCCTGGCCAGGGTTGCTGAGATTTACTGGTAAGTGTTACCAGTAGTTTCTCGAACTGTTATAGACCTCATATCGACACGACTTATCGAGCTATTGGGGTCTGACGTTTACCATTCCTAGGCAAGATATGCGACATATCAGACGATCAGACCGGACTGTACGGTAAGTGTTACTGGTTAGATTCACAGAAGTGTGAGCGAGCTTGCTCGTTGATCTTCTGATCGCTCAATACCCGGGTGGCCGTTACGTTTAGCAGACCGCTTGCGGCTTGTGGGTGTTTGATATGATCATCACCTACTGCCGGCGTATTGACGAGTCTTTAGAGTCCTACACAGAGGTTTCCTAGCTCAAGCGAAACGAAATAGGAGCGCATATGAGATATGTGCGGGACCAAGAATAATACCAGTATGTGATACTGTATTCTATTCTCGCGAATTGTATTATCGGTCGGTTATATGTGATATAGCCGGGTTACCGAATCAAGTGTTGATTCAATATATTGATACACTTGATATTAGTCGGTTATATGCAGTATGACCGGATCATTAAATCAAGTGTTGATTTAATGATTTAATGTATAATTATATATTTGATATATTACTTTACATTAACTAGTATTTGTTCACTTAAGATTGATTTTCTCACTTGAAGTGCACAAGTTATATATGTGATATATGTTTGTGCACTAGTTTGTATCATGTTTGATGATACATGCAAAATTAGGTGTGTATGCTTTAAGCCATAGTTTAGGTTAATGGTTAAGGTTTTATTTATTTATTTTCTTTATTCATTTTTGGCAAAAATAAAATGGTAGTGGCTTTCTTTGTTTTATGCAAGAAGCTTCATGATGCTTCATGCATCTTTGAAAAAGTCTACCATTTTGTTTTATCCTTAACCTAACCATTTAACTAAACCCTAGTTTATTCTCTACATTAGTTACACTCACCCATGGTTGCATTATGATAAGTATTCACTTGATTTATTATTTTCAAGAATAATTCATATTCTTTCTTCTTCATCATCTTCATGAAGTGAAGAAACCATTCTTGAAAATTTCCAAGTGATGAATTCAAGGAAGAAATCCAAATCCAAAGTGAACCCATTTCCTATTTCTTCATCCTCTACCACTTGCCATGTTGTATAGGGTGTTTTCTTCACAAGTTTCATGACCAAGTGAAGATAGAGCTTGAGTTTGAGTCGCCTCGACGTAGATCATCTTCGGCATCGAAGTCAACGACCTAGCCCGATCATTTCTCCGACGAAACCATCGCTAGAGTCCGGGATCCCGATGATCGCAGCGGAAGGACGTCATCACGGAGCTAAAGAAGTGGAGTACCGGATCTATAAAGGTTGTAATCCGTTTCACTTAGTAGCAAAGTAGTTTGCTTGCATTTGTTTTCGCCTAAACTCTAGTTAACGATCTTGCATAGGGTTTCTCGGCACATGGAAAATTTTGATTTTGGCATGGTTGAAGCCTTGTAGAACCTCTTGAGTGTGCCTAGGAACCCTACAGCCTCATCGACTGAGGAGCTGGATATTTTAATAACCGAATACCACTGTGAAAAACAAAAGAGAACGCCCTTGCAATAACAGCTTTTTGAAAAATTGTTCCAACAACATCAGAATAGGTTTGTTTAGCTTGCATTGATCCGAATCAACGCATTCCCATCAATTGATCACACCAATAAAGAACAAAAATAATGATGTACGTATATGCCACCCGCATTCGCCACTGGGTCCCGTCATCACCCGTTAGGTTACTTAACTAATGACAGAGCGGGGACTGGACTAGCGCGGGTGCAAAACATATACAACATCTACTAGTATATATATCAATATATAATATTCGCTCAAGGCGTGATAAAATGCAATATCACAGAAATGTAATAAGCATCACAGAACAATACAGATATCTGGGATCCCCGGGTTTCATAGAGCCGCTACTGAAACCCGACGTTCCCCTGGTCATGTGGATAGCCTGTGCAATGAACTCCTAGACACCCACGGGCGCAAAAAGTTACCCGCCAAAACCTGAAGCGAGGCAGCCCCCTTCAGCAACGTGAATGGACCACCCAGCACTTCACGGAATCCGGTAACTTGGGCACCCCTCCTGGGTCAACCTGTACCCCCTACGAGTGCGGCGAATAGCCCGCCAATTCTAGAGTAAAGCCCCATCTGTCTCAATACCATGAGATGCGGGCTCGTTTCCCTCTAGAACCCGGCTATCCGTGCACCCCTCCGCGGGGTAATCCTAGTACAGAAAGTAAAATATACATACAACGGGTACATCGACCTCATCCCGGTCGTGCCCCAAAAGAATAATATACAAACAGGCAGTGACGGCAGTCCACATGTCGGACGCTCGCCCCGCAATATCAAATGTACATAAAAAACGAAACTGTACTAACATTGCATCCAGTCTATCCCCTACGACCAATCCGCAACATCACAGCACAACACAGAACATCAACGTGAATGTCACGTTCGCAAATCCGTCTAAAAGGGCTATAGCAGTTAGACAGGATTTACCGATCAAATGACATTCACGGTCGCAGATATAATGTAAATACTGTGAACTAACATGTTTAAAAATTTTCGATCGATCAAATTTACTGAAGTGGGCCCCAAGAACTACTGTAGCACTCAAAGAAAATCTGGGCCCAAACAGAACATACCAAAACCCCTATTTCCAAGTCCAAAGAGCTCTGTAGAAAATTGGTATGGTGATCACCTATTACTGCGGCGGAACCGCGGCCATAACAGGGGTTTGGCCGCGGTTCCGCGGCCAATCTACAGTGTCACATGACCAATTTTCAACAGAAGTCTTAAAACTTCCTGCATGTTTTTCTGCAACACACTGAAAAAAATTTCCGAGCCAAAAATAATTCGACAGAAAACTGATGCTTTGAAATCGCGGTTTTGGGATTTTTGTTCGATCGAAAATGTAAAAACGTTAGACCAAGCTAGACTAGGTTAATGGCGTGGCTCTGATACCAGTTTAAGTGCACGGCGGCACCCCGGCCGTCAATCCGACGCCGGAATGCGGAAACGAAACTTTTACAAAACTAGTAAACCGGCACCTGTTCACACCATAATATTGCATTATTATATTCCTCATTCTTATTCTTTTTATAAATAAACAGGTGCTTTTAACGCATGTCTGCTACATGTTACAGGTTACAGGTTCTTAGACAGAAAACAGTGAAAACGATGTAAAGACGATGAAAAAGTGGACTTTGACCAACAAATAGAAGACTCTTGATCAAGCCTACATCAAAGATAAAATTCATAAAGTACAAGGCAATGCAAGGTCCAAGATTACAAAGCGAACGGTTAAAAGTCCACCGCAATTATTCACTGGAGATCTGGAAGAAACATAGAAGCTATTTTAATAAAGAACCAAATAATAAGGAAGCCCAAAGATCCAAGGCCCAATACTTTCTTTAAAGAGACAGAGACATAAAATTTTACCAAAACTTGAAGTCTACTTTGACTAGGTCTTCCTAAGGATATTTTGGTAAATGTAGACATGCAAATCAATTGTAACCTAGGGTTTCCTATTCTCTATAAATAGGAACTCTACTCATTGTAATTTCTTATGCCTCGTTTTAATAAAATACAAATTCTTTTGGAGAGCATCGGTGTTTCTTTTCCATTCAGAAATTCAGATCTGACAAAGCTGCAAGGATGATTGGAGGGATGCATCTGTAAGTAATTTAATTTCTTACCCTAGTGTAGATTTAAATTCCTTGGCCTAGGTAGATTTAATTTCATGCCCTAGGAACTTGTTTAGAGTTAGTTTTGGGGAAGGATTTTGAGAGATGAGATCTCTCATCCCTTTCTTACCCACCAAATATTTACAATAGGACTCCATGCATACATGCACATACCGCTCCCTACGGCACTCTATCCCTCGAGGTAGCGGTGATACCGTAGTATAAAGGCCCGGGTGTGATTTTTTCCATGGAGGTTAGGGTAAGGATCTCTAAAAGAAAGACAAGAACCTAGAGGAAGTAACACCTTCCCGAATGGATCTAATCCACTTTATTGATAATTACCATAACTCCTCATAGATCTTCATTCGGGTATTGAAAGCGGTGAGATTTAATTACATTTCCAAACCATCCCTAAACCTAGCCCTAGCAAGAGTAGATCTAGAATTGCCCTAGGTTAATTCAGTTTTAGATTTAATAATTAATCCGAACACCCTTCGGAATTAACTCGTAAGCGCGAATTGGAAATTCACAAAATCCCTGTGGACCGACCCGTACTCACCGGCTAGCTTCATGCGACGCCGTTCTTGATTGCGGTTAACAAGTATTTTTGATCTATCTTTTAGAAAGCGCAAGCACGCTAAATCACTTTCAATCAGCACCACCGCGCACTATAAAACCCGGATCGGGCCATTAACCTAACTATAGTAAATATGAGAATGGGGTAGAGAGCTATACCGAGCGATCCGTGTCCTTCGGTCTTCGGCCTCCACTCCGATCTCCTCGCGGAAACTCCGGTCTTCAGCTCCTCGTCGGAACGGGCACCACATTTCCGGGTTCTTTTACGGGCTCCCACCTCTGGACCGAAGCAACTCGGGCATGAAGTTGGCGAGACGACGTGCCCAAGGATGTTGTAGATGAAATGTAGAAGCTTTTGTCTCAAAGGGGTTGTGAAGTTGCCATAATGGATTGAGGAGGAGAATAAGAACTTTGGAGAGAGGCTAAAGGATTTTGTTGCTAGCAAAAATATAAGTAATTTCCCCACCCAAATGAACCCCCTCTCTCCCTCTAAGTGGCCGGCCTCTCTCCATGGTGGGGGGGAAAAAGAATCAATAAAATGCAAGAGGAGAAATGTAAGATAAATGAGAAGAAAATGGTCACACCATTTCCAAATCAAATCCCATCTCATAAATGAAAACCATCATGAAAAAGCAAAGATGCTTAACCCATCATAATCCCCATTTACAAACAAACCCCTCCACTTAGCTAATTTGCAAACTTGCAAATTAGCCCCCTCCAACGAAAAAATCCGGCCGTGAAGGAACAAAGGAAAACTGGCCGGAACGGAATGCAAACTGGCAACTTCAGAAAACTGATCCCGTAATAAATTACAGGAAAACCCCGCGACTGTATATATACCCGCATTTGTATTCCTACTGAATACAAATGCAATGAGACAAAATCTACACTGTAAAATACTAGGACCCGGCTTAAACCAAAGCCTGCTAGTATTATCCGTCCGATCATGATCCATGCAATACCGCACGTATCCGATCGAACCCTGCCATATCTCTATACGGCCTCTACAGCGTTTCGCCCGAAACTTGAGAAAACGGTCTGTGGGGGACTCTAAAGACTCGTCAACACTTTGGCTATGGATTTAACTACTAGCACGTCAGAGGTATTAGCCATACGTAACGGGCTACCAGGTATTGACCAAAAGGGACGTCGATGAGCGAACTCATCCTAACACCCTACTGAGCCTGTCAGTGACAATATCCGTACAGTCCGGTCCGTTCGTCTATGAGCATCGCATGGCGGGTCTAGGGGGTTGGTAAAAGTCAGACCCCCAAAAGCGGTACAAGTCGTGTCGGAGAGTAGCCTAGAACACCCTGAGATGCTACCGGAATACCTACCATTAAATCTCCTGCCTTGGCCAAGGACTTCGTGTAATGGCTCTCCTTGACACAGCGCGACCTCACCCCCAATACCGGGAGAGACGAACCCGTGAAGATCCGCTCACTGCCTCCATGTGCTCGGGACTGTACCCAACTAAAACCTGTTTGCACAACTCCTTTGAGCATGGTAGGGTAGTAATCAAAGTACAGTGGGAACTCAAATGAGACAAATGACGATCTCAGGTCGATGAACTAACCTGTACACATGTCACCAGGGAACTGCTATCTGACGTCAGGTATAAGACCAACTAGCATGTTCCCGGCGAGTCCTGTCCGGTGTACTCATAACCCAATGAGCACCTGTATACATCTTAGATGAACCAACTGACACCAGTGGCTTGTGAGACCGGCCACCGCCCCTCGTCGGGGTCTCGACTGTATACACTAGTCTACTCTGGAGTATCGATGCCCTATCTCGAAACTCCCACGACTAGGGACCTTTTAAGGATGTGCTTATAGACCCCAGCTCCCACGTATATAATCGCCCTCATACTGCTGGCAGTCAAGCAAGAATCCTAGGGGCTCTATCAACGTGCAATAGTGACCTGTAAGGTCACCTAAAGCAGTACACGATGATAAAGATAAACCAGATAGCATACTATCATCTTGAGTAAGACTGTCCTACCAGTATAAGTCCTCCCTCAATCATTGCAATCACGTGCCTGTGATCCAATAATTGACTCTGAGGGCACTATCTCCAACACACCATTCCCTACTTTTAGAGAATGATCACCTATTCCCAGTTCACGACCTTTTCTTAGCCCAAGTAACATATTACATATGTGGGATCCTGATCCGGTATCTAATACCCCGGACGTAGAGTGTACTGAGAAACAGTTCTCGGTAACTAACACACCCGAAGAAGATGCATCAATATGCTCATTCTTCATTTGGGTGGCGTGGAAATCCGGATATTTTCCTATTTCCTGCTCAGACTTATAACAATTATAAGTTGGAGCGGAACCAACGTTCCCTAGCTCAGCATAACATGCGGATTCGGTCAATACATCCATATTATTATCTTGATTAAGGCCTGACATGGTCTCTACCTGGAGAGAGAGAGAGGAAAACACTTAGCATATGCTCTTGCAAGATTAGATTGGTTTATTATCTTATCTAATCAGGATGGCTCCCACTGTTTTTATCAAATCTTCCTTCAAACCCTAAATGGTAAGACTGATCGAGATTAATTACACCTTACAAGTTCGCCAATCTTTCGGCCAGGCCAGTGTTGGTACTTTGAGGGAGGTTACCCGTGCTTTCGCACGGACCTAATTAAAATAAACCTCGTTTTCCCAGGGGCGTAACCTCGTTAACACCTTTCTAGATACCTATTTGATCGGCTAATTGTCATGTGTAAAACTTTTCCAGGAGTAACTCTTACTCGCAGTAGGTATCGGGATCCAACTATCTCATAGAAGGTATGCAATCTCACTGCAAATTTCAACACTTGAAATTCCCGATGACATTTTGCCTCTAGCTTCCTATGACCTTGACGAAGGCCAACAAACCATAGGCCGTTGTTCACACCATAATATTGCATTATTATATTCCCCATTCTTATTCTTTTTATAAATAAACAGGTGCTTTTGACGCATGTCTGCTACATGTTACAGGTTACAGGTTCTTGGACAGGAAACGGTGAAAACGATGTAAAGATGATGAAAATATGGACTTTTGACCAACAAATGGGAGGACCTTAGTCAAGCCTACATCGAAAGACAGTTCATAATGTACAAGGCAACGCAAGGTCCAAGATTGCGATGCGAACGGTTAAAAGTCCACTACAAGTATTCACTGGGAGATCTGGAAAGAACCTAGAAGCCAATTTGAGAAACAACCTACAGTTACAGGAAGACCAAGTCAAGAAGAGATAGTACAATAAAACTCAAAGCCCAAGCTTCCAAGATGGTCGCGGAACGACGGCCAAACCCTGGCTGCGGCCGCGGTTCCGCGACCGTGTATTGCCCGGGGTTTGTAAATTTTTTACCAAAATAAATAAACGGCGCTGACTAGTCTTCCTAAGGGCTAATTTTGTAATTTCAGACATGCGAGACAAATGTAACCCTAGGGTTTCCTATTCTCTATAAATAGGAACCCAAAACATTGTATTTTCTTTATGCCTCCTTTTAATAAAAATTCAGAAATTCTTTTGGAGAGCATCGGTGTTTTCCTTTCTATTCAGAAATTCAGATCTGACAACCCTGCATGGATGATTGGAGGGATGCATCTGTAAGTAAATTTAATTTCTCGCCCTAGTGTAGATTTCAATTCTTTGCCCTAGGTAGATTTAATTTCATACCCTAGGAACTTGTTTAGGGTTTAGCTTTGGGGAAGGATTTTGAGAGATGAGATCTCTCATCCCTTTCTTACCCACCAAATATTTATAATAGGACTCCATGCATACACGCACACACCGCGCCCTACGGCATCCTACCCCTCGAGGTAACGATGACACCGTAGTGTAAAAGCCCGGTTGCGCACGTTTTCCATGGAGGTTAGGGTAAGGATCTCTAAAGAAAGGACAAGAACCTAGAGGAAGGAACACCTTCCCGAATAGATCTAATCCCCTTTATTGATAATTACCATAACTCCTCATAGATCTTCATTCGGGTATAAAAAGCGTTGAGGTTTACTTGCATTTCCAAACCATCCCTAAACCTAACCCTAGCAAGAATAGATCTAGATAATTGCCCTAGGTTAATTAGATTTTTAGATTTAATAATCAATCCGAACGCCCTTCGGAATTAACTCGTAAGAACGAATCGGAGATTCACAACATCCCTGTGGACCGACCCGTACTCACCGGCTAGCTTCATGCGACGCCGTTCTTGATTGCGGTTTAGAAATAGTTTTTGACATACGAATCAAATGGCGCCGTTGCCGGGGATGGCGTAGAAATTTCCTTTTCGCGATTTCGGGTTAATCATAAAATTTAAAAAAATCATAAAAATCTAAAAAATCCAAAAACTATAAAAATATATCAATTGTTATTTTTTGGAAAGGGATACTTTGTTGTTTAAATTCTGCAGGATATACATCGGATCTGGAAATTTTCAGAAAGCAAAACAGGAAACAAAACATCGGAACAGAAGCGATTTTAAATAACAGAACAGAGCAATTTTTCTGGAGACCTAAATCCACCACCACGCCGCGTTTCTGCGGCCAAAACCCACCTTAGGCCGCGGAAACGCGGTCGTCTTGTCGATTCGTCGCACCAAAAAAATTGTGAGGATCTGAGCCATCAAGAGGGCCGCGGAACCGCGGTGTTAGAGCGCTATTGCCGCGGAAGGGCGGCGATCTGGTGGCATCTACTTCTGAAAAAATTTCTGTAAGATTTTCTGTTCCTCCTCTGTAATTTTTGAAATATATTTTCTGGAAAAAAAATGCCTGCAGGATTTTGTGCACTTTAAAAATATATTTCCCTCCAAATAACGATCTTGTGCAGGATTTTTTGGCCCCGCTTGATATAAAATTGATTGCAAGTAATATTTTGTTGTTGCATATCTTTTCTCTAAAATCTTTTCGCAACAAAATTTTTCCAAATAAAGAGAAATAGAATAAAAATAAAAAGGAAAATTTTATAGAAACTTGCAAAATTTTTTAGCCGCAAATAGATCCTTGCACGACAAACTTTCCTTCTTCCCCCTTTCTTCCAACATGGGTACCCCACATAATAAATCATTAGCCGAACTTTGGTATTCCTAACCTAATTTTGCGTCGTACGTTAATTTGTTCGGTCAATTTAAAGACGATCCTTCCTTCCCAAAAAAATCTTTGAAAGATCAAATAGAGGCGTCTAGGAGAAACAGTTTGACTTTTCAACCCACTTTGTGTCAACCAAGTCAACCTTTACCACCTACATACGTTGATACCACTTCTTCAAGTCCTTCTGTCACTCCTAGGCCGATGTCCATTGCTGAGCATATTGCTCAATCTCGCAGTCGATCTTTCACCCCTCTCCACTCATCTAGTTCTAGGGCTCCGCACGACTATTCACCTTTTTATCCACATGTTGACCCTACCCCTGTCCAATCATCCACTTCCTACCAGTCCTACCCGACTTTTCCACCTTCACTAGACACTGTTTCTACACAGCCATTAGGGAGTTTCACATATCCAAACAATTTCGAATCTTTTACCGAAACCCCCTCACCACCTAAGTCTAGTTTGGAAGAGTCGTTGGAAGCTTATATTGCTGCAACAAATAAAATGACTAGGAATGTGGAAGCGTCCGTGGCAGCCCTTATGCAACCTAGTGAACCGGTAGCTAGTTTCCCGCTAGCTCAAAATTTTTCAATGTATAAGGAGGCGGTTGGACAGAGTGAGAATGTGAGAGGATTTCCAAATCAAACCTACCCTTACCCAGTTGAAGCCCACAACTCCTGTTTTCCATCGATTGCCCTAAATAGTTCACATGTTGAAAATAAAAATGAGTTGTGTGATTTTGTAGTGCTTGATTTGCCAAATTGTGAAGAACCCCTCTCGAGTGAAACCGCACCTAATCCGTTTGACCTTTACACCTCCACTCTAGAACCTAAATCGATAGATATCCATGCTTTTGAGGAGGTGTCTAAAGAAATTGATTGAGGATATAGACGCCGGGAATATTTCGGATGATGAACCTGTCGATTTAATTGAAATTTTATGTTCAAATTATCATCCTGAGTTATTAAATGTTTCTCCCGAATCTCATATGCGTCTAGATTTTGATGATAATGGCATGGATGAGTTAAATATTGAGGATAGTATTAAGGAGAGTCTTGAGGATAATACTGAGTTTGAATCATTTTTGTTTGATGTGTCTGATTTTCCAGTTCATCCTCCTGAACCTTTGACTGTTATATCACCCTCCCTCCTTCCCATCGTTCCGACCCCGCTTGAAGACTGTGAGCTTGAAACCTTTTCCTTTGAATCTGACACAATTCTCACAGACGATAGCACCTACGAGTGTTTCACTTTTTCGGACGATGCTGATGACTCACCGCCCGAGTTTGAGTCCTTTACATTTTGAGATGAGCCATCGGACTCGGTTGATTATAGTAGTTTCGAACCATTAATGGAATCTTTCAAGTTCGAAACAGTTTACTACGGTGAGAAAGATACTATCCTTAATTCACTCCCTCTTCTCTTTCCCATTGTTCCGACCGAACAAGAGACCGTTACGCTTTCATCTCCTATACCAAGTTCGGCGTACCCATGTTTTCTTGCGAATCTTGAGGGATTTGACCCAATTGCACGACGAGTTGATAGATTAGCACAATCAGTTTTCACACTTCGGTCATCACATATTGTGCTAATTTATTCACTCGATTTACACCCTCAAGATCGCGCGACCTTTCTTTCTTCTTTCCGCCATTCTTCTCCCCCACCGAGACCATATTCTACCATTCTTCTTTCCACACGGTCTCGCGTGTTTCTCATTTCTTTCATCCACACCCCATTCTTGCACCAACTATACCACTAACACGATAAGATTTTTGAATGGTTGGTGCTAACTTTTGGCTTGTGTAAGGCCAAGCTTAAGTTTGGGGGAACCTTGTTGTATATATGTATATATATTTTTTGTTTTCTTTTTCTATAAAAAAAATTTTAAAAAAAATTCAAAACATAAAAAAAATTGTAAATAAATAAACAGGGGAGTGCCGACAATTTTGACCCTCTTGGTTTAGCATGACAGTGAGGACACTGTCAAGTTCAAGTTTGGGGGTATGCTCGGTACGTCTTCTCCCTTCGCATTCATATGTACATATTTTTGCATTTGCATATTTATTTGAAAACCCATAAAAATTGAAAATTTTCAAAAATTATAAAAATTAATGTATTCAATTTTGGCTAATTGACTTGAGTTTGACAAATAGGTTAACTGGTTAGGAACAACTAGATCTTAGACTTAGTAAATTAAAAACCCTAAAAATAACATTCCTTAAAGTTTAACGGTAGAAAGTATATGTCTTTGTAGTTTATTTAGAAATAGGCAAATTTTGGGTTCACTTCTTGGGCTAAGTCAAAGCAAAGGAAAAGTATTGATGTTCTTATTAGAGTATAAGTTTGAAAAATAATTCCTAGCTTAAGTCTAGATTCTGAAAATGTATACCCTACAATTTGCACAATCACGCACCTTGAAACTTGGAATAGTAGAAGAGACCTTGAAATGCTCTTGTCTAAAGTCCTTAGTACGAAGAAAATTGAAAGAAGAAAAAAAGTGTGAATAAAGAATTTAAAAAAATGGACACTGGTTTTTGTGATTACTTAAGGCTGCAAAAATAGAAAAATACTTAGCGAGGGTGCTTCATCACCTAGTGCCTTAGACCAACTGGTTTGGGAGTACTGCTAAAAGTCTTGGGTGTTGCAAGACTAGGAATTACGCTTAAATGTGCAAACACATCTTGTAATCGGTTGTTGGTACCTCAAGAAGTATTAACGGTCGCATGAAGGATGTGTAAGCAAAATTCAATTAAAAATTCACCTACTAATAAGTACTTTGTACAACGGACGAGAGTATGATTGCTTGATTTGAATTTCCAAGTGTAGGGGTGACTTTTACACACACGTAGGGGTATGTGATTGGAGTTTAGATGAAAGAAAGGAGTGAAGAATAGAACTTGTATCTTTAGTAGAGTTGATAGAAATTCCTAAGTAGAAATGGAACCCTAGAAGGAAAACTTAAGAAATGCCGAAAGCTAAGTAAATCTATAGAACATATATAATCTTAAGTTAAATGATGAGGAAGTGTGAAGAATGTGGGTGGATAATTTACAAGTATAAGATAATAGAATTCCTTGTTGGAAAACTTAATTGGAGAACAAAAGTCAATAGGCCGAATTGATAGGATTTTGTGGGTGTAATCCGCTGGAAACCCTCAGGAGACAACACTCCTCCTACTAAGGACACCTAGAGGTTTAACGGCTTGTTGCACGAGCTCAGTGCAATCGCATTTCCCTGCAAAAGTGTGGTTAGGATTTTAGTGAATAAAAATAAGTTTGCTCGAGAACGAGCAAAAGATAAGTTTGGGGGTATTTGTTCACACCATAATATTGCATTATTATATTCCCCATTCTTATTCTTTTTATAAATAAAAAGGTGCTTTTGACGTATGTCTGCTACATGTAGGTTACAGGTTCTTGGACAGGAAACAATGAAAACGATGTAAAGACGATGAAAATATGGACTTTTGACCAACAAATGGGAGGACCTTAGTCAAGCCTACATTGAAAGACAGTTCATAATGTACAAGGCAACGCAAGGTCCAAGATTGCAATGCGAACGGTTAAAAGTCCACTACAAGTATTCACTGGGAGATCTGGAAAGAACCTAGAAGCCAATTTGAGAAACAACCTGCAGAAACAGGAAGACCAAGTCAAGAAGAGACAGTACAATAAAACTCATAGCCCAAGCTTCCAAGATGGCCGTGGCACCGCGGCCAAACCCTGGCTGCGGCCGCGGTTCCGCGGCCGTGTATTGCCCGGGGTTTGTAAATTTTTTACCAAAATAAATAGACGGCGCTGACTAGTCTTCCTAAGGGCTAATTTTGTAATTTCAGACATGCGAGACAAATGTAACCCTAGGGTTTCCTATTCTCTATAAATAGGAACCCAAAACATTGTATTTTCTTTATGCCTCCTTTTAATAAAAATTCAGAAATTCTTTTGGAGAGCATCGGTGTTTTTCTTTCCATTCAGAAATTCAGATCTGACAACCCTGCATGAATGATTGGAGGGATGCATCTGTAAGTAAATTTAATTTCTCGCCCTAGTGTAGATTTCAATTCTTTGCCCTAGGTAGATTTAATTTTATGCCCTAGGAACTTGTTTAGGGTTTAGCTTTGGGGAAGGATTTTGAGAGATGAGATCTCTCATCCCTTTCTTACCCACCAAATATTTATAATAGGACTCCATACATACACGCACACACCGCGCCCTACGGCATCCTACCCCTCGAGGTAACGATGACACCGTAGTGTAAAAGCCCAGTTGCGCGCGTTTTCTATGGAGGTTAGGGTAAGGATCTCTAAAGGAAGGACAAGAACCTAGAGGAAGGAACACCTTCCCGAATGGATCTAATCCCCTTTATTGATAATTACCATAACTCCTCACAGATCTTCATTCGGGTATAGAAAGTGTTGAGGTTTACTTGCATTTCCAAACCATCCCTAAACCTAACCCTAGCAAGAATAGATCTAGATAATTTCCCTAGGTTAATTAGATTTTTAGATTTAATAATCAATCCGAACGCCCTTCGGAATTAACTCGTAAGAACGAATCGGAAATTCACAACATCCCTGTGGACCGACCCGTACTCACCGGCTAGCTTCATGCGACGCCGTTCTTGATTGCGGTAATAGAAATAGTTTTTGACATACAAATCAGCCACTAGTCAAGTTCAACCTGTTCATTTCAAGATTGAATTAAACCCATCCGCACGACCCTTGACGAAGACCAACAAAGTCGTACGACTACCCTAATCCAATCGCATCACATGCAATAAGTAGATAAGTACTAATCAGCTACCGCACACTACGCCTTGACGAAGGCCAACAAACGTAAACTGGTCCTTATCTGAAACAACGGAGGGCTGCGACAGGTTTTTAAGAAAACCTTTTGCGTAATGAACTTGATATCGTTGTAGAAACAAGTGATTTTTGAAAAGGTGTGTTTTTTAGGCTTTTTACTAGTTTTGCTAAAGAGGTCACTCCCGGTGAAGGGATCTCGGCTCTTTCCTTATCGAATAAGGTGCAGCATATTTTATAAATACCATTATGCAAAGAAAGAACTAAAAGAAGCAATCAAAAGACAAAACTGAGTGGATTGTAGCATCTGGTAGCTTTTGCTAAAGAGGCCACTCCCGGTGAAGGGATCTCGGCTCTTTCCTCGTCGAATGAGGTGCTGGATATTCTACAAGGAATACCGCTATGCAAAGCAAAAAACTAGAGCTACCCGTTTTGAAAATATGATTCTACAACATCTTTTTAGGTTTCTTTCTTTTTCATTAATCTCATTAATGAAATTCCATCATTTATGCTTCCTAAGTATCACAGAAAAAACGAAAATACAACGTACGCTTATGCCATCCGCATTCGCCACAGTGTCCCGTTATGCACCGTTAGGTTACTTAACTAACGGCATAGCGGGGCGGGACTAGCGCGGGTGCAAAACATAAGCAACGTTTATTATATATCATATATACAATAATAAAGCATTCGTTTCAGACATATAAAGTGATCACATCACAGAATATCAGCAGCAGAAGATAACATAAGATAACATATGAAATATTGGATATACTAGGAATTCCTTGTTTTAAATTAAGCCAGTATAAAACATGGATTCTACGGTCGCGATGAATAGCCAAACCCACATCCCTAGATCCCTACGAGAGCGGCAAGCAACCCTACCAATTCTAGAGTTAGGAGACCCGGACTCGACTCCTCGAGATGGTCTCCCACTGGACTCTAGAACCCGGTTACTTGTGCTCCCCTCCTTGGGTCTATCCTAATGCAGAAAAGTAAATAATATACAACAATGGTGACATCATCCTCAACCCTGAAGTGCTCCAATAAAAGAATATTACATACAATAAATTTTACATGAATGAAAATTAAAAACTCTCATCTCACATAAAACCCCGGTTATTCAAAACACGACGATCCAATATAACATATCACAGTAACACATAACATCACATGTCATCAACGTACATAAATATGCGTATCACAATTGTCGTTGACATATAGCAACGAAAACAGTGATACACCACATATTACACTTACGGTCGCAGAAAAGAAAATGTCAAACTACAACATTTGGAATCCACAATCACCTTAGACATCTGATTGTAGAGATTTTGCGTATGCGTTTTAAAATCAAAGAATAAGATACCGCAATCAATAACGGTGTCACTTGGTAGCTAGCCGATTGAGTACGGGTCGGTCCACAGGGAAAACGTGTTTTTTCCTAATTGTTCTAACGAGTCAATTCCTATTTGTGGTAGGTTTTGAATTTTATAAAAACTGAGATTGAATTTGATTTGGATTAAAACCTTGCTAGGATTAGAATTAGGTTAGTTTGGAAAGTTAATTCTACTCATCGCTTCCTTTTCCCTAATTAGGAACTTAGGTGTTAAGGTAATAGTTAACAAAGGGGATTAGCACGACTAGGAAGAAACATAGTTTCTTCCTTTTGGTCCTTGTCCATCCTTTCTTAACTCTTAGCCCTAACCTCTATGTAAATCAACCACAACCGGTCTAACTAGGGAATCACCGCTATCTCGTGGGATAGGGCGCCGTAGTGAGCGGTGTGTGTTTGATTTATATAGAGTCCTAATTTAAAATATTGAACGGGCAAGAAAGGAGTGAGAGATTTCCATCTCTCAAACCTACCCAATCCTAACCCTAACAAGTGAGGAACTACTCACTCATTAGGGTATTAACAATGAAGTTCATTTTTTTTAATTTTCTTTTTAATTACCTAATTAACGTCCAGATAATAAAAGACAGATTCGAAAATTGCAGAAATTAAATTGCAAATAAGAAAAATTCAAAATAAAAAAAACTTACTTTTTATTGATGCACTCTTGAGGATTACAAGGGAATTAAAAATTTAATCTAGAATTAAAAAGAGGCATACCCTAAAAGAGCTATAGGCTTTCCTATTTATAGATAGGAGAAACCCTAAGGTTTACATCTGATCCACATCTGAAATTACAAGACTACCCTAAGAAAACCGTGTCAATGCACCGACTCCCGCCGACACGCACCGACACGTGCTCTGCACGGCCGCGGATCCACAGCGGAATGCCTTGTTCGGCCGCGGATCCGCGGCCGTTTGATGTGCTCTTGGGCTCTGTTTTTCTGTGATGCTTCAAGTTGCTTTTTCCATCTGTTTTCTTCACTTGGTTTCTCAAAATATCTTCTATGTTCTTCCAGATTTCTACAGTGCAAAATGTTATGGACTTTTGCCGTTAGCTTCGTGTTGAAGTCTTGAATCTTGTGCTGCCCTTATACGTTGTGCAATCGAACTGTTCATTGATCTTCATTTGTTCCTTAAACTGTAGGCGGCATCTTGCAGATTCATCTATTTGTTGGTCGTAGTCTCACATTTGTAGCGTCTTTTCACCATTTTCACTGTATTGTCCTGAGAACCTGTAACCTACAACTATTTAGCAGACATGGATCAAAAACACCTATTTATTTGCAATATGATTAAGAATGGGGAATATAATAATGTAAAATTCTGATATGAACAAATACCCCCAAACTTATCTTTTGCTCGTCCCGAGCAAAACCAATTTATTCTCGAAAAAAACCTAATCTCACTTTCGCAGGGAATCGTGATTGCACTGAGCTCGTGCAACAAGCCGTTAAACCTCTAGGTGTCCCTAGTAGAAGGAGTGTTGTCTCCTGAGGGTTTTCAGCGGATACTACCCACAAAATCCGATCAATTTAGCCCATTGACTTTCATTCTTCAATTCGATGTTCTAGCAAGAAATTCTATTATCTTCAACTTAGAAATCATCAACCCATATTTTTCACACTTACTTATCATTTAACTTAAGATTGTATATGTTCTGTAAATTTATTTAGCTTTTAGCATCTTTTTGAATTTTCCTTCTAAGGTTCCATCTCAACTTAGGAATTTTTATCATCTCTACTAAATATATAGGTCTTATTTTTCATTCCTATCTCTCATCTAAACCCCAATCATATACCCCTACGTGTGTGTGTGTGTGTGTGTCACCCCTACACTTGGAAATTCAATCCAAGCTATCATACTCTTGTCCATTGTCCAAAGTACTTTTAGTTGGTGAATTTTAGATGAACTTGCTCACACATTCTTCATGTGACCGTTAATACTTCTTGAGGTACCAACGACCGATTACAAAATGTGTTTGCGCTTTAAGACGTAATTCCTCGTCTTGTAATACCTAAGGCTTTAGCAGTGACTCCCAAACCAGTTGGTCTCAGGCACTAGGTGATAAAGTACCCTCGCTATATATTTTTTATTTTACGCAGCCTTAAGTAATTACAAAACCAGTGTTCATTTTTTTTATCTCTTTATTCACACTTATACTTTTATTTAATTAATTTTTTTTTCATACTAAGGATTTTAGACAAGAGAAATTCAAGGTATTCTCTACTATCCCAAGTTTCAAGGTGCGTGTATGTGCGAGTTGTAGGGTATATATTTTCAGAATTTAGACTAAAGGTTCGGAATTATTTTTCAGACTTACACTTCAATAAAAATTTCAATACTCTTCCCTTATTTTGACTTAGCCCAAGAACTGAACTCAGAATTTGCCTATTTCTAAATAAACTACAAGGACATATATTTTCTACCGTTAAACTTTAAGAAAGGTTATTTTTAGGGTTTTTAATTTACTAAATTTAGGATCTAGTTTTTCTAGCTAGTTAGCCGTCTTGTCAAACTTAAGTCAAATAATGCCAAATTGAATTTTTTTCATCTTTTTAGTCTTTTCAACTTTTATTTGATTTTTATTTCCTTTTATATTTTTTTTATTTCAATTTTTTAATTTTTATAATTTTTTGATAAAGATGCAATGCAGAATTAAACATACAAAGAAAGAAAAGAAAAAATATGTACAAAAATTAAAAATATAAAAACAAAAATCATAAAAATATGTACAAAATAATTTTTTTTATTTTCATTTTTTAAATTTTTATAATTTTTTGATAAAGATGCAATGCAGAATTAAACATGCAAAGAAAGAAAAAATATATGTACAAAAATGAAAAATATGCAAAGCAATGATAACTATTTACAAACCACATCCTCCCCCAAACTTACCAAAAGCAGTACTCTCACTGCTCAGGCCCTCGACGTCCTCTTGAACGTGAACGGGAATGCTCCTCTCGCGCTAGCAGTGTAGATACGCCATGTTCAATCTCGGTTACCCGGTGATCCAAGTTGGTCACCATCCCCACCAAATTATCAATCCCCCTAATGGCTCTTCGAAGTAAGCGCGCTTGCGCAGCAGGGGTTAGCTCTTCATCGCTCGCGGTCGAGCTGGAGCTGGGTGTCCTGGCGGGTACATGTTCGGCCGGTTCTCTTTGTGACCATACATCAGTCAAGCGGGTATAGGACGTGGATACGCCATCAATGAGAGGCCTAATGGGTATACCACCATGCATGTAGAATTCAAATTCCTCCACAGGGAGGAAATAGCGACACAGTTGTGTCACTAACATGGGGCATGGGTAATTTGCGGCTCTTTTGCCAGCACCAATTGAAAAAAGCAAAACCGTGCACATGTCAAATCTAGAGTTTCTAGTCATTAGGGTGTGCACGATATGAAGAGACGGGGTGAAAAATGTGGTATTATGTGAACTCCCAAAAATATTATTTTGTGCCCACCGGCACACGGTTAAAACATTGGCGAAGAGGGTTCTAGCCTGTATTCCCTTCCTAGGTTCCCTCGAGCAGTCATTACTCATTAAGGACATGTAATCTTCAAATTGAAGGGGTTGGTCATGAACAGGTAATCTAGGGATTAAAGTGACTTCATGGATGAAGTCTCTGTCAATAATTATCTCCCTATCGCCCCACAGTAATTTAATAAAACCGTATTGTGCAAGGCAGCCTTCTTCCATGCACTCGTAAAAACGAGTGACAAGATCTGGAAGGGCGTAAGCACTGGGATGATTGTAAATTAAAAAGTTTCACCCCCTCCGTATGATTTCATCACGAAAATAACTTCCGTAAATTGTGTGTGAAAAGATTTGTGAGAAATCACATTCTAATTGCATGTTTGGTGCCATCACAGAAAGTTCAGATCTTCTAAAAATATTTAACAGAGAGGACAAAGAGATGCAAACCTCCTATGAGAAAATTCAGAGGGAGAAGTGGCAGGGGCGCAGAGGAAACGCGGCCGAATGGGGGTTTCTGCGGCGGTTAGGCGGCGGCGCAGAGAGATCTCGCTGGAAAATCTTGAGCGGCGACTAGGGTTTGCAGAGAGGTGAAAAATTAGGGTTAAGAAAACAGAGAGAGGTCGGGATTTATTTATAGAAGGGAGTGTGTTGGTTATTTGCAAAAAGCCCCTCTTAAAAAGAGAAAATTATTTGTAAATAATATTTTTATTTTTATTTTATTAAAACTGGAAATTTACAAAAATACCACAAATTTTTTTTTTTCAAATTTTCATTTTTTTAATTTTGTTTTTATATAATTACAAATGATACATACCCCCAAACTTGTTTGAAACAGTGTTTTGGCTAGATAATCGAAATTGGGTAGATGGAGGAAGATCGTGTTGCGCCACGGCAGCGCCCCGGCCGTCTATCCGAGGCCAAAATGCGGAATCAAAATTTTTCTTAACTTTTAAACTGGTGCTACCGCGGACAATATACCCGGATCGTAACCATTAACCTAATCCTAGCTACCAAGAGAAGGGGTGAGATATACCGAGTGATCCGAGTGCTCCGGTCTTCTCGTCGTCGTCCCGATCTCCTGCGGAATGTTCGGTCGTCGCCTCCTCGCCGGAAGGGCACCACATCGCCTGCATCTTTTACGGGCTCCCACCTCAATACCGAGGCAACTCGGGCGCGAAGTTGGCTGGCCGACGCGTCCAAGATTTGCTGTAGGCAAGTGTAGAATCCATGTTGATCAGTCGAAAATACTGCATATTTTAACCGGCAATTTCCATATCATCTGCATACAATTAGAAGTGTTCGGCATTCATATTCTACATATTAGCAAATCGGTCGCAAAATATCAGATTACATGTATTCGACCTTAAAACCGGCATTTCTAGGGAAATTGACTGCATTTCATTACATAGCATATTTTCTATATATCGCAACCCGTGTTTCGAAGTCTGTGCAGGAAAAGAGAAGCTTGCTCGATCATTACATTGCTCGACCATTACAATCGCTCGTAAACTCATTGAATTCAAATCTGGTATCAATACGAAGGAGCAAATACAAATCAATATATCATACAAGTTCCCCAACAGAAGTACAAGACCACTGCAGAAGACCCAAGGCCCAAGTCCATTAAGGAGCCGCGGAAGCGCGGCTATTGCCTGGTTCTCGCGGCGGATCCGCGGCATGCCCAGGGATTTAGCTCCTCAAATTGCACCACAACTCCTATTCCAGGGCCCACATTCCAGAAATGCACACAAAGTTCCAGAAGGCTCCTGAACTTTCCACCAGATCAGCAAACACCTAAACTAGCCTAATCATTCTAGAACTTTCCCTAAACCCTAGCTTAAACCCTAAGCTAACTCCTAACAAACTCCTTCTAGAAACTCTTCAACAAACTTTGGGAGGGAAAGTTCTAATTCAAACCTAAACCTAGGGTTTGGGAATTCTATAAATAAGACCCTAGGCTCATTATTCCAAAGAGGATTCAACCTTGGGAAAGTTTAGAAAAATCAATCTCTTTCTTCATCCCCTCTTCCTCAAGTTTAGTGAGAGAGCTTGTAGGAAACCCTAACCCTAAATCCAACCACAATTCAAGATCTTGAGTGCAAGCCAAGCAAGATGCCTTCAACCCTTTTATGAGCCGAGCCGATCTTCAATCGGGCAAGAGATCAAAGTAGATCCACGATCCACGGAGACGAGCGAAGCCGAGTCAACGATCGATTTCTTCTTCTTGTAGATTCTTGAAAGAATGTATTGAAATTGTTGATTAAATAAAAGGTGATATTCTTTTATCTTGTTTTCTTTAAATTCCGCATCATGTTATCTTTACAAATCTTTAATATTGTCTTTGTGGTGATGTGTGAATAAAACTCCGCTCGTCGAGGAGTCGAGACGGATAATAGAATGATGATGTAACATAGCTTTAATCGATTCTTGATTCCCACGAGTTTTGTAAACCCTAGCTAGTTCAAGAAACGACGACCCATTTCGTTTCGATGCTTTCTTGATTGACATCGATCGAAATTAGGGAGTTACGATCGTTTCTTGAATTTGGTAGAGGCTAGAAAAGGAATGATATCGACGAAAGAACAAGGGTTATAGGATGAAACCCTAGTTTCACGATAAAGCCCCAACTCTCGTCGATGATCATCGATCTAGTATCAATCCTTCGAAGGACAAGAACACGATATCTTTAGATTACATCACGTCTATTGATCCTATCGATTCCTACGAGCCTCTCTTATATTCTTGATTGTTGATTGGAAATATTATCAAAACAACCGATTCTTGAGTGTTTATAGTTTCTTGATTCTTGCATAAAGAATAGTGACACTCGAATACAAATCATTCTTGAATCATGTTTTCTTTTATTGTTGCTTAACATTTCATTTCAAACGTATCAAAATACAATTGAATTGTGCAATCCCTGTGGACGATCCGCACTCATTCATTAACTACATCCGACACCGTAGTTTGATTGCGGTCAAAATAGTTTTTGGTTGTGAAGTTCTTTACAAATTTCTCTATATACTACACAACGGGAAAAACGATCAATCAAAATGGCGCCGTTGCCGGGGATCGCGCTAATTCATTTACATTTTTAGTTTGAAGTGAAAGAATTATTACATTTTACTTCTTGAAATCAAAATTCGTACAAACTCTTATACGTGTGTTGTGAATTGATTGCAAGGAGATCTGGAGCATTCTGGGCTGTGATAAAAATTTTTGGAATATACCTCAGAGCTTAGGGACCCAACAGAGACTCCCTGAAGAAGTTTGGTACAGTGAACCCATCAAGGCAGCGCGGAAGAGCGGCCTGAACCCAGCATACGCGGCGGATCCGCGGCTTGGTGAAAGGATCACTGAAAAATTTTCAGTGCAGGTATCTTCTTGCTCTCTCCCCTCTCCTCTTTTAGCTCCAATTAACCCTTTGCTGCAGGATTCTTTGCAAATAAATCGCAGCGCGCAAAAGCAAAATTAAAATTGTGTGTGATTTTGATTTCTTGGTTGTTTGCATTCTAATACGGAAATTTAAGGGGCACGGCCAAATCCAAATTAGGTGGGGATTTCATTACCCTTCCTAGACCCCGAAAATCGTCAAACTTGCATCCGCATTACCCCCATTAACTAAAAGAAATCTAGAGAAGACTCTAAGGACTGTCGCGCTCAATAGGACAAAAGAAGGTCGTGGGTAATTCATTTCTTATCCGCGTTTTCTTGTGGTGCCTAAGGCGAGTGTGTCTAAGGCTAGTGGTTATTAATTAGGACCACTGTAGTGGTGGCTCCTTCCCACTTACCTGGCACTTATCCGGCCACAGGGGAACAAAGAGGCAGTGGAGGATTCTATCCTGCGACTTGTCTTTTGGCAGTTAGGAGCGGTCTAGAGATCGGACCTAGGTGACCACTAGATTCTAGGGTTTGTGTGCTGCATTTGTTTTGTCGCATCATTTTTTCAAAATCCGTCCCTTTTTAAAGCAAGCACCGCATTCATTTTACCCCTAATTATAAGTCAACGCTGCCACTTGTACTAACCCTTTTTAGTACAAGATAGGCTGGACACGGGATTCTAGTGCCCGTTTAGTCCGCGTACCTTTTATCGACTCCGAAGTCGATAATTCTCCATTTACCTTTTCTTTACCCACTACCACACCCACATCGATGGATCCGAATCCATCAAACTTCTTTAACCCTAATCTGCCACCGTCCGTTGGTGCGCAGAATCCTCCCCACATTTCTCTCCAGGAAAGATGCTATCCACATAGAGGTCCTCTTTCGACCTGCTTATCCACACCACCAGCCAATGGGGATAACTTTGAGATTAAGCCCCAGTATATCAATCTTTTACCCAAATACCACGGACTCGAGACCGAGGACGCTTACGTTTTCATTACCAAATTTGAAAACGTATGCGCAATGATGGGTACGTCACAACTTTCAGTGGATGCGATGCGTCTACGACTTCTTCCATTTACTTTGTGCGATATAGCCGAGAAGTGGCTATATAACACCACCGCACATTCTATTACGAATTGGGAAGAATTCGTCGCTGCATTCCTTAAGAAATTTTACCCAGTCCAAAAGACGGCTCGAATCCGTAGCGAACTGAACCAATTTGCCCAGCTCCCTGCCGAACCATTTTCAAAATACTTTGAACGTTTCAAGGATCTATTGGTTCAATGTCCTCATCACGGCATCCCGAGATGGGAGCTTTGTCGAATCATATATGAGGGCAGTAACCCTAACACTAAACAGAGCCTTGAAAACATGTGTCAAGGTACTTTTATGACCAAAGATGACGGGGAAGCTTGGCGATACTTAGAAGAGTTCGCTGAAAAGTCACTAATTTGGGAGAGTGGAACACAACCATTGAATAGGGGTGGCGTACACCAAATAGATGTGTCCATAGGTGTTCGAGCTGAAATGGCAGCAATGCAAAAGAAGCTCGACGCTATGGAACACAAATTTGCAGCAACCTCCCTAAACCCAATGTCGCTCCCCAAAACTGTTTGTGGGTGCTGTTCTGATCCGTCACATTTAACGGAAGAATGTCCATTAAACTCTGCGTTTCAAGGTCACGAGCATTCTAATGCCGCATTTCAACGACCTCGAAACGATCCATATTCTTCCACGTACAATCAGGGTTGGAGGAACCACCCGAATTTTGCTTGGAACCAAAACCAATCTCAAAACACGGTTCCAAACACGAATCAATTTCAACGGGCTCTTCCTCCACCACAACAGCAACCCCTTCAACTCACTCAGCACCCCTATCAGTCACAAAATTTCCAAAATCAGGGCAACACTCCTACACAGTCTAATCCTATGCAGCCCTGTTCTGACGATTTCTCTCAATTCACTCAAACCATGAAATCAATTTTATCAAATTTCATGGATGTTTCGACTGAGGTTAGATCTTCCGTCAATGAGATAAAGAAAAACTCAGCGTCCCAAGCTGAGAGTATCAAATCGATGGAAGCTGAAATCGCACGCTTAAAAGCCGAAATGAGTGCGAGAGAAAAAGGGAAACTTCCCTCTCAACCCCTACAGAATCCTGGGCATTACAATGTAAATGCCATTACAACGTTGAGATCGGGAAGAGTGCTGAACAATCATGTCGGGGAAGAGATTGATAATACTGAAAATCATATCAACACCCCGGCTGAGTCTTTTCCACATACACACACTTCACCTTCTGATCCCTCTTCTTCTACCAAACCACCTTCGCACGAGCCTATTCTCCATTTCCCTCTAGGCTCAACACCTTCACCCAACCCTTATAGTTCTCCACAGACGGTCCCCACACCTCCTTTGGGACCTCGTCTACCCCCCTTTCCTTCTCCTGTGATGGACCCTGCGCTTATTGCGAAAGCACCTTACCCGAACCGGCTAAGGGCTAATAGAACGAGTCCTCATATGGAGAAAATTTTAGAGATGTTCAAACAGGTTAACATCAATATCCCTCTCCTAGATGCGATTCAGCAAGTCCCCGCTTATGCGAAAATTCTCAAGGACTTGTGCACTAGGAAGAGGAAGACTCAAGTGCCGAAGAAGGTCTTTATGTCTAATAATATCAGCACTGCTTTTATACCCCAGCTTCCAAAGAAAAGAAAGGACCCAGGTTGTCCTACAATATCGATTTCGATTGGGGGTAAAAACATAAATCGTGCTCTTTTAGACCTTGGCGCGAGTGTTAACCTGTTACCTTATTCTGTCTATGAGCAATTAGGGATTGGAGAGCTGAAACCTGCTCATTGCACTCTCCAGATGGCAGACCGATCTATCACCAAACCAAGGGGTGAATTAGAGGATGTGTTAATAAAGGTCGGGGAATTTGTTTTCCCTGTAGACTTCATTGTACTCGACACACATCCTGTAGCAAACCCCCGGGGCCAAATTCCGGTGATTCTAGGTCGTCCTTTCCTTGCTACTTCCAACGCTGTTATAAACTGTAGAAATGGTTCAATGAATTTATCATTTGGAAATATGACCATTGAACTAAATATCTATAAAGTTGGAAGTCAGCCGTCAGAACCCTCTGCTTATATTTTAGATGTGTGCTCTGTCCATGAGATCGCTCCCGATAGTTGTGGAGTTGAGGATCTTTGCTTTACTGATCTCGATGACATTAGCACATCTCTGCTTGACTTTGCACAAGATCTTAGTGAGGACACTTTAGCTACACATGAGTCCTGCACTTCTGACTTTTCTCCACCCGAGTCTGTATCTTTCACAGGCTCTGAGCTTCTTTGTAGATCCAAAAATCAATCTATGACCATTCCTTCTATCATTTCTCCGCCTGAGTTAGATCTCAAAGTTTTACCTTCTCACCTGAAATATGCATATCTTGGTGAGAACGAGTCATTACCGGTTATCATTTCCGCTTCTCTTGCATCAGAGCAAGAGAATGCCATTTTATCGGTATTGAGATCTAACAAAGAGGCGTTTGGTTGGAGTATGGCGGACATCAAAGGGATTAGTCCCTTGATAGTTGAACATCATATACATGTGATGGATGATGCCAGACCGACCCGAGAGCCACAGAGACGGTTGAATCCCGTCATGAAGGAAGCTGTCATGAAAGAAATCGTCAAATGCTTAGATAGTGGTATTATATACCCCATCTCCGATAGCCAGTGGGTGAGTCCTATACATGTCGTTCCTAAGAATTCCGGCATCACAGTTATCACAAATGAGGCGAATGAGTTGATTCAGACACGCGCCCAAACTGGGTGGCGTGTATGCATCGATTATAGAAAACTCAACGCTGCTACGAGGAAAGACCATTTTCCTCTACCATTTATTGATCAAATGCTGGAACGCTTAGCGGGACGAGAGTTTTATTGTTTTATGGACGGATACTCAGGCTACAATCAGGTCCCCATCGCCAAAAAGGATCAAGATAAAACCACTTTTACTTGTCCTTTTGGTACCTTTGCTTACAGTCGCATGCCCTTCGGGTTATGCAATGCTCCCGCTACCTTTCAGCGGTGTATGATGGGGATATTCTCTGATATGGTAGAGAATTTTTTGGAGATCTTTATGGACGACTTCTCGATTTTTGGAGACTCTTTCTCTGATTGCCTAGCGAATCTGGACGCTGTTCTTACTCGTTGCAAAGAGAAGAACTTGACTTTGAACTGGGAAAAATGCCATTTTATGGTCCAAGAAGGAATAGTCCTTGGACATGTCATTTCACAGAAAGGCATTGAGGTTGACAGAGCTAAAGTAGATGTCATTCAAAACCTACCTCATCCCAAAAGCGTCAAAGATATTCGCTCTTTCCTTGGCCATGCAGGCTTTTATAGGAGATTCATTAAGGATTTTAGCAAAATTGCTAGACCTTTAACACTACTCCTGGCCAAGGATACGACCTTCCATTTTGACTCGGATTGCGAGACAGCTTTCGACTCACTTAAACACTCACTCACTTCAGCCCCCGTTTTATCATCACCAAATTGGGACTACCCCTTTGAGCTGATGTGTGACGCATCTGATTTTGCAGTAGGTGCAGTCTTAGGACAGCACATCGAAAAGATGCCACACGTGATTTACTATGCTAGTAAGACCCTGAATGATGCGCAAATCAATTATACAACCACCGAGAAAGAGCTTTTAGCGGTTGTATTTGCATTAGAAAAATTCAGGCCTTACTTAATCGGCTCACCTATAGTTGTATATACTGACCATTCCGCTTTAAAACATCTTCTGGCGAAGAAAGATGCAAAAGGTCGACTAATACGTTGGATCCTTCTGTTACAAGAATTCGATCTTGTTATCAAAGATAAGAAAGGATGTGAAAACGTAGTAGCTGACCACCTTTCACGCATCGTTTCTTCCCCTGTGACCCTGCCGATCAATGACTCATTCCCTGATGAACAGCTCTTGAGCATATCCGCTGAACCATGGTTTAGGGATATTGTGAACTATCATGCCACGGGACTTATACCGAGCGATTGGTCAAAACAGGACAAATATCGTTTTCTTTCCCAAGTAAAACACTTTTACTGGGATGAACCCTATTTGTTTAAATATTGTCCTGATCAGATCATTCGCCGGTGCGTCCCAAATGAAGAGTTCACGAGTGTTCTTTCATTCTGTCATGATCAGGCTTGTAGGGGTCACTTTGGTCCTAGAAAGACAGCGGAAAAGGTTTTGCAATGTGGATTTTATTGGCCGACCTTATTCAAGGACGCATTTGAATATTGCAAAACCTGTACACAATGTCAGTATACGGGTAGAATATCCCAGAGGAATGAGATGCCTCAGCAACCCATTCAGGTTGTTGAAATGTTTGATGTCTGGGGCATTGATTTTATGGGTCCTTTTCCCAACTCCTTTGGGAATCTGTACATATTGCTGGCGGTTGATTATGTCTCAAAGTGGGTAGAAGCCATTCCATGTCGCACTAATGACAGGAAAGTTGTCATTAAGTTCTTAAAAGAGAATATCTTTTCGCGATTTGGACACCCACGCGCTATCATTAGCGATAATGGGACACATTTCTGCAACAGGTCTTTCGAGACTCTGATGCGAAAATACTCAATCAACCACCGTCTTTCTACACCCTATCACCCCCAAACAAGCGGGCAGGCTGAAATCTCTAACAGACAGATCAAACTTATCCTGGAGAAAACTGTTGCTAAAAATAGAAAAGACTGGTCGACCAAATTGACGGATGCTCTTTGGGCATTCAGGACTGCATATAAGACCGACCTAGGAATGTCTCCATATAGGATAGTGTTTGGAAAAGCATGTCATTTACCTGTCGAGATAGAGCATAAAGCATTGTGGGCTATAAAAGAAATAAATTTTGATCTAAACCTTGCTTGCAACTTTCGGAAGCTGCAACTTAACGAGCTAAGCGAACTCCGCGATGAAGCTTATGATAATGCTGTAATCACAAAGAATAGGACTAAGGTTTTTCACGATAAAAGCATTTTAAGGAAAACATTTTTACCTGGTCAACAAGTCCTTCTTTATGATTCACGATTACACCTTCATGCGGGTAAGCTCCGATCTCGTTGGAAGGGACCTTTTGTTGTGCGGTCTGTATACCCGCACGGGGCAGTAGAAGTAGAAAATGTTAAAAACGGCACTGTTTTCAAAGTAAATGGACATAGACTAAAGCCGTATTTTTCCACTGACCCCACGGAGGAGCTCTTGTTCTTACAAGAGCCAGTTTATTTGGATTAAAATTCCTCCGTCTTACCTTCATGTCCAGTATATCATTGCATCATCTTTTGAATGAAGGTGAGTGAAAGATAAGTTTGGGGGAAGTTCTTCACTTATATATTTTGCCCCCACTAATAATTCCTCCCAGATTTACAGTTTTGTAGGTATAACATTCGGCAACAGTGAGGGCACTGTTGAAAACAAGTTTGGGGGAGGTTTGTGCTTATTTTTGCATCATTTGCATATCATCTGCATAAGCACAAAACATTTCTTTAAAAATCTATTGAAAAATTTTCAAAACCCATAAAAATTTAAAAAAAATTCAAATATAAAAATAATTTTAATATTTACACTTTTTTGTATATAAATAAGATAATGAAAGTTTAGATAGTGAAAAATTACATCCATGAGATTAGAAAAATTTAAGAAAACCAAGAAAATTAGAAGTTTTCTTATACGAACTAGTAATAAGTAGTTATGAGCCGTTGTCCCAAGGGTTAGTAAGATGAAGGACGTCACTAATCTGAGGATAAAAATAAGTCTGAAAAATAGTTTCTATTCTGGAAGCCAAACATTTTGAACGTTGTTACCCTGCTATTCGCACTTACACACGTCTTGAAGCCTGGGATAGTAGAGGATACCTTGAAATGCTCTTGTCTTAAAGCCAAAAGTATGAAAAAAAAAATATTTGTTTTAAAGTGGTGAGAAAAATGGATACTGGTTTTGTTATCACCGAGGGCAATAAAAATATATAGCAAAAGGGTGCTTCTTCACCTAGTGCCCCAAGGTCAACTGGTCTGGGAGTCACTGCTATGCCTGAGGTGGTGCAAGACGAGAAAAATACACCAAGCATGCAAGCACATTAGTAATCGGTCGGTTAGTACCTCAAGAAGTATTAACGGTCGCATGAAAGTGTGTAAGCAATCTTGTTTGCCAAGAAGTACTGAGGCCGATGGGCAAGGGTATGATAGCTTGAATTGAATTCTCCGGGTGTAGGGATGTCTTTACACACACGCAGGGTGATATGATCGATATTTGGAATAAAGATAGGAATGAAGAATAAGACGATGTTTTATTGAGGGAGGACGTGATTTCTAACATCTTTTTATGACCATTAAGATAGGGCTCATGACAACCGAAAAGCTAGCTTAGTTGGAAACCCTAATTTTCAAAGTCTTTCTTTTACGATTCTCTTCTTTAAATGTAATATTCATGATCTTGCTTTTATTATTGGATTTTGTGGGTGCAATCCGCTGAAAACCCTCAGGAGAAAACACTCCTCCTACTAGGGACACCTAGAGGTTTAAAGGCTTGTTGCACGTGCTCAGTGCAATCGTGTTGCCTACGAAAGTGTGCTAGTTAGTTTTTCTCTTTCTTTATTTTCTCCTTCTCTTTTTAATAAAACATTCGCTCGAGACGATCGAAATTAAGTTTGGGGGTATTTGATCAGTCGAAAATACTGCATATTTTAACCGGCAATTTCCATATCATCTGCATACAATTAGAAGTGTTCGGCATTCATATTCTACATATTAGCAAATCGGTCGCAAAATATCAGATTACATGTATTCGAACTTAAAACCGGCATTTCTAGGGAAATTGACTGCATTTCATTACATAGCATATTTTTTATATATCGCAACCCGTGTTTCGAAGTCTGTGCAGGAAAAGAGAAGCTTGCTCGATCATTACATTGCTCGACCATTACAATCGCTCGTAAACTCATTGAATTCAAATCTGGTATCAATACGAAGGAGCAAATACAAATCAATATATCATACAAGTTCCCCAACAGAAGTACAAGACCACTGCAGAAGACCCAAGGCCCAAGTCCATTAAGGAGCCGCGGAAGCGCGGCTATTGCCTGGTTCTCGCGGCGGATCCGCGGCATGCCCAGGGATTTAGCTCCTCAAATTGCACCACAACTCCTGTTCCAGGGCCCACATTCCAGAAATGCACACAAAGTTCCAGAAGGCTCCTGAACTTTCCACCAGATCAGCAAACACCTAAACTAGCCTAATCATTCTAGAACTTTCCCTAAACCCTAGCTTAAACCCTAAGCTAACTCCTAACAAACTCCTTCTAGAAACTCTTCAACAAACTTTGGGAGGGAAAGTTCTAATTCAAACCTAAACCTAGGGTTTGGGAATTCTATAAATAAGACCCTAGGCTCATTATTCTAAAGAGGATTCAACCTTGGGAAAGTTTAGAAAAATCAATCTCTTTCTTCATCCCCTCTTCCTCAAGTTTAGTGAGAGAGCTTGTAGGAAACCCTAACCCTAAATCCAACCACAATTCAAGATCTTGAGTGCAAGCCAAGCAAGATGCCTTCAACCCTTTTATGAGCCGAGCCGATCTTCAATCGGGCAAGAGATCAAAGTAGATCCACGATCCACGGAGACGAGCGAAGCCGAGTCAACGATCGATTTCTTCTTCTTGTAGATTCTTGAAAGAATGTATTGAAATTGTTGATTAAATAAAAGGTGATATTCTTTTATCTTGTTTTCTTTAAATTCCGCATCATGTTATCTTTACAAATCTTTAATATTGTCTTTGTGGTGATGTGTGAATAAAACTCCGCTCGTCGAGGAGTCGAGACGGATAATAGAATGATGATGTAACATAGCTTTAATCGATTCTTGATTCCCACGAGTTTTGTAAACCCTAGCTAGTTCAAGAAACGACGACCCATTTCGTTTCGATGCTTTCTTGATTGACATCGATCGAAATTGGGGAGTTACGATCGTTTCTTGAATTTGGTAGAGGCTAGAAAAGGAATGATATCGACGAAAGAACAAGGGTTATAGGATGAAACCCTAGTTTCACGATAAAGCCCCAACTCTCGTCGATGATCATCGATCTAGTATCAATCCTTCGAAGGACAAGAACACGATATCTTTAGATTACATCACGTCTATTGATCCTATCGATTCCTACGAGCCTCTCTTATATTCTTGATTGTTGATTGGAAATATTATCAAAACAACCGATTCTTGAGTGTTTATAGTTTCTTGATTCTTGCATAAAGAATAGTGACACTCGAATACAAATCATTCTTGAATCATGTTTTCTTTTATTGTTGCTTAACATTTCATTTCAAACGTATCAAAATACAATTGAATTGTGCAATCCCTGTGGACGATCCGCACTCATTCATTAACTACATCCGACACCGTAGTTTGATTGCGGTCAAAATAGTTTTTGGTTGTGAAGTTCTTTACAAATTTCTCTATATACTACACAACGGGAAAAACGATCAATCACATGTCTCTTTGGGGTTTAGTGTAGTTGCCATGATGGAGGAATCAAAGAACTTTTGGAGAGAGGTTGAGAATATAGCAAGCATAGAATGAAATGAGATGAATCAATCCCTCACATGAAAAATGAACTCTCTCATTTTCTCTCCATTGTGTGGCCGGCCTCTCCCTTCTCTCAAAATGGTGGAGGAAAGAATATCACACATGAGGGAGGTGAGTGTAGGAGAACAAAGGTGGTGACCACAACATAAAGCAAGTCTCACATCAAGGAAGCAAATCAATCCCATCTTAATCCTTTCTCATTAATACAAGTAATGATGCATGAAAAGAAAAGATGGAAAAGGGAATCTAAAGATGCTATCATAATCTCTCATCTCACAAATAAACCCTCCACAAAATGTTATTTGCAAACTTGCAAATAACCCCCTCCATCGGAAAAGTCCGGCCGGGAAAGAACAAATGAAAAGTGGCCGGAACGGAATGCAAACTGGCAACTCCAGAAAACTGGTCCCGTAATAAATTACAGGAAAACCCCCACTAGTAAAATAAGGGGTTGCCCCTACGGATAATATCATCCGTAGGGGCAATAAAAGTTTGGCCCTACGGATTAATCCGTAGGTCAAAGTGGTTGCCCCTACGGTCGTTCAATATTTATTTAAAATTTATTAAATCTTAAAGTGTTTTTTGCCCCTACGGTGGCGCAAACCAAGCACCTACGGGTATATCCGTAGGGGTATATAAATAGGGATTTAATAGATCGATCCCTACGCTGATTATTTCTCTTTCCTATTCTCGCGCGAAACCAAATTTCCCAAATCGAGATCGTCGTCGCCGCCGCCGCCGCCGCAGTGATCTCGTCGTCACCGAATCCAAGCCGAATCGTCGTCGCCACACCTGCGCAGTGATCTCGTGGTCGCCACCGTGCTCCGTTCTCGTTGTCGCCACCGCCCTTGTCGTCGCCGATTGCGTCTCCGTCGTCGCCTACAGGTAATTACTTAAACATTATTATAATGATGTTAGGGTAGCGATCAATGAGGGTTAGGATTAGGTATCGGTTGTGGTTAGGGTTAGGATTAGGGTTAGGGTACGGGTTCGATCGGCGGTTGGGGTTCGACGACTGTTGTTGGGGTTAGGGTTAGGGTTAGGGTTAGGGTTTCGGTTGGGGTTTGGTGTTGGGGTTGGGGTTCGGCTGGGGCTGGGTTGGAGTTAGGGTTAGGCCGGGTTAGGGTTTGGTGTTGGGTTGGGGTTCGGCTGGGGCTGGGTTGGGGTTAGGATGAGTTGGAGAGATTGAAGGCGAGCTGGGTTTTGGGAGAAGAGAAGGAAATGGCACTGCTTAATTGCTGCTTCAATTTTTTGATATAGATAGATAATTAGTTCTCCGAGTTAAAATTTAGGGGGAATTGGATACCTCATGTCAAATAGAAAACAGACTAGGTCCATGCTTGCATACGCACACCAGGCATCTAATTTCAAAAGATCCGATGGTATATAGGATTATGGCTCATACAAGACTAGATCAAGAAAGTTAGTATAAAATGGAGAATGCTCTGTTGCTCCCCTCTACTTCAGCTTACATACAATCCATATAAGGTTCTTTTGGGATTTTGGAGGGGTTTTAATTTGGGGGAAATAAATAGCTTTGGAGATGAAATGGGGCATTTCGGTAATTTGATTCTCTGTTGCAAATATTATTTATCAATATATTTAATTATATATATTAAATAAAATAAAGTAAACTATAAATAATATGAAACCAATATATGATACTCGATGATAATACGAAACCTTCATATTCCCATCGATACCCATATATGAAACTAAAAGCGCCACTTAGTCCCCGTCTATCGGTTAACATACGTGCGATGCTCGTCGTGACCTAGAATTATACGAAAGTTGTTAAATATCGGACAGTATAGCTCGATACTAACAACCGCCGTATAGTCTACGCGACGAGAAAATTCAATCGTATGGTAACCCATAGATTTGTCCCGTGTGGACAAGTTAAGAATGTATAAAGCAAACGCCTTCATTCACTTGTGTTTTCATCCGTTTCGAGATATTTCGTCGGTACCTTTCCGCTGGTTCTCCGTGTACAAAGATAGATTAGATGTTCATTTCAACGTTGTTTCACAGCTTTGAAATGATTATCTATTCTATTACAGTGTACTCGGAGAACAGCGGGGAGGTGCTGCCGAAATTTACTCGAAACGGTTGAAAGCACAAGTGATGGGCGTTCGCTCTATACATTCTTAATGGGATAGAAGCCTACCCTCGACAGCCGGAACACATACATACAAACGCATAATTGGAGAGCGACTCGAGATGTTCGGGTTAAAACCAATATATGATACTCGATGATGATATGAAACCTTCATATTCCCATCGATACCCGTATATGAAACTAAAAGCGCCACTTAGTCCCCGTCTATCGGTTAACATACGTGCGATGCTCGTCGTGACCTAGAACTATACGAAGGTTGTTAAATATCGGACAGTATAGCTCGATACTAACAACCGTCGTATAGTCTGCGCGACGAGAAAATTCAATCGTATGGTAACCCATAGATTTGTCCCGTGTGGACAAATTAAGAATGTATAAAGCAAACGCCTTCATTCACTTGTGTTTTCATCCGTTTCGAGATATTTCGTCGGTACCTTTCCGCTGGTTCTCCGTGTACAAAGATAGATTAGATGTTCATTTCAACGTTGTTTCACAGCTTTGAAATGATTATCTATTCTATTACAGTGTACTCGGAGAACAGCGGGGAGGTGCTGCCGAAATTTACTTGAAACGATTGAAAGCACAAGTGATGGGCGTTCGCTCTATACATTCTTAATGGGATAGAAGCCTACCCCCGACAGCCGGAACACATACATACAAACGCATAATCAGAGAGCGACTCGAGATGTTCGGGTTAAAACCAATATATGATAATATGAACCAAGCGTGAACACATACATAAAACGCATAACCAGTGTGAACACACTTCGATTTTACGGTCAAGACGATCCGTTTATCTTTCCGAACCAAGCGTTCCAAGTATACTACTCACAGTGTTTGAAGCATCCGGGATGGAGTGTTGTATGCCGATGGAAACCTAGAGATGTCTACGATGTCCCAGAATACGAGGACAGCGATGAGGACGAAGAAGAGAGAAGGCTTAAAGTGCTCCGACCGTCTGTTTCGAAGGACGGGTTGTCTTCGACCAATCATGAAGTTACGTGGGTTAGAAATGACATCGACGATGAAATCCAAGTAGATATGTATGATGTGCCCACGAATCGAAAAAGGTTATCAGTAATGTTATATTATTACTTCACATTTTATGCTCTAGATCATATATAGTCAATACTTTTAATGATTGTCTAATGCGTCCACGAACCGTTTATCTAGATTGGATGACGATGTCGGGAGCAGCGAGGGGCGGCAGGAGCTCCAGCGGCGGCAGAGGCAGAGGCAGAGGCAGAGCGGTTCTGCCGCCCGGAGAGCTCCGTAGGGAGCTTCAGAGGGCCGGTCTTGCACCCAGATCGGAGACCCCTTCGGATGCCTCCTTCCGTGTGGATTTTGCCACACCTCCAGGTATACTGCACGCATATCCATTTTCAATTTAATATTACAGATATTCATGCCTGTTTATGTCAAAATTACTTATATTGTCAATGTTTGATTGTCTAGTTGTTGGTCCTGCGTCCACATCTGGGACAGAGGCCACCCCCGCTCCTCCAGGTATGTTTATATATCATATAGTGTATGTATATTGATTTAGAATGCTATATCATAAATATACACATTCCTTTTGCTCTTACTTAGCAATTTTTATTATTGTCTAGCTATAGGTGGTGACACCACCGCACCTGCGGGTATGTTTATATGTCCTATAGTGCATGCATATTGATTTAGAACGTTATATTATTGATCTACACATTCTTTTTGCAATTACTTATCAAATCTATTTTCAATTGTCTAGTTGTTGGTCCTGCGTCCACATCTGGGACAGAGGCCACCCCCGCTCCTCCAGGTATGTTCATATATCATATAGTGTATGTATATTGATTTAGAATGCTATATCATAAATATACACATTCATTTTGCTCTTACTTAGCAATTTTTATTATTGTCTAGCTGTAGGTGGTGACACCACCGCACCTGCGGGTATGTTTATATGTCCTATAGTTCATGCATATTGATTTAGAACGTTATATTATTGATCTACACATTCTTTTTGCAATTACTTATAAAATCTATTTTTAATTGTCTAATTATAGGTGGTGCGTCCACACCTTCCACAGGGGCCACTCCTGCCGCTTCCGTACCCTCCGCATCGTCTGCAGGTTAGTATGAATAAATTTAAAATATTTATTTATTTTACATATGCTCTATAGAATAAATATGAACTTCATGGAGATTTAGCGTCGATGTTTATTTTATAGTTGGAGGGGATGCGTCCGGGTCCGGGACCCCGGTTGTTCCTCACCGGAGGAACTATCGTCCCGCTCGTGCTGCTGCTCGGGCCCAGGCTCGTGCGTTATTCACCGGAGGTATATATCACACTTGAATTTTTGTTTAACCTTGATTTCTTAATACAACTTTGTATTATTATTGATTGTCTTGATATTTCGTGCAGACGCAGGGCCTCTCCATCCCCAGAGGGGGACTCGAGGCCCGAATCAGTCCCATAGGCTGAGGCCTAATAGAGCTAGGGGGGAGGCAGCATTCCCCCTATTTTTTACCCTTGACTATCGCTATACCGGTCCTCATGCCGAGAGGTTCGGCCGGTATTTGGGGGACGAGAGCCGGATCGTGAAGAACTATCCACTTCACGTTGAGTGGGGCGAGCAGCACCAGCGCTCATTCGCCCTCTTCTTTGAACAGGTTCGGGTATGTATTAATATATATTTTCATTTGATCTATCCAATATATTTATTATTAACACTTGCAATCTAATAACAATGTTTTTTTTTGTATTTTCAGTTGGATTACGATTTTCAGCCTGTAGCCGACCCTGATCACTCGGGGAGGGTGCTCGACCTTCATGCTCTGTACAATGGCCTGATGAAGAACATGCAGGCCAAGGTCCGATACAACAGGAATGAGCTGAAGGCCGACTGCTACTCCCTGTGGATAGCGACCCCCGAGGCAGAGAGAGCGGCCCTCCTATCTACTCCGGCGTTTGCGAGAGTCGACGTAGAGACATGGCCTCTATTGTGCGCTTATTTCGACTCCGAACGCAAACAAGTATGTATTTTAAATTTAATTCATTATTTATGATATAATTTATTTCTTTGTGTTTCTTAATTAGAAAACTAAATGTTAATGCGTTGTGCAGAAACAGGCCGCTCAGAATACGGAGAACAAGAAGTCGGCGAAGAGGGGTCGCCCCACTTACACAGGTGGCTCGAGGAACATTGCTCGAGGAACATTACTCGAGCCATGGAGTTATCGGTAAATTAAGTGTTATTCTCTAATATTCTGCAATATTAAGAGTTATTCTCTAATATTTCTAATATTAAGAGTTACTTTCTAATATTGCAGACATCTCGGACCGTGGCGTCAGGTGGTACACCGAGCGTGTTGTCCGCATATCTTGCCGTCCACGGCACCTCGACAGATCCCGCCACGGGCGAGCTTCGATGTCCCGACGTCGCTACCCAGGAGTACTGCGTAAGTGTTAATATTTTTTCTACCCAAATTTGAAATTTTAGTTTTGGAAGGTTCAAGTTTAAATTTTATACTTATACTTTACTGCTTAATGTGGGTGTAGGAGCGGGTGGTTGAGCAGGCCCAGGCCTCGGGGATCGATTTTACCGGACAGAACGATCCGAGGCTGCTGACCCCAGTTCTGGACGCCGCACACGGAGGGCACCATGGAGGTTGGGAGAGAGGCCGGGGATTGGGCCCTAGCAGGGCCCATATGAGGTTGGACTCCACCCCGGCGGTTACTTCCTCCGTCTCCAGTGGCCGGCATGTCCATCAGGAACTGGATAGCTTGAGGGCCACCGTTCAGGAGTTGAAGGAGATGCTGGTATGTATACTACTTTATAGTAAAATATCATTTCATATTATATACATATCAACATATCCATAATTAGTACGTAGGTTGAGCTTATTTGGTTTTAGACTTAAGTCTGATTAATCATACATACATATGTAATTAAAATAAACAACGCTTTTCCAAACTAGATATCCAAACAGGGTTTCGAAATAACTTAATAATGAAACGAATTCGAATAATACACAGTTCTTAGACGCTTCTTACACACGTTATGTCCAGACGCGACAGGGTAGATCGGCCGAGCCTCCACATGCATCTCCTTCGGCTGCGGCTCCGCAAGCCACTACATCGGCTGCGGTTCCGCAGACAGCTCCTGTAGCTCCACCGCCCACTCAGACTCCCGCAGCCGCGGCTCCGCAAGCGACTACCTCGACGGCGGCTGCGCAGACCACATCGCCAGCTCCACATGCCGCTCAAACTCCCTTATATGCAGCATTGGAGAGTGTATTTACCGAGGAGCAGGCGCGCGTTATTCGAACGTTATTCGGAGGTGGAGCTGGACCGAACTAGGGTAGCTTTTTGGTTCTTATTTTTTGAAACATGTATTTATTTATATCACATTGTACTATATTTTGAAACGATATTGATATTGGTTTGTATTTATATCATATTCAGTTTTTGGGTTTCTTTTGTATATTATATATATGCGTGAGATGTGATTATGAATACTGCAATATAGGATTTGATTGATGTATATAGTATTGTGCACAGGGCGGCAAAAAATCTGGCAGCCCATTTTTTAAAAAAAAACACAGACAATATGTACCTACGGATTAAGCCGCAGGTACATACGTTGCCCCTACGGATATATCCGTAGGGGCAAACTATCAGGAAACCTGATATTTTCCCACCTGATATCAGCGCAGGGTGTTGGGGTTGTCCCTACGGATATGTCCGTAGGGGCCAGTGTTTATCCCCTACGAATTTATCCGTAGGGGAAAATATCAGGTTTCCTGATATTTTCCCACCTGATATCAGGCTAGGGTGTTGGGATAAGCCCCTACGGACATAACCGTAGGAACTACTGTATATCCCCTACGGATATATCCGTAGGGATATAAAGGGGACCTACGGGTATATCCGTAGGTATATACAATATATTCAAAAAAAAAATTACATATATGATTTTATTACCCCTACGGGGTACTCCGTAGGGGCTATAACACCTACTGATATATCCGTAGGGGCTTAAATTTGTCCGTAGGGGCACGTTCAGGGCCTCAACTTGCACCTGCGGCCTTTGCACCTACGGGGTCTTTTTTCGCCCCTACGTATATATCCGTAGTGGCAGTGGGTTGCCCCTACCGATAAATCCGTAGGGGCAACCCTTATTTGTAGTAGTGCCCGATACTGTGCATACACACCCGCATCTGTATTCCGACCGGATACAAATGCAATGAGACAAAATCTACACTGTACTATATTATGATCCGGCTTAAACCAAAGCCGGCTAGTAATATCCGTCCGATCCTGATCCATGCAATACCGCACGTATCTGATCGAACCCTGCCATATATCCATACGGCCTCTAGTACTAACCGTCCGATCCTGACCCGTGCAATACCGCACGTATCTGATCGGACCCTGCCATATCTCCATACGGCCTCTACAGCGTTTCGCCCGAAACTTGAGTAACTGAGTGTGTGGTGGACTCTAAAGACTCGTCAATACTATGGCTGTGGATTTAACCACTAGCACGTCAGAGGTATTAGCCATACGTGACGGGCCACCAGCTATTGACCAAAAGGGACGTCGATGAGCGAACTCATCCTGACACCCTACTGAGCCTGTCAGTGACAATATCCGTACAGTCCGGTCCGTTCGTCTATGAGTATCGCATGGCGGGCCTAGGGGGTTGGTAAAAGTCAGACCCCCAAAAGCGGTACAAGTCGTGTCGGAGTGTAGCCCAGAACACCCTGAGATACTATACCTAGTGGTAAATCTCCTGCCTCGGCCGAGGGCTTTGTGTAATGGCTCTCCTAGACACAGCGCGACCTCACCCCCAATACCGGGAGAGATGAACCCCTGCAGATCCGCTCACTGCCTCCATGTGGCTCGGGACTGTACCCAACTAAAACCTGTTTGCACGACTCCTTTGAGCCGTGGTAGGGTAGTAATCAAAGCACAGTGGGAACTCACACGAGACAAATGACGATCTCAGGTCGATGAACTAACCTGTACACATGTCACCAGGGAACTGCTATCTGACGTCTGGTATAATCCCAACTAGCAGGTTCCCGGCGAGTCCTGTCCGGTGTACTCATAACCCAATGAGCACCTGTATACATCTTAGGTGAACCAACTGACACCAGTGGCTTGTGAGACCGGCCACCGCCCCTCGTCGGGGTCTCGACTGTATACACCAGTCTACTAATGGAGTATCGATGCCCAGTCTCGAAACTCCCACGACTAGGGACCTTTTAAGGATGTGCTTATAGACCCCAGCTCCCACGTATATGATCGCCATCATACTGCTGGTCGTCAAGCAAGAATCCTACGGGCTCTATCAACGTGTAATAGCGACCTGTCAGGTCACCTAAAGCAGTACACGATGATAAAGATAAACCAGATAGCATACTATCATCTCGAGTAAGACTGTCCTACCGGGATAGGTCCTCCCTCAATCATTGCAATCACGCACCTGTGATCCAATAATTGACTCTGAGGGCACTATCTCCAACAATCTCCCACTTGCACTCAAGGCTAATTATTGCGATGTCGCATACTCACAGTCCGTGTGATACCGAACACCCAACTCCTCTACTAGTCAGTCTCACAAATCTCGTTTGCGAAACTATTTGTCACGACCCGCAGGGTACGGAACGTGACTGGCACTTAAGTTTACGAAACGTCTCAAGACGTCCGTAAAATAAGTAAGCCAAAGCCCAGAAAACCAAAACCAAATAAGCAAAAGAATGAAGGAAAACCAATCCATTGAAAGCGAGTTTATCAAATAAGTCATATAAAAACCTTTTTAAAAACAATACAAATTTTTCCGAAAATTTCGGCAGAGTCTCCTTTGTAAATACTGGCCCCCAAAATGGGTACAACAAGAATATATATGAATCCAACAAATAAGGCATCCCCAAGCGGGAGCTAGCTCTTCGCCACAAGGCGGTCACAAATCCCACGCAATATAAAGCAACAACATGCGAAATAATAATAATGAAGCATAAGAAAAACAGCATGTCGACTCAAGTGAGCTCGACCCCAAAATACAGCATAAAAGTCCACAAACCTCACAGTCTCATCTCTAGGTCAATGTACAACAATACTGATAGATACAGTAGATGGAGTACACTAGATACAAAGAATATACAAGGTGGTACAAAAATAATGATATAACCCACCTAAGAGCAAAACCTCGAGTCCAGGCAAAAGAAGCAAGTGCGCCCGCCGCTACTGTACTGACGGAGCGGACCTGAAAAAGGCTGTGGCACAACGGGGGTGAGTTGCCAACTCGTGAGTAATAAATAACATCTACACAGGCTATCGTATGCATGCACACAAGCATCCTAGCATCTAAATACAGCTAAGGCAGGACATAATGGCAAGTATGTATGCAATATGAATATACTAGCAGGTATGAATGCAATGCGAATCAACTCATGATCTGAATGTGTAATTATAAGAAATCATGTTTTTCCCTCTAAGAATCTCTTTTGAAATACCAGCACAATACCAATAGAATCAACAAGAACCTGTGTCCAGCAACGACACCTCAAAACTATCACTAATCTCATATATCCATGTCATAGTATCTCTGGCCTCAGCCATCCGGCTGACCCAGCTCAATATCAAAATCTCATCATCTCGCGGCCACGGTCGGTATCCTCTGGATATCCGCCGTGCCAAAAAGTCACCGGTAGGTAATCCGTCCCCTGCCAGGCTCAACGTCAACACCACATTCATCTTGCCCCGGGGTACCATACCGGGCCCACCATGTACCCGTGACGGTTCCTCCACTCCTCGACACGGATCTCGAAAACCACAGCAAACTTATGGTGGATGACACTTTACATCACTAGAAAACCGCAATTACATATTTTAAAAAACATAATAAGTTTAGAAATTTTGCGGCTTTCCCCCGAAATCCAGAAATATCATAAAATCTCAAGAAACCCTCATAAGTGCATATATCAATGGTGATGAATGCATATAGTATCAATAATTAATCTACGATGTATGATTAATAGACTAGGCATGAACAAATAATATGATGAGGTACATGCACATGAATAGCAATCCTACGATTTCATTTTAAGGAATTAAAGGCAATAGCACAGGTTTAAGCATCGATTAGTAAAAGGTTTCAAATTATAGGTTATCTAGTGTGGTGGCATGGCAATTACCAGGGCGTGTGTGTAAGCATGAATAGTGCTCGTGCTGCATATAAAAACCCTGGCAATGGTGCAGGTGTCCTATGAAATGGGTTCGCATATGTATGTCAATATAAGGCATGGATGCAGCAAATAATCATATAAGTATTACACCCCTAATTACTAACATCACTAAGAATCTTTTAAGTTACTAAAACTATCGGGCGGCTTGCGCCATCCAACGATAGTCCCCCGTAGATGTTACATCTACTCACCGGAATCCCTAGCTAGTCACGTCCAATCACCGCCTTCCCCTTTCGTGCCGCGTCTGACGTCTCCGCGACCGAACCTGGAATTACATCAATACCAAACATAAGGTTACATATTAGGAACGACGCAAAACCCAAACGAAGATACTAACGTTCACAAGCTAGGTACAACGTGCACAAGGTGCGCGGAACACACGCGAAAATCGCAAAAACTGCAAAAATCGCCGATTTGGTCGCCCGGCAAAACTAAAACCCGACTACTCAAAAATCCGCACCCACGCATCCTAAATGTCATAGGATAAGCCAACAATATAATCTAGATATCGCAACTAAATCGCCACAATAATATAATAAAAACCTAGTAAGCTAGAAGTTTGCAAATTTGGTACAAACATCGACAATTTGCGACAAAGTGCACACATTATCACACAAATATCCAAATTAAACCATTAGAAAGCCACTACAATTAAATTAACCCCTTTACCATGCATCAAAACCCACATTCCATACACAAACCTTTTCTTGATTTTGATAATTAGCAACCTTAATGAAAATTTCACACAACTTTAACATAGATTAGCCTAATATGAAGCCACTTAAGCAAAGTAACCATATAAATTGGTTAAGTAAACAACTAGGTTAATTAAAAAGACTTAATTGACTAAAACATGGTTTCAAGAAACCCTAGTTTAATTTTCAATCATTAACTAAAAAAAACTAGATTAGGATTAACACTAAAATTAACACTATGCAACTAGATTAAAGTATTCTAACCATAAGAAATTAAAAGAGTAGAAATTATACCTCAAACCTATACATCTAGCAAGAAGAAATTTGCCTCAATGATGGCCTCCTAGCACCATGATTCCAAGCAAGAGAGGTGAAGGAAAAAGGGATGAAGAATGGGGTTTTAATTTGTGAGTTTTAGCTTGAATTTTGGAGCAACTTGATGAATTTTTGAACAAGATGAAAAGAAAAATGATGAAGAGGGGAGGGGCTGCAGATTTCGGCCAGAGGAGGGAGAAGGGAGTGGTGTGGGTGTATGGAAAAAGTCATGGTCAACCCCCCTCAAAGTCAAAGCACCATACCTTCAACATACAATATTTTAAACATACACATTCAACTCAATTCATCCTTAACAAAAGAATTTTAAAACAAAAGAGAGAGGGGGAATTTTCTACAGTTTGGGACAGCCAAGGAGATGTGAGGATGTGTGTGTGAGAGTGCACAAAAATTTTTTTGCAAAAAGACCCCCTACAAGTCCAAAATTGCAAGTTTAAGCTTAATTTCAATAAATTTCGTTTTCCATCTTAAAAATTAGTTAAAACTTAAAATAAAATACTAAAAATTTATGTTACAACTAGATTTTAATTAACATAATTTTAAAGATTAAAATTAACCTAGAAAAATTTGTATTTATCGCTAATTTAATGTATTTTCTTACCGGCTTAAAATAATATTAAAAAATTGAAAAATTAGGGAAAATTTTTAAACGACCAGAATTTTATAATTAAATCATTTGCTACTAAAAACTAGCAATTACCTATCCAAATTAGGTATAATTAGTCCTAAACTGCAAAATAACAAAAAAGACGGTTTTCGGAAAAATACCGAATTTTCACCGATTTTCAGGAAAACACCAAAATGACTTTTCAAGACGCTACAATCTTCCCCCCTTAAAGAAATTCGGTCCCCGAATTTAAAAATATAGCTATGCGTACCTTCAAAGAGATGGGGATATTTCTTCCTCATCTCGCCCTCGGTCTCCCAGGTGACCTCCTCGCTGCTCGGGCTACGCCAAAGGACCTTGACGGTTGGTATAATCTTCGATCTCAACTTCTTCACCTGCCGATCCAGGATGGCCACCGGCTACTCTGCAAAATAAAGGTCGCGCTCTAGCTAGACTGTCGGGTGCTGAATCGCATGCGAAGGGTCGTGAAGGTACTTGCGGAGCATCAAAACATGGAAGACGGGGTGAACATCGGGAAAGCTGGGTGGAAGGGCCAAACGATATGCAACAGCGCCGACACGCTCGAGGATCTCGAAGGGACCTACGAATCTAGGGCTAAGCTTCCCCTTTCGCCCAAAACGCATCACGCCCTTCATCAAAGAGACTCTCAGAAAAACATGGTCGCCAACTGCGAACTCTAATCTGCGACGGCACCTGTCTGCATACGATTTCTGTCTGCTCTGAGCTGCCCTCATCCGGTCTCGGATCAACTGTATCTTCGCTGTCGTCTCCTCCACAAGCTGCGGCCCCAAAATGCTGCTCTCGCTGAGCTCTGTCCAACAGACGGGCGATCTGCATCTCCTCCCATACAATGCCTCGAAAGGTGCCATCTGAATAGTATTCTGGAAGCTGTTGTTGTAGGAGAACTCCACTAGAGGTAAATGACGATCCCAGCTACCGCCGAAGTCTAAAACGCACGCTCTGAGCATGTCCTCGAGAGTCTGAATGGTCCGCTCTGACTGTCCGTCGGTCTGCGGATGAAACGCTGTGCTGAAGCTCAAACGAGTGCCCAAAGCCTCCTGAAGTCTCTGCCATAGTCGGCTGGTAAACTGAGTGCCTCGATCTGACACGATACAAGTCGGTACGCCATGTAGTCGCACGATCTCGTCAATGTAGAGCTGAGCATACTGAGCGAAGCTGAAAGTGGTCTTCACTGGTAGGAAGTGAGCCGCTTTCGTCAATCTATCCACGATCACCCAGATGGAGTCGTACCCTCGACTGGTCCTGGGTAGACCCACAACGAAGTCCATCGAAATCTGCTCCCATTTCCACTCCGGAATGGGTAACGGCTGCAACTCTCCTGCGGGCCTCTGGTGCTCGGCCTTGACTTGCTGACAAGTCAGGCATCTCGATACAAACTCCGCAATGTCCCTCTTCATCCCGTCCCACCAGTAGGTCTCTCTCATATCGTGGTACATCTTGGTGGAACCGGGGTGGACACTATACACTGATCGGTGTGCCTCCTCAAGAATGTCGCGCCGCAATCCATCAGCATCTGGTACGCACAGTCTAGATCCATAACGTAAAATCCCCTGATCGTCAATCACGAACTCGAAAAATCTGCCCTGTCCCATCTGTGCCATGATCTCTGAGCAACGGTCGTCACTGCGCTGTGCCTCATATATACGGTCAAGCAACTGTGGGCGTGCACGAACATGCGCGATCTGTCCCCCTGTCTGAGTGAACTCGAACTCAACTCGGCTGTCGCATAACATCTGCCAATCTGCTGACGACTGCCTCTGCACTGCGCGCAAAAAGGATAGGCTACCCCCGGGCCTCCTACTCAACGCATCTGCCACCACATTCGCCTTGCCTGGGTGATATAAGATCTCGCTGTCGTAGTCTTTCACCAACTCCATCCAACGACGCTGTCTGAGATTCAGGTCTCGCTGCTGAAATATGTACTTTAAGCTCTTGTGATCGGTGAATATCTGACACGACTCGCCGTATAGGTAATGTCGCCAAATCTTCAGTGCAAAGACCACTGCAGCCATCTCCAAATTGTGAGTGGGGTAGTTCTGTTCATGCTTCTTCAGCTTCCGAGAAGCATATGCGATCACCCGGCCATGCTGCATCAACACGCATCCTAATCCCACTCGCGAAGCATCACAGTAGACCACAAATCCGCCTGATCCCGAAGGCAAAGATAATACCGGCGCCGTAGTCAAACATGTCCGCAGCTGCTGAAAACTGCGCTCGCACTCCTCTGTCCAAACGAAAGGAACTCCCTTCCGGATCAAACCGGTCAAAGGTGCAGCTATACGGGTGAAGTCCTGAACAAAACGCCTGTAGTAGCCCGCCAGGCCTAGAAAACTACGGATCTCAGTAACCGATGTAGGTCTGGGCCACTGCTGAACAGCCTCAATCTTCTTCGGGTCCACACAAATGCCGTCTCTCGTAACCACGTGACCCAAGAATCCGACGCTGTCCAGCCAAAATGTACACTTGGAGAACTTTGCGAACAGCTGGTGCTCCCTCAGAGTCTGTAACGTAATCTGCAAGTGCTGCTCGTGCTCCTCTCTGCTCCGGGAGTACACCAAGATATCGTCGATAAACACGATGATGAACAAGTCAAGATACGGCCTGAATGTACGGTTCATCAAATCCATGAATGCTGCTGGGGCGTTGGTGAGTCCGAACGACATCACCAAAAACTCATAGTGGCCGTAGCGCGTGCGGAAAGCTGTCCTCGGTATATCCTCCTGTCGAACTCGCAGCTGATGGTATCCTGATCGCAAGTCGATCCTCGAAAAATACCCCTCACCCTGAAGCTGGTCGAACAAATCATCAATGCGTGGCAACGGATATCTGTTCCGAATGGTAACCTTGTTCAGCTGGCGGTAGTCGATGCATAAGCGCAAACTTCCATCCTTCTTCTTGACAAACAGGACCGGAGCACCCCACGGAGAAACACTAGGTCGAATAAGCCCCTTCTCTAACAAATCCTGCAACTGATCTTTCAGCTCTCGAAGCTCTGCCGGGGCCATCCGATAAGGCGGTATAGAAATAGGCCCCGAGCCGGGAATCAAATCGATGCAGAACTCAATATCGCGCTCAGGTGGTAGCCCAGATAGCTCATCAGGGAAAACATCAGGGAACTCACAAACAACCGGGACCCGGTCCAACGGAACCTCTGCAGCTCGAGTATCACAAATATACGCTAAGAATCCCTGACATCCGTTTCGCAAGAGCTGACCAGCGCGAAGAGACGAAATCAAGCTGGGAAGGGTGACGCTGCGGTCTCCCTGAATAACAAGGACTGGCTCCCCCGGAAAGCTAAATCTGACTGCCTTCTCACGGCAGTCCACCGAAGCATAACAGGTGGCTAGCCAATCCATGCCCAGAAGCACATCAAAGTCCAACATATCGAGGAGAATCAAATCAACTGATGAATCCCTCTCCCCGATACGAACGGAACACAATCGAAATACAAAACGAGCGATAAACGACTCGCCTACCGGGGTACTAACAACAAGCGGATGATCTAACGACGATGACTCACGGCCCAACATCGGTGCAAAGTGCGTAGAGACGTACGAATGTGTGGAACCTGGGTCAAATAATACCCGTGCATCGAAAGAGCAAACTGGCAAGGTACCTGTCACAACGGCATTGGATGCCTGCGCATCCTGCGGTGTCAAAGCAAATACTCGGGCCTGTCCTCCACCGATAGCGGGCTGACCTCGACCTCGGCCTCTGCCTCCTCGTCCTCTCTGAACAGGACCGTCACGTCCACGGCCTCTGGGTGCACCTAACTGGCGTGGAGCATCGCCAGTGATAGGAAGTAGGGCTCTCTGAGGAGGGGGTGGTGATGGTGGTAGGGTCACATGCGGAACTGTCGCTGCTCCCTGTCGTCTCGCCGGACAATCTCTGACAAGATGGTGTGGACTCCCGCACCCAAAACACCCTGGCGACGGCTGCTGTCCCTGGGGATAAGAACCATATAACTGTCCCCGTCCAAATCCTCTGCCAGGCCTATCTCTCGGAAAGAATCTGGCGCGCTGCCTCTGAGACAGTACATCGGTGCGAATCCTCTTCGGCCCAGAAACGGCCGAAGTCTATGATATGCGTGCCTCCATCCGCAATGCCGTATCCATAGCAGCTGAATAAGTGTCGTAGTGCTGGGCGCCAATGGCAAGATATAGCTGGGCATCAAGTCCCTGTACGAACCTCTTCACCATCTTCTCTTCGGTATCCACCAAATACTGAGCATATCGGGATAACTGTGTAAACTGGATGTCATACTTAGACACCGTCATCCCAGGTGTCTTGACTAAGGCCTCGAAGCTACGAGCTCTGGCGTCACGAACGCTCTCTGGGAGGAAACGAGCTAGAAAGACCGCTGTAAACTCGGCCCAAGTCATAGGCGGTAGACCTGCAGCTCGACCTCTCAAGACTGACTCCCACCATGTCTGCGCGAGACCCTCTAGTCGAAAACTCGCAAGCTCTACCCATCGATCATCTAAACATCTCAGTGAACGGCAGATCCTGGCTAAACTGTCAAGGAACGTCTGTGGGTCCTCCGCTGCCTCGGTGCCGGTGAATACTGGAGGTCTCAGCCTCATGAAATCCTGTAGTGAAACCGGGATGGTCACGGCTGTAGTAGTAGAAGCAGGTATCATAGCAGTCTGGGATGTAGTAGGTGCGTCATCCAGCCTCGGTGTACGACTGGCTGCAACTAGGGATCCTACCATCTGACGTAGCTCCTGCATGCCCCCCATCATCTGTCGCAACTCCTCCATACCAGTCTCGAGCCTATCCATACGGCCTGGGGAAGGTGGATCGGTCTGTCCCTGCGGCGTAGGCATACCACCCTGCTCAGTCCTAGTCTCGGACGAGCCAGCTCGAATCTCGTCTCGGGCGGCATCCCTCTGTGCCCTCGTAGCCTTCGGCGGCATAGTGGCTGGTACAGGAAAAGGGATAATAAGTACAGTGCAATAGGATCATAGGATACACGGAATTGAAGAAGGAATTTTCAAGCAAGTATATCCTAAAGTCACTTAGGCGGAGTACCGTATCGCAGGTATGCCGCGGACATACACACACTACGTTACCCTACTTAAGTCACTTACTCCATCTACCAAGGGTCATCCTACACTCAAAAAGGTAAAACCTATCGCTTTGATACCAACTTTGTCACGACCCGCAGGGTACGGAACGTGACTGGCACTTAAGTTTACGAAACGTCTCAAGACGTCCGTAAAATAAGTAAACCAAAGCCTAGAAAACCAAAACCAAATAAGCAAAAGAATGAAGGAAAACCAATCCATTGAAAGCGAGTTTATCAAATAAGTCATATAAAAACCTTTTTAAAAACAATACAAATTTTTCCGAAAATTTCGGCAGAGTCTCCTTTGTAAATACTGGCCCCCAAAATGGGTACAACAAGAATATATATGAATCCAACAAATAAGGCATCCCCAAGCGGGAGCTAGCTCTTCGCCACAAGGCGGTCACAAATCCCACGCAATATAAAGCAACAACATGCGAAATAATCATAATGAAGCATAAGAAAAACAGCATGTCGACTCAAGTGAGCTCGACCCCAAAATACAGCTTAAAAGTCCACAAACCTCACAGTCTCATCTTTAGGTCAATATACAACAATACTGGTAGATACAGTAGATGGAGTACACTAGATACAAAGAATATATAAGGTGGTACAAAAATAATGATATAACCCACCTAAGAGCAAAACCTCGAGTCCAGGCAAAAGAAGCAAGTGCGCCCGCCGCTACTGTACTGACGGAGCGGACCTGAAAAAGGCTGTGGCACAACGGGGGTGAGTTGCCAACTCGTGAGTAATAAATAACATCTACACAGGCTATCGTATGCATGCACATAAGCATCCTAGCATCTAAATACAGGTAAGGCAGGACATAATGGCAAGTATGTATGCAATATGAATATACTAGCAGGTATGAATGCAATGCGAATCAACTCATGATCTGAATGTGTAATTATAAGAAATCATGTTTTTCCCTTTAAGAATCTCTTTTGAAATACCAGCACAATACCAATAGAATCAACAAGAACCTGTGTCCAGCAACGACACCTCAAAACTATCACTAATCTCATATATCCATGTCATAGTATCTCTGGCCTCAGCCATCCGGCTGACCCAGCTCAATATCAAAATCTCATCATCTCGCGGCCACGGTCGGTATCCTCTGGATATCCGCCGTGCCAAAAAGTCACCGGTAGGTAATCCGTCCCCTGCCAGGCTCAACGTCAACACCACATTCATCTTGCCCCGGGGTACCATACCGGGCCCACCATGTACCCGTGACGGTTCCTCCACTCCTCGACACGGATCTCGAAAACCACAGCAAACTCATGGTGGACGACACTTTACATCACTAGAAAACCGCAATTACATATTTTAAAAAACATAATAAGTTTAGAAATTTTGCGGCTTTCCCCCGAAATCCAGAAATATCATAAAATCTCAAGAAACCCTCATAAGTGCATATATCAATGGTGATGAATGCATATGGTATCAATAATTAAGCTACGATGTATGATTAATAGACTAGGCATGAACAAATAATATGATGAGGTACATGCACATGAATAGCAATCCTACGATTTCATTTTAAGGAATTAAAGGCAATAGCACAGGTTTAAGCATCGATTAGTAAAAGGTTTCAAATTATAGGTTATCTAGTGTGGTGGCATGGCAATTACCAGGGCGTGTGTGTAAGCATGAATAATGCTCGTGCTGCATATAAAAACCCTGGCAATGGTGCAGGTGTCCTATGAAATGGGTTCGCATATGTATGTCAATATAAGGCATGGATGCAGCAAATAATCATATAAGTATTACACCCCTAATTACTAACATCACTAAGAATCTTTTAAGTTACTAAAACTATCGGGCGGCTTGCGCCATCCAACGATAGTCCCCCGTAGATGTTACATCTACTCACCGGAATCCCTAGCTAGTCACGTCCAATCACCGCCTTCCCCTTTCGTGCCGCGTCTGACGTCTCCGCTACCGAACCTGGAATTACATCAATACCAAACATAAGGTTACATATTAGGAACGACGCAAAACCCAAACGAAGATACTAACGTTCACAAGCTAGGTACAACGTGCACAAGGTGCGCGGAACACACGCGAAAATCGCAAAAACTGCAAAAATCACCGATTTGGTCGCCCGGCAAAACTAAAACCCGACTACTCAAAAATCCGCACCCACGCATCCTAAATGTCATAGGATAAGCCAACAATATAATCTAGATATCGCAACTAAATCGCCACAATAATATAATAAAAACCTAGTAAGCTAGAAGTTTGCAAATTTGGTGCAAACATCGACAATTTGCGACAAAGTGCACACATTATCACACAAATATCCAAATTAAACCATTAGAAAGCCACTACAATTAAATTAACCCCTTTACCATGCATCAAAACCCACATTCCATACACAAACCTTTTCTTGATTTTGATAATTAGCAACCTTAATGAAAATTTCACACAACTTTAACATAGATTAGCCTAATATGAAGCCACTTAAGCAAAGTAACCATATAAATTGGTTAAGTAAACAACTAGGTTAATTAAAAAGACTTAATTGACTAAATCATGGTTTCAAGAAACCCTAGTTTAATTTTCAATCATTAACTAAAAAAAACTAGATTAGGATTAACACTAAAATTAACACTATGCAACTAGATTAAAGTATTCTAACCATAAGAAATTAAAAGAGTAGAAATTATACCTCAAACCTATAGATCTAGCAAGAAGAAATTTGCCTCAATGATGGCCTCCTAGCACCATGATTCCAAGCAAGAGAGGTGAAGGAAAAAGGGATGAAGAATGGGGTTTTAATTTGTGAGTTTTAGCTTGAATTTTGGAGCAACTTGATGAATTTTTGAACAAGATGAAAAGAAAAATGATGAAGAGGGGAGGGGCTGCAGATTTCGGCCAGAGGAGGGAGAAGGGAGTGGTGTGGGTGTATGGAAAAAGTCATGGTCAACCCCCCTCAAAGTCAAAGCACCATACCTTCAACATACAATATTTTAAACATACACATTCAACTCAATTCATCCTTAACAAAAGAATTTTAAAACAAAAGAGAGAGGGGGAATTTTCTGCAGTTTGGGACAGCCAAGGAGATGTGAGGATGTGTGTGTGAGAGTGCACAAAAAATTTTTTGCAAAAAGACCCCCTACAAGTCCAAAATTGCAAGTTTAAGCTTAATTTCAATAAATTTCGTTTTCCATCTTAAAAATTAGTTAAAACTTAAAATAAAATACTAAAAATTTATGTTACAACTAGATTTTAATTAACATAATTTTAAAGATTAAAATTTACCCAGAAAATTTTGTATTTATCGCTAATTTAATATATTTTCTTACCGGCTTAAAATAATATTAAAAAATTGAAAAATTAAGGAAAATTTTTAAACGACCAGAATTTTATAATTAACTCATTTGCTACTAAAAACTAGCAATTACCTATCCAAATTAGGTATAATTAGTCCTAAACTGCAAAATAACAAAAAAGACGGTTTTCGGAAAAATACCGAATTTTCACCGATTTTCAGGAAAACACCAAAACGACTTTTCAAGACGCTACACTATTGCTTTCAAGGAATAGCCTCAGTGAGTGAATCCGCTGTGATGTTTCTTTCTATGTCTCTCTATATCTCAAGTTCGCGGAGAAAGCCATCTCCCGAAATGAGCAATACCTGTCTTGGAATGTCTGGATGTCTGATGGGACCTAGCACATATATGAACTCCAAATCCAAACTTTTTAGACTGTATCGATAACTGAACTTAATCAGTATCCAGCGCCCTGCCTCCCTCAGTATTGCCTTGGACCACCTGTCCAAAATACTGCCCTTCGTCAGAAGGAGAAACTATAACTCTGACAGCCACTCTGCCATCCATGTCACCTTGGAAGCCTGGAATGATAACCGTCTCCTAAAAGAGGCTGTCGTTATCACATCCCTAGAGCATCAACTTATGTTCTAAAATTGCTTCCGACTGTTTCTCCAGGATTGGATTAATATCAACTTATTGCACCTACTGCAAGAACAACATCTGGTGTGGTACTTGACATCTCATGATTGACTCAATTGCCTAAGCAAGTGATCTGTCAATCATGCGTATCCCTCTCCCATTTAGTCTGTGAGACACCTTTAGAGAGGGTGACTCCATCACCTGCAGGTACACTACCGTGCCAGGAGTCGTCCATTCTAAATACTCTTAGAATGCTGTCTAAGTACCCAGATTAGGAAACCACCCAAATCTAGATCTAAAACCACAGATCTAGTAACCAGAATGTCTGATATAATATCCAAGTCCTGTGTGGAGAAACCACTGTGTGACGACCAAAGTATAACCGATCGTAGTATAGGAATATCACTTCCTACTCTGTGTATGTCATCAAATACCAGGACATCACACCGTACTACCTCCTTAACAGATCCATCCCTTATTCTGATGAAGTCAAACCTATGACTGTCACATCAGAAATCGATGATCTATCTCCGCTATATCTGCTTTAGTCTATAAATAGACATAAGCCTGATGTCCACCAATGCTTCCGCTGCTCCCACTGACTACGACAACCCTCTGGCAGAGTCATATAGACGTGCACTTCTAAAGCTAGTTTAGAAGGACGCTATACTCATCTTCCTGCTGGGTCTCATGGTCTGGAACAACAGCAACGGTAAGTCTGGGTAAACAATAACCTCCCTGCCACCGTCTTTGAGCATACCGAAGTACCTCTCGGGCGCCTGAGGTTACCCACTCTATCTGCGGAGTGGCCAATGGAATGTCAAGCCAGATTGAATCTTTAGGTTCCTATCAAATTTTTAGTAATCGTTTGCGGTTCTGGAATCACTTCCAGTTCTACCATACTCCCACTACTGTTTTCTGAAAAAATCCATTTCTTTTAAAAATGTGGCTAGTTAAGAACAATATCACTATTGATCTTCCAGATGGTAGAAAGTCAACCCTCGTCATAGCCTGGGTCAACCCACAAACAGCCATTACAGAAACGTGCCTTGAGTTGTCCAGTGTCTGGTTTTAAGCATAAGCCGGACAACTCCCCGTATCTTAACAATGTCAATATATGAACTGTTCTATATCCAATACAGAAACAGAGGCACTGATTTAATTGAACCAGATTCAAATCATGCAGCTGTCTCCAGTGCATGTCAACTAAATGGAAGGAGGCCGATCAGCGTTATTCAACTTAGGAATGCTTCCAATTATGAGTAACCTGAAAGAGAAGCAAGTTCTCTTAATCATTACTATCAACTGAATACCACACACAAGTATCTACATCTTCGATCACTTTGAAGAATCCCGATACTTGCAATACTTGGTTCTCTACTTTATTCAAATACCTATAACTTCTCAAAATTCGGACCCTGTGTTTCCACGAAACAGCTGTCTAAAAACTTGAGAAGTCATAAGTAAACCGAATATAGTACGAGGACCAACCCCTCTGTCCTGATGGACGCCGGACAATATACAATACTCTGTATAAGTCCCTTGAGTCTAATAACTCATTCACTGTGTGTCGTAGGTTGAAAACTGTACTTATGGTTAAGAAGAATTACACTGCTTGTTCAATGCTCCTTACCGAACCATCCACTGATATAGGTAAATGTCATAGACATAATTTCAAAAAGGTATATCTCACTCTATGAAAATAGACGTACAGATATATCAATTTGAAATTGGTGCACAGCAACGGATATTCAAAACCAAATATTTGCCAACCGGCAAACAACCCAGGTGGCTTCCTCAAATATCACCAATTACAACGAATCCCGATATAATGAAGATGGTCACCTAATTCCCAATAACTTACTCCCACTCATCATCTGTAAAACCATACAGATGTGAGAATCCAACCTGGTAAATACATACCCTGGAGCAAGTGTCTAATCGGGAAATCAGTTTTCTTTTAACAGTACACAGTGAAACTTGAAACATTGAAATGTTTCGTTGGGGTATCTTGGTATTCTTAGTAATGCCTCTTCCATTATCCAGATTCACAACTGTAACCGTATATCTCTTTGCCATCTCTCCAAATCCCTTTATATGTCTTTAGTCATTACCTTCTATACACCCCTTTAGGCCAAATGGTTTTCTTCCTTCCCTACCGTTCGGCACCAGCCTATGGTTTGGAGGAAGACTATCCAATAAGCATAATGGGTGTACTGTCCTAATCCTAGGAGCACTCGCAACGCGAGAGAAGGAGAAGACAAAAGACACCTGAATGAACTTTATTCCTATTTCTCCTGAACCAGGATCCATCCCCGAACTGGAACAAGTTCCTTTCGAGTTCGTATATAACCATATGATGGAATATCCAAATAAACTGTGGATCTTCGTAGTGATACAGAGTGTTCTGGAGAAATACATAGGTGATTTAGGATTGGCGAAGAAATACTTGGTTTGGTCGTGAATAGCAGTCGCAGTTTACTTTGCCCTCTTACTAATCCCTTGCTTTGTCTTAACTTAATACCTTCTGTACACCATCGTTATGCTAATTGGTTTTCTTCATTCCCCACCGTTCGGCACCAGCCTAAGGTTTGGAAGAAGACTATCCAATTTGCATAATAGGTGTACTATCTCCTAAACTAAGGAGTACTCGCAACCTGAGAGAAGGTAAAAGGAAAAGACAACTGAATAGTCCTATTCGTTTTCTCCAGAACCGGAAACCATCCTCGAATCCCTTCGAGTTCATATATAACCATACGATGGTTTTGTCCAATGGAAGTGGACGTTCGTAGTAATACGGGGTGTCCTGGAGAAAAGAGTAAAAGTAGGAGTGGCAATGAGGTTTGCAACTCTGACAATCCAAAAGCCAGTGTTAAGAAGGTTCGGTCAACTTGGTCACTGAGTCATAGTCCAGGGTCGGGTCAATGGTCGCTGCCAAAGAGAGAGAGAAAAGAAACACTCAGCGTGCACTCTAACCTAGATCAGAATGGTTATCACTTTATCTAATCTGGAAACCTCCCACTGTAACCTCAAATTCTTTCCTAAACCTGAAAGAAGAATTAGTCAGGATCACCCGAGTAGTAAACCAACTCATCAGTGGGAATCGGGATCCAACTATCATCGCATGACAACGTGACGGAATCCACTCACATTATCACACTCCAGAAGGTATGCGCATGTCTGGCAAGTTTCAGTTCTTTTGAAACTCCCGATGTGATTTTTACCCCTAGGACTCAAGTGACCTTGACACAGTCAACAAATCAAAGAGTCCTAGTCAAGTTCAACCCGTCATTATCCTGGATTGCATTAAACCCACCCGTACGAGCCCTTGACACAGTCAACAAGGCCGCACGACTGTCCTAACCAATCCCATTAATATGCTACAAACAAACACTACTTAGCTACCGCACACTACGCCTTGACACAGTCAACAAACGCAGCACGAATACTAAGTAATACTTGTAAGATATGACGGAGGGCTACGTCTAGTTTTTGGCGAAAAACTTTTAACGTAATGAACTTGATATCGTTGAAGGAACTGCATAGCTTTTATAAAAAGTATAGTGACGAAAACCCTTTGCTAAAGAGGTCACTCCCGGTAAAGGGATCTCGGCTCTTTCCCCGTAGAATGAGGTGCAGGATATTCCAACTGAATACCACGATGCAAAGCAAAAGTAATCGGCTATAGTGAAGTTATTGCCCTGACGCAAACTTCTGTCCAAGGGGTCACTCCCGATGAAGGGATCTCGGCCCTTGCCTCGTCGACTGAGGAGCAGGATATTCCAACTGAATACCACGATGCAAAACAAAAGTGAACGCCCTTGCAATAACAGCTTTTTGAAAAAGTGTTCCAACAACATCAGAAAAGGTTTGTTTAGCTTGCAATGATCCGAATCAACGCGGTCCCATCAATTGATCACACCAATAAAGAACGAAAATAATGATGTACGTATATGCCATCCGCATTCGCCACTGGGTCCCGTCATCACCCGTTAGGTTACTTAACTAACGACAGAGCGGGGACTGGACTAGCGCGGATGCAAAACATATACAACATCTACTAGTATATATATCAATATATAATATTCGCTCAAGGCATGATAAAAAATGCAGCATCACAGAAATATACAGCATCACAGAACAATACAGATATCTGGAAGCCCCGGGTTTCACAGAGCCGCTGCTGAAACCCGACGTTCCCCTGGTCGTGTGGATAGCCTGTGCAATGAAATCCTAGACCCCTACGGGCACGGCAAGTCACCCGCCAAAACCTGAAGCGAGGCAGCCCCCTTCAGCACCGTGAATGGACCACCCAGCACTTCATGGAATCCGGTAACTTGGGCACCCCTCATGGGTCAACCTGTACTCCCTACCAGTGCGGCGAATAGCCCGCCAATCCTAGAGTGAAGCCCCCTCCGTCTCAATGCCATGAGATGCGGGCCCGTTTCCCTCTAGAACCCGGCTATCCGTGCACCCCTCCGCGGGGTAATCCTAGTACAGAAAGTAAAATATACATACAACGGGTACATCGACCGCAACCAGGTCGTGACCCAAAAGAATAATACAAACAGGCAGTGACGGCAGTCCACATGTCGGACGCTCGCCCCGCAATATCAAATGTACATATAAAACAAAACTGTACTAACATTGCATCCAGGCTATCCCCCACGACCGATCCGCAACATCACAGCAAAATCACAGAACATCAACGTGAATGTCACGTTCGCAAATCCGTCCAACCGGGCTATAGCAGTTAGACAAGATTTACCGATCAAGTGGCATTCACGGTCGTAGATATAATGTAAATACTGTGAACCAATGTGTTTAAAATATCCGATCGATCAAATTTTACCAAGTGGGCCCCCAAACAATACTGTAGCACTCACAGAAATTCTGGGCCCAAACAAAGTATACCAAAACCCCTATTTTCAGCCCACAAGCCCACTACAAAAAAATGATGACGTGAATCCTCTTTCCTGCGGCGGAACCGCGGCCAAAGAGGGGTTATGGCCGCGGTTCCGCGGTTGTACGGAAGGATCAGGTCACCAAAATTTTCCAGTGTTCTTAGGATTTTCAGTACATCAGTTTTCTACAACCTGAAAAAATTTTGGACTTCAAAAAATTTCGACAGAAACTGATGTGAAGAAAAACGCGGTTTTGGAATTTTTGTTCGATCGGAAATGTAAAACACATTAGACAAAACTAGACTAGGTTAATGGAGTGGCTCTGATACCATGTTGCGCCACGGCAGCGCCCCGGCCGTCTATCCGAGGCCAAAATGCGGAATCAAAAATTTTCTTAACTTTTAAACTGGCGCTACCGCGGACAATATACCCGGATCGTAACCATTAACCTAATCCTAGCTACAAAGAGAAGGGGTGAGATATACCGAGTGATCCGAGTGCTCCGGTCTTCTCGTCGTCGTCCCGATCTCCTGCAGAATGTTCGGTCGTCGCCTCCTCGCCGGAAGGGCACCACATCGCCTGCATCTTTTACGGGCTCCCACCTCAATACCGAGGCAACTCGGGCGCGAAGTTGGCTGGCCGACGCGTCCAAGATTTGCTGTAGGCAAGTGTAGAATCCATGTCTCTTTGGGGTTTAGTGTAGTTGCCATGATGGAGGAATCAAAGAACTTTTGGAGAGAGGTTGAGAATATAGCAAGCATAGAATGAAATGAGATGAATCAATCCCTCACATGAAAAATGAACTCTCTCATTTTCTCTCCATTGTGTGGCCGGCCTCTCCCCTCTCTCAAAATGGTGGAGGAAAGAATATCACACATGAGGGAGGTGAGTGTAGGAGAACAAAGGTGGTGACCACAACATAAAGCAAGTCTCACATCAAGGAAGCAAATCAATCCCATCTTAATCCTTTCTCATTAATACAAGTAATGATGCATGAAAAGAAAAGATGGAAAAAGGAATCTAAAGATGCTATCATAATCTCTCATCTCATAAATAAACCCTCCACAAAATGTTATTTGCAAACTTGCAAATAACCCCCTCCATCGGAAAAGTCCGGCCGGGAAAGAACAAATGAAAACTGGCCGGAACGGAATGCAAACTGGCAACTCCAGAAAACTGATCCCGTAATAAATTACAGGAAAACCCCGATACTGTGCATACACACCCGCATCTGTATTCCGACCGGATACAAATGCAATGAGACAAAATCTACACTGTACTATACTAGGATCCGGCTTAAACCAAAGCCGGCTAGTAATATCCGTCCGATCCTGATCCGTGCAATACCGCACGTATCTGATCGAACCCTGCCATATATCCATACGGCCTCTAGTACTAACCGTCCGATCCTGACCCGTGCAATACCGCACATATCTGATCGGACCCTGCCATATCTCCATACGGCCTCTACAGCGTTTCGCCCGAAACTTGAGTAACTGAGTGTGTGGTGGACTCTAAAGACTCGTCAATACTATGGCTGTGGATTTAACCACTAGCACGTCAGAGGTATTAGCCATACGTGACGGGCCACCAGCTATTGACCAAAAGGGACGTCGATGAGCGAACTCATCCTGACACCCTACTGAGCCTGTCAGTGACAATATCCGTACAGTCCGGTCCGTTCGTCTATGAGTATCGCATGGCGGGCCTAGGGGGTTGGCAAAAGTCAGACCCCCAAAAGCGGTACAAGTCGTGTCGGAGTGTAGCCCAGAACACCCTGAGATACTACTGGAATACCTAGTAGTAAATCTCCTGCCTCGGCCGAGAGCTTTGTGTAATGGCTCTCCTAGACACAGCGCGACCTCACCCCCAATACCGGGAGAGACGAACCCCTGCAGATCCGCTCACTACCTCCATATGGCTCGGGACTGTACCCAACTAAAACCTGTTTGCACGACTCCTTTGAGCCGTGGTAGGGTAGTAATCAAAGCACAGTGGGAACTCACACGAGATAAATGACGATCTCAGGTCGATGAACTAACCTGTACACATGTCACCAGGGAACTGCTATCTGACGTCTGGTATAATCCCAACTAGCAGGTTCCCGGCGAGTCCTGTCCGGTGTACTCATAACCCAATGAGCACCTGTATACATCTTAGGTGAACCAACTGACACCAGTGGCTTGTGAGACCGGCCACCGCCCCTCGTCGGGGTCTCGACTGTATACACTAGTCTACTAATGGAGTATCGATTCCCAGTCTCGAAACTCCCACGACTAGGGACCTTTTAAGGATGTGCTTATAGACCCCAGCTCCTACGTATATGATCGCCATCATACTGCTGGTCGTCAAGCAAGAATCCTACGGGCTCTATCAACATGTAATAGCGACCTGTCAGGTCACCTAAAGCAGTACACGATGCTAAAGATAAACCAGATAGCATACTATCATCTCGAGTAAGACTGTCCTACCGGGATAGGTCCTCCCTCAATCATTGCAATCACGTACCTGTGATCCAATAATTGACTCTGAGAGCACTATCTCCAACAGATCGATCAATGTAGATCGGCCCCTGCAAAAACAGGAGCTCCTCCGAAGGGTCCGCAGTGAGGAACAGTTTAAGTCGATGTCCGTTCACTTTAAACAGTGAACCGTCCTCCGGGTTTTCAAGATCGACCGCACCGTGCGAATATACGGTGCATATCATAAATGGCCCTTTCCATCGAGATCTGAGCTTGCCGGGATGGAAATGTAACCAAGTGTCGTAAAGTAAAACCTGTTGACCAGGTTTGAACGTCTTGCGCATAAGGTGTTTATCGTGGAACACCTTCGTTCGGTTTTTAACAACTACTGCATTCCCATAAGCTTCATCCCGCAGCTCGTCTAATTCGTTCAACTGCAGCTTTCTATTGCTGCCCGCATCTCCCAAAGATAGATTCATCTCTTTTATTACCCAAAATGCCTTATGCTCTATTTCAACTTGAAGGTGGCAAGCCTTTCCATAAACAAGCCTATATGGAGACATGCCAAGATCGTTCTTATAAGTAATACGGAATGCCTAAAGTGCATCAATAAGTTTTGACAACCAATCTTTACGGTTTTTGAAAACAGTTTTCTCCAATATCTGTTTAATTTGCCGATTCGAAATCTCAGCTTGCCCACAAGTTTGGGGATGATAGGGCATTAACAGCTTGTGAGTAATGGAGTATTTCCGCATTAAGGACTCGAAAGTCCTATTGCAAAAGTGAGATCCATTATTACTGATAATCGTGCGAGGATGCCCAAACCGAGAAAAAATGTTTTCTTTGAGAAATCTAACAACAATCTTGTTGTCGTTAGTTCGGCCGGGCACAGCCTCGACCCATATGGAAACATAGTCAACAGCAAGTAGAATATACATGTTCCCAAAAGAGTTTGGAAATGGTCCCATAAAGTCTATCCCCCAAACGTCAAAAATTTCAACAACCAAAACTGGTTGGAGCGGCATTTCATTTCTCCGAGATATCCGGCCCAAGGGTTGGCACCGGGAGCATGTCTTGCAGTACTCATATGCGTCTTTAAAAAGTCATGGCCAGTAGAAGCCACACTGCAAGATTTTTTCTGTTGTCTTTTTGTAGCCAAAATGCCCGCCACACGTTTGATCGTGGCAGAATGACAGCACGCTCTTAAACTCGTTGTCGGGGACACACCGACGAATGATTTGGTCGGAACAGTATTTGAAGAGATACGGTTCATCCCAGTAAAAATGTTTTACTTGGGACAAGAATCGGAGTCTGTCCTGATTCGACCAATCGTTTGGTATCAGTCCAGTGGCCAAATAATTTACGATATCTGCGAACCAAGTTTTGCATTACACAGTTAAGAGCTGCTCATCTGGAAAAACGTCTTTTATAGGAATTTGAAGTGTAGCCGAAGAAGGAAGGCGTGAAAAGTGGTCGGCGACTACGTTTTCACATCCTCTCTTGTCTCTTATGACAAGGTCAAACTCTTGTAGCAAGAGGATCCAACGTATCAGCCGGGATTTAGCATCCTTCTTCGCAAAAAGATGGCGAAGAGCTTGTTAGTGTATATGCCCTAGAGGCCATTACTGTATCATACTAGTTTGTATATTACTTAATGGATGCTTGGGATATTCACCTTGTATATACAATCTTGCTCAAAATAGTAGTATGCTACTTGGTTTGTTTCTACTTCAATGTGTACTTGTGTTTATTTCAGTATATCACTTATACGCATTAGTGGAGCCCTTAGGATCTTTGCTTGATTACCAGCGTTGTGATGGCAGTCACACTAGTGGGGGCTGGGTAATCTATAAGCACATCCTTATTCAGGTCCCTGGTCGCAGGACTATCGAGACAGGGCATCGATACTCCGGAGTAGACCAGCGCATGCGCTTCTCATCCCAGTGTGGGAGACGGTCTATCCCACAGCCGTCAGTACGTCGTACTTGAGATAGTATGCGGGTGCTCGTTAGGTTACGGGTACACTGGACAGGACTCGTCGGGAACTGACTAGTTGGTATTATACCTATCGTCAGTTATCAGTTCCCATGTGACATGAGTACAGCTTAGTCCGCTGACTTGACACTATCACTTCGCCTCGGGTGTGTTCCCACTGTACTTTGATCACTACCCTACCACGGCTCAAAGGAGTCGTGCAAACAGGTGGTGGTTGGGTGCAGTCCCGAAGCACTTGGAGGCAGTGACGGTTAGACAGGATTCGTCTCTCCCGGTATTGGGGGTTGACATCGCGCTGTGTCTAGGAGAGCCATTACACGAGTAGTCCCTGGCCAGGGCAAACGAGATATACTGGTAGGTTTCCAGTGTTATCTCAGGGTGTATTGAGCTTCACTCCGGCACGACTTGTACCGCTATTGGGGGACTGACGTTTACCGCCCCCTAGGCCCGCCATGCGATGTATCAGACGAACAGACCGGACTGTACGGAGAATGTCACACTCAGGCTCAGTAGGAGTTCAGATGGGTTTCGCCTCGTCGGTCTTCTTGTCGGCACTACCTGGGGACCGTTACGCACAGCTAGTGCCGCTTGCGGTCTGTGGTTAAACCCACTGCCAGCGTAGTGTCGAGTCTTTAGAGTCCCACACAGAAAGCTTTTCGCCTTTAGGCAAAAGAGTAGAGGTCGCATGGTATTGCGACAGGTCGCATGGTTTTGCGACAGGGTTCGGTCACATCCGTGCACTTGTGCACGTACAGTGTCCGGACAGTTTACACTAGCGGGCTTTGGTTTAAGCCAGATCCTAGTGTACCCTATGGGATTGGATTTATCCAGTTTGCATTCGTGTTCCTCGGAACACGGATGCGGGTGTGTATGCACAGTTGACAGGGAGGCAGAGGCAGCGGATTCTCATTAGGGTTGTTGACAGTTGACCGTTGATTTTTTGACTTTTTGCTCAACCCTAATGAGAATATGATATGTGATTAACTATTATATTAATTAAGTATTATGGTGATATGGTTGTTGACTTGTTGACTTTTGTTGACTTGTTGACTTTGGTGACTTGTTGACTTTTGTTGACCGGTTGACTAGGCTTGACTAGTTGACCATCATGATAACCATGGTTATCATTTCATGCCAAAGACTTTTTCTTGCTTGCTCATTTGAGTAAAATGAGTGCATGACATGATAAGGTTATGGTTGCTTCTAACCATCACATAAGACTTTTTTGATATGATGAGTTATGATCACTTTGGATTATGAGAGGGTGAGAGACAAAATACTTGCTCATTCTTTCTTGCTCATTCTCTCTCTTGTTCTTGAGCTCTCCTCTTGCTCTCACCCTCAACCTCTTGCTCCCTCTCTTGATCTATGGTTCTCTTGTCTCATGAGTTGAGAATCAAGAACCATAGATAAAATCTCATTCTAAATCATCTCTACTCATTCTAGTTCACTAGGTTTAGCAAACCAAGTGAACTAGTTTCTTCAAAGAACGAAGAAGGAGCTAAAGGTTGGAGCTTTCAAGTGGATCTATCTTCGGCGTACGGAGACAACGAGAAGGAGCCATCGAACCACCATCGGAGCTCGAAGAGAAGGAGTTCAAGTTTAGGTATAACCATCTTCATCCGAGTAGCTAAATATCTTTAGCTTAGTATGCTAGTTTTAGTTTAGGTAAAGATCCCGACCTAGCTTAGTCCATGTTGCCTCTTGCGTTAAAATTTTGATTTTATACCGTTTCCGCCTCCCCGTAAGAACCGGGGGTCGCAACGTGGACTTACAGTGGTATCAGAGCCTAACTAAACTTAAACTAGCTTGGTAGTGAAGTGTAACGAAGTTCAGAACCGGAAAAATCCAAAAACCAAACTTTTACAAAAACTGAGTTTCTGTTGAAATTTTTCTGGCTCAAAATGAAAAACTTTACACTTGTAAATTCGGCTCAGGGTTTTTTGTGAACACCCAAGAAAAACGATACAGTAATTCGTCCAAGCCGCCGCCCTTCCGCCGCGCGAGCTAGGCAGCCGCCGCGGAACCGCCGCGCTTTGTCGTCTTCTGTGCATCGTTTTTCGTGCAGTGTGTGTCTGTGTTGGTTTTGGGATTTTTGGAATATATTATATGTGCCCAGATTTTCCAGAAAAGAAATTTCCTTTTGGGGTCCTATAATTCCGTATTTTTTCCGAACTTCACTGCACTTTGACTTTGATGGTTATATCTGTGATGTTTGCATGTATTGAACGTCGGCTAATCGCTATAAGTCGATTAGTCGGGGTTATACATGATCTGTAATGTGCTGGAATGTGTATATAAATATGTTGGATTGTCGCGGGTGAATAGCCGGGGGTTGTGAGACGAGAGTTTTCTTTTCTTGCAATTCATGTAAATCTGTAAATTGATGTAATAATTATTTGTATGGCCGCACAACCGGGAAGGGGTTGTAGCCGTCATTGTATAATTTCTTTTTACTGTTTTTGCTCCTAGGATAGACCCATGGAGGGGTGCACAAACTACCGGGTATGCCGAAGTGTCGAGTGGCCTACTCATGGAGATGAGGGAGGTTGCTACGCTTCGGGTACTTGGCGGGTAGTTTGCCGCACCCGTAGGGGTCTTGGGTGGGGTTTTGGCTATTCACCGCGACCGTGTTATCTGTTTTTGTTACAGGCTCGTACAAATTACAGATTGCTAGTATATCCAATGTATTTATCTGTGATCTGAAATGTTTATCATTGCAGTATATCTATATATGATATTATTTAGGCGTTGCTTATGTTTTACAGACGCGCTAGCCCAGCCCCCGCTCTGTCGTTAGTTAAGTAACCTAACGGGTAATGACGGGGCCCCGTGGCGAATGCGAATGGCATAAGCGTACGTCATATTTTGGTTGTTTTCTGCAATGGTAGGATTAAATGATGGGACGCATTAAAAGAACTAATGCAAGAATATCACGCATTAAAAGAACTAATGCAAGATAATAAACCAAGTTAAAGTCGTTGGAACACTTTCGAAAAACCACTCGGTTCTTTTCAAAACAAACTTTTAAAATACGGAGTTTGAGCCACTCCATTTAAAAGCTATCTCGTTCCATCGACCAAATCAAGTTCACTACGTTCACGGTTTTGCCAAAACCATCCGTAGCCCTCCATCATTTCAGTTAAATATTCGGTAGTATTCAAGCTATGTATTTTGACCTCACGCCAAGGCATAGTGATTGGTAGCTGCCGGATATTTATCTGTTGCATAGATAGAATGCGTTGGTTTGAGACAGTCGTACTGCCATTTTGGCCTACGTCAAGGGTATGTACGGGTGGGTTCAAATTAACCTGGATAATGATGGGACGAACTTGACATGTGACTTATGACATTTTGACCTCACGCCAAGGTCATAAGAGCATGGGGCAAAAATCCACATCGGGAGTTTCATAAGTACTGAAACTTGCTAGATTTGCATACCATTTGGAGTGTGATGATTCTGGTAGGATTCCTTCAAGTTTTCGTCACGCGATGATATTTGGATCCCGATCCTACTGTGAGTATATGCTACTCCTCGGGAAATTTCTCACTTAACGATCAATGCTATAAACCTAGTAGGTGCCTAGAAAGGTGTTAGCGGGGCTACGCCCCCAGGGAAAAGAGGTTCTTTAATTAAGGAACTTCGCGAAAGCGTTGGAAAACCTCCCTCGAAGTACCGACACCGGCCTGGCTGAACGGTTAAGCAAGTATTGTACGGTAGGATTAATCCTGACTAATTCTTCCTTTATGGTTTGAGGAGGGATTCGAGAAACAGTGGGAGCCATCCTGTTTAGACAAATTAAAAACCACTCTAAACTTGCAAGAGCATCATGCTGAGTGTTTCTTCTTCTCTCTCCTAATTGCAGCGACCAATCAACATGACTGGACTTAAGTTACTCCTAGATAAAAACAAACTGACAGGGCCAAACTACAAAGATTGGCTCAGGAATATCAAGATAGCAATCACTTATGACAAGCTGGGGTATCTTCTTACCACCAAAGCTCCCCCTGTCCCTGGTCCAACTTCCAATGTCGCGGATAAGGAAATCCGCAAGACTTGGGAGATTGATAGCGCGAAGGCCAAGTGCCTCCTGCTTGCCTCGATGGACAACGAACATCAGAGGAGGCATGAGAATATGGACATGGAGTCCATATTGCTCCATACAAAAGAACTGTATGGAGAGCAATCACGTATCGCAAGATACGAAGCGTCGAAAAAGTTATTTTCGACAAGAATGGCCGTCGGATCATCAGTAGCCGAGCACGTGCTAAAGATGATCGGCTTCATTGAGGAGCTCGCTGACCTAGGGATCACATTGGAGAGTGAGCTATATACGGATATAGTTCTCCAGTCCCTTCCTTCCACTTACGCCCAGTTTATACTGAACTTCAACCTACAAGAAAAAGAGGTTGAACTTTCAGAGCTCCTCAACAAGCTGAGGAGCGCAGAGGGCACCCTACAGAAAGGTAGGGAAACATCCACTTTGTTTGTAGGAGGATCATCTTCTTCTAGGTCCAAGGCGAAAGCCAAGGGAAAGAAGAAGAAGGCCCCCGCCAAACCAAGGGGCGGTGTTAGTAAAGTGGATACGAAGGGAAAAGGTAAAGCAACAAAGATAGCGGGGAAGCTTGTGGATAAGGAAGAATGCTTCTATTGTCATAAGAAAGGACACTGGAAGAATGATTGCAGGGCCTGGAAGGCCAGAACACAGGAATTGAAGCAGGTTGCAGCTTCAGCTTCAGGTGTGTATGTTATTGAAAACTGTCTTTCAATAAACTCTACTTCCTGGGTATTGGATACCGGATCAGGATCTCATATCTGTAATTCTTTGCAGGCGTTGAGAAACCGTAGGGTTTTGAAGGCAGGTGACATGACCCTCAAAGTTGCGAACGGAGCTAGCATGGATGCTAAAGCCGTGGGGGACTATCACCTGGGAATGTTAGATGGACATGTTTTGGTTTTGCGTAATTGCTTTTTTGTACCCAACGCAACTTGTAATATCATTTCTGTATCTTTAGTTTCTAAAGAAGGTTATGAATTTGCGTTTGTAAGTAATGTTGTAAACATTCACCTTAATCAAGTTTTGATTGGGTCAGGTACATTGAGTAATGGTATATACGTGTTAAACCAACCACAGATTTTCAACGTCCAGAATACACACAAAAGAAAGTCTCCAGATATAAATCAGACTTTCTTATGGCATTGTAGATTGGGTCACATCAATGAGAGAAGGTTGACTAAGTTACATACAGAAGGATATTTGAATGCGTTCGAATATCAATCGTATGCCACTTGTCAATCTTGTCTCAAAGGAAAGATGACAAAGACTCCGTTTACTGGACAAGGAGTAAGAGCGAGCGAGCTCTTGGGACTCGTACACAGTGACGTGTGCGGTCCAATGTCTACACATGCCCGAAGCGGACATTCTTACTTCATTACTTTTACGGATGACTTCTCAAGGTACGGTTATGTCTTCTTGATGAAACATAAGTCCGAGGCCTTTGGAAAATTCCAGGAGTATAAGAATGAAGTAGAGAAACAGACCGGCAAAAGTATTAAGATTCTAAGATCGGATCGAGGTGGAGAATACTTAAGTGCCGAGTTCCTGGACTATTTAAAAGAGAACGGAATTCTCTCTCAGCTTACTCCTCCATACACCCCGCAACATAATGGTGTATCGGAGAGACGGAACCGCACCCTATTGGATATGGTGCGGTCCATGATGAGTAACGCTGAGTTACCGCGATCGTTCTGGGGGTATGCGCTAGAATCAGCTGCATACCTTTTGAACCGAGTTCCGACTAAAACTGTGCCTACCACCCCATATGAAATGTGGAGTGGGAAGAAACCCTATCTTCAATATCTGAAGATCTGGGGATGTCCAGCTTTTGTCAAAAAGCAGCATGCGGACAAACTCGAGGCACGTTCAGTACTGTGCAAGTTTGTGGGATACCCAAAAACACCAGGGGGTATCTTTTCTACTACGCAGAGGAACAAAAAGTCCTTGTTTCTCGTAATGCCCACTTTCTAGAACACCAGTTCTTGGAAAACGAAATTAGTGGGAGCGCAGTAGAACTGGAAGAAATTCCAGAACCACTGACTATTACTGAAAGGTTAGTGGAACCAGAGGGTTCAACAGAACAGGACATTCCTACGCCGCTCCGCAGGAGTAGTAGGCAGTCTCATCCGCCCGAGAGATACTGCGGTTTTCTCATAGACGGGGATAGAGAGGATTGCATCATAGATTATGATGAGCCTACTAGCTTCCAGCAGGCCGTTCAGAGCGTTGACTCAGTGAAATGGCTGGATGCAATGCGGACCGAAATGGAGTCCATGTACACCAACAAGGTATGGACGTTGGACATTGCTCCAGACGGGGTAAAACCCGTAGGATGCAAGTGGATCTTCAAAAGGAAGATTGGTGTAGATGGACAGGTTGAGACCTATAAAGCTAGGCTGGTAGCAAAGGGTTTTCGTCAAAGACCTGACTTGGACTACGACGAAACCTTTTCTCCAGTAGCCATGCTGAAATCCATTCGGATCCTTCTTGCCATTGCTGCCTTCCACGATTATGAGATCTGGCAAATGGACGTAAAGACAGCTTTTCTAAATGGAAATTTAGAGGAGTGTGTCTATATGGACCAGCCGGAGGGTTTCATTCAGAGTGGGAGCAGCGGAAAGGTGTGCAAGTTGCTTAAGTCCATCTATGGACTAAAGCAGGCGTCGCGGAGTTGGAACATCTGCTTTGATGAGACGGTCAAGGAATTTGGCTTTATCAAAAATCCAGATGAACCATGTATCTATAGTAGATTTGTAGCGAGAACTGTAGTATTCCTCGTTTTATACGTGGATGACATTCTCTTAATAGGAAATGACATTCCTATGCTACAATCTGTCAAGGGGTTCTTGTCACACAGGTTCTCCATGAAAGACCTGGGTGATGCCTCATACATTCTGGGTATCCGGATCTACCGTGACAGATCCAAGAGGATATTAGGACTTTCTCAGTCCAGGTACATCGACACCATACTGAAGAGATTCAGTATGGAAGATTCCAAGCGCGGTAACCTACCGGCTTGTCACGGGATCACCCTCTCTAAAGAGATGTCTCCCAAGACTGATTTGGAAAGGGATCGCATGTCTATTATACCCTACGCTTCTGCGGTAGGCTCTATAATGTATGCGATGTTGTGTACCAGACCGGATGTAGCTTATGCACTGAGTGTGGTAAGCCGGTATCAGTCAAACCCTGGGGAGAAACACTGGATAGCGGTAAAGAACATTCTCAAGTACCTGAGATGGACTAAGGAGATGTTCTTGGTGTATGGCGGAAAAGACCTCCAGATCGAGGCCTTTGCTGACTCCAGCTTCCAGAGTGACAAGGATGATTCCAAGTCCATGTCGGGTTTTGTCTTTACCCTCAATGGAGGGGCGGTGTGTTGGAAGAGTTCCAAACAGGAAACCGTTGCAGACTCGACGATGGAAGCGGAATACATCGCTGCATCTGATGCCGCAAAAGAAGCTGTCTGGATGAGGAAGTTCTTGAAAGAACTTCAGGTGGTTCCGTCCATTGTTGATCCAATACCTCTGTATTGCGACAACAACGGGGCTATAGCTTTAGCGAAGGAACCCAGGTCCCATCAGAGATCCAGGCACATCTTGAGGCGGTATCACCTGATCAGGGAGATCGTGGATCGCCAGGAGATCGAGGTTCGGAGAGTCGCTTCAGAAGAAAACACTGCTGATCCATTCACCAAGGCCCTGCCCCAGACTCAGTTCGAGCGGCTGATCGAGATGATAGGTCTTCGATACGCCAGTACATGGCCTTAGTGCAAGTGGGAGATTGTTAGTGTATATGCCCTAGAGGCCATTACTGTATCATACTAGTTTGTGTATTACTTAATGGATGCTTGGGATATTCACCTTGTATATACAATCTTGCTCAAAATAGTAGTATGCTACTTGGTTTGTTTCTACTTCAATGTGTACTTGTGTTTATTTCAGTATATCACTTATACGCATTAGTGGAGCCCTTAGGATCTTTGCTTGATTACCAGCGTTGTGATGGCAGTCACACTAGTGGGGGCTGGGTAATCTATAAGCACATCCTTATTCAGGTCCCTGGTCGCAGGACTATCGAGACAGGGCATCGATACTCCGGAGTAGACCAGCGCATGCGCTTCTCATCCCAGTGTGGGAGACGGTCTGTCCCACAGCCGTCAGTACGTCGTACTTGAGATAGTATGCGGGTGCTCGTTAGGTTACGGGTACACTGGACAGGACTCGTCGGGAACTGACTAGTTGGTATTATACCTATCGTCAGTTATCAGTTCCCAGGTGACATGAGTACAGCTTAGTCCGCTGACTTGACACTATCACTTCGCCTCGGGTGTGTTCCCACTGTACTTTGATCACTACCCTACCACGGCTCAAAGGAGTCGTGCAAACAGGTGGTGGTTGGGTGCAGTCCCGAAGCACTTGGAGGCAGTGACGGTTAGACAGGATTCGTCTCTCCCGGTATTGGGGGTTGACATCGCGCTGTGTCTAGGAGAGCCATTACACGAGTAGTCCCTGGCCAGGGCAAACGAGATATACTGGTAGGTTTCCAGTGTTATCTCAGGGTGTATTGGGCTTCACTCCGGCACGACTTGTACCGCTATTGGGGGACTGACGTTTACCGCCCCCTAGGCCCGCCATGCGATGTATCAGACGAACAGACCGGACTGTACGGAGAATGTCACACTCAGGCTCAGTAGGAGTTCAGATGGGTTTCGCCTCGTCGGTCTTCTTGTCGGCACTACCTGGGGACCGTTACGCACAGCTAGTGCCGCTTGCGGTCTGTGGTTAAACCCACTGCCAGCGTAGTGTCGAGTCTTTAGAGTCCCACACAGAAAGCTTTTCGCCTTTAGGCAAAAGAGTAGAGGTCGCATGGTATTGCGACAGGTCGCATGGTTTTGCGACAGGGTTCGGTCACATCCGTGCACTTGTGCACGTACAGTGTCCGGACAGTTTACACTAGCGGGCTTTGGTTTAAGCCAGATCCTAGTGTACCCTATGGGATTGGATTTATCCAGTTTGCATTCGTGTTCCTCGGAACACGGATGCGGGTGTGTATGCACAGTTGACAGGGAGGCAGAGGCAGCGGATTCTCATTAGGGTTGTTGACAGTTGACCGTTGATTTTTTGACTTTTTGCTCAACCCTAATGAGAATATGATATGTGATTAACTATTATATTAATTAAGTATTATGGTGATATGGTTGTTGACTTGTTGACTTTTGTTGACTTGTTGACTTTGGTGACTTGTTGACTTTTGTTGACTTGTTGACCGGTTGACTAGGCTTGACTAGTTGACCATCATGATAACCATGGTTATCATTTCATGCCAAAGACTTTTTCTTGCTTGCTCATTTGAGTAAAATGAGTGCATGACATGATAAGGTTATGGTTGCTTCTAACCATCACATAAGACTTTTTTGATATGATGAGTTATGATCACTTTGGATTATGAGAGGGTGAGAGACAAAATACTTGCTCATTCTTTCTTGCTCATTCTCTCTCTTGTTCTTGAGCTCTCCTCTTGCTCTCACCCTCAACCTCTTGCTCCCTCTCTTGATCTATGGTTCTCTTGTCTCATGAGTTGAGAATCAAGAACCATAGATAAAATCCCATTCTAAATCATCTCTACTCATTCTAGTTCACTAGGTTTAGCAAACCAAGTGAACTAGTTTCTTCAAAGAACGAAGAAGGAGCTAAAGGTTGGAGCTTTCAAGTGGATCTATCTTCGGCGTACGGAGACAACGAGAAGGAGCCATCGAACCACCATCGGAGCTCGAAGAGAAGGAGTTTAAGTTTAGGTATAACCATCTTCATCCGAGTAGCTAAATATCTTTAGCTTAGTATGCTAGTTTTAGTTTAGGTAAAGATCCCGACCTAGCTTAGTCCATGTTGCCTCTTGCGTTAAAATTTTGATTTTATACCGTTTCCGCCTCCCCGTAAGAACCGGGGGTCGCAACGTGGACTTACAGAGCTGAGTGGTCTGTGTAAATGATAACTGGAGAGCCGATTAAATAGGGCCTGAACTTTTCTAGTGCAAACACAACAGCTAAGAATTCTTTTTCAGTTGTTGTGTAATTTAATTGGGCCTCGTTCAAGGTTCGGCTAGCGTAATAAATTACATGCGGCATCTTATTTATGTGTTGTCCAAGGACAACACCAATAGCGAAATCAGATGCATCGCACATAATTTCAAATGGATGCGTCCAGTCGGGAGATGAAAGAATGGGAGCGGAAATGAGTGAGTTTTTCAACGACTCGAACGCCTTCATACAGCTTGAGTTGAAATCAAAAGTGGTGTCCTTGGCCAACAAAAGAGTCAAGGGTCTAGCTATCTTGCTAAAATCCTTGATGAACCGTCTATAGAAACCGACATGGCCAAGGAAGGCTCGAATGTCTTTGACGCACTTGGGAGGGGGAAGATTGGAAATGACTTCAATCTTAGATTTATCAACCTCAATGCCATTTTGCGAGATGATATGTCCTAAGACAATACCCTCTTGTACCATAAAGTGGCATTTCTCCCAATTTAAAGTGAGGTTCTTATCCCTACACCGGGTAAGAACTGTGTCTAAATGTAGCAAACACTCATCAAAGGAGTCGCCGAAAATGGAGAAATCATCCATAAAAATCTCCAAGAATTTTTCCACCATGTTTGAAAAAATGCCCATCATACACCGCTGGAAAGTAGCGGGTGCATTGCATAACCCAAAGGGCATGCGACGGTAAGCGAATGTACTGAAAGGACAAGTAAATGTGGTCTTGTCTTGGTCCTTTTCGGCGATGGGAACTTGATTATAGCCGGAGTAGCCATCCAAAAAGCAGTAAAATTCATGCCCAGCCAATCGTTCTAGCATTTGGTCAATGAAAGGTAATGGAAAGTGGTCTTTCCGTGTCGCGGCGTTGAGTTTTCTATAATCGATGCATACTCGCCATCTAGTTTGGGTGCGCGTAGGTATTAACTCATTCGTCTCATTAGTTATGACCGTTATGCCCGATTTCTTTGGGACAACGTGAATGGGGCTAACCCATTGGCTATCAGAGATAGGGTAAATGATACCACTATCTAGACATTTTACAATCTCATTTTTAACAGCCTCCTTCATTATAGGGTTAAGGCGTCTCTGTGGATCCCTTACTGGCTTGGCATCATCAAAATGTGTATATGATGTTCAACTATGAGGGGACTAATCCCCTTGATGTCCGCCATAGTCCGGCCAAAACCTTGCCGATTATTTTGTAAGACCATTAAAAGGGCTTTCTCTTGCTCGGGGGCTAGAGAGGCTGAGATGATAACAGGAAGGGTCTCATTCTCACCCAGGTAAGCATATTTAAGGTGGGACGGCAATAGCTTTAGTTCGAGCTTTGGAGGCAAAACAATTGAAGGTAAAATTAGTGAAACTGTCTCAAACTCGAAGGATTTCATTAGAGGTTCGAAGTGAGTGTAAGAAACTAAGTCGGATGGTTCAGGTAACTCATCCGAAAACTCAAAGGACTCAAACTCGAGTGGTGATTCTTCAAAATCGTTCGAAAAAGTGAAACACCCGTAATCGTTATCGGGTGTGAAAACTGTGTCAGATTCAAGGAGGAACGCACTAGTGGCGTCAAAACTGCTGTGATCGAACAGAAATTTTTCGAGCTCACAGTCCTCCTGAGTGATCTCTTGGATCAAGCAAACATCAAGTATATTAGCATTAGGCTCGGAGGGCTGATTCCCCAACTTAAAAATGTTGAGCTCAATTGTCATGTTTCCAAAAGATAGGTTCATCGAACCATTACGACAATTGATCACCGCATTAGAAGTCACAAGGAATGGTCGACCGAGTATCACCGGAATTTGACTCCGGGGGTTAGCTACAGGCTGTGTGTCCATAACAATGAAATCTACAGGGAAAATGAAGTCCCCTACTTTAATCAACACATCCTCTAACTCACCCCTAGGATGGGTGATGGATCGGTCGGCCATTTAGAGAGTACAATGTGTGGGTTTAAGCTCTCCAACGCCTAATTGTTCATATACTGAATAGGAAAGCAAATTAACACTGGCATCAAGATCTAAAAGTGCGCGATTGATGTTCTTATCCCCAATTGTTATTGAAATTGTAGGACAGCCAGGGCCCTTACGTTTTTGGGATAAAGGTTGAGTAAGAGCATCACTTACTGCACTAGCCAAGAAAACTTTCTTAGGTACCTGCGATTTCCTCTTCTTGGTGCATAAGTCCTTTAAGATTTTAGCGTAAGAAGGGACTTATTGGATTGCATCCAAGAGAGGTATGTTAATGCTAACATGTTTGAATAACTCCACAATCTTCTCCATTTGTGGAGTTTGTTTATTGGATCTCAACCTGTTTGGAAATGGAATATTTTGAAAATTTATTGAGTCCAATGTTTGTGGAGTAGATTGCGGAGTTGGAGCGGATCCCGGTATTGGCATTTTCGTGGAGTGAGATGTGGGTCCGTTCGAATTAGAAGAAGTAGAGCCTTGTGAAGAATGAAGAACATGCTCTGAAGAAGACGAAGAAGAAGAAGAAGCGACGGCCGGGGTGTCATCATTATTGCCAACGTTGTTGTGCAATACCTTTCCAGATCTCAATGTAGTCACGGCATTGACATTATAATTTTGTTCTTCATGAGCAACATATGTATTTTGTGTGTGACCGGGATTTGGCAGTGGTTGAGATGGAAGTTTTCCCTTTTCTCGCTCGCTTAATGCAGCATTCAGTTGTGCAATTTGGGCTTCAATTGTTTTAATGCTCTGATCATGTGAAGCAGTGTGTTGCACCAAAGACTGAATGGAAAATTGGATGCTGGCTGAGGATTGCGTAGATTGTTTTAAAAAAGCATCCAGACTTCGTTCTAGCGAGAAAACCTTATCGTTATTTGGCTGAACAAAATTGTTTTGAGGATAAGAGTTGTTTGGTACAAAATTGTTCATTTGGTTTTGGTAAGGTTGGGGTTGGAAAGGTTGCTGATATTGAGTTTGTTGAGGGGCTTGTTGTTGTAGAGGAGGCCTTGATTAGTATGAAAATACTTGTTTACCGCAATCAGAAACGGCGTCGCTTTGCAGCTAGCCGGTGAGTACGGGTCGATCCACAGAGATGGGTAATTTCCTTTTTGTGTTATCACGAGTTGATTCCAAATGTTGTTTTGGTTGGTTTAATCTAAAACCTAGATCTATCACTAAACTAGATTAATCTAAATTAAAGTCTTGCTAGGGTTAGGTTTAGGGGAAGTTTGGAGATTAAAGGTTTCCTCACCGCTTTCATTGCCCTATTTTTGATCTATTAGATGTTGGTGTAATTATCAATAAAGTGGATTAGAATCTTTTGGGAAGATATTTCTTCCTCTAGATTCTTATCCTTCCTTTATCGATAATTACCCTAACCCCCATGGAAAACATGCGCAACCGGCCCTTTATACTACTGTTCATCGTTACCTCGAGGGGTAGGATGCCGTAGGGAGCAGTTGTGCGTGCATGCATGGAGTTCTAACTCTTAGGTGTGGATGGCATGAAAGGGGTGAGAGATCTCATCTCTCAAACCTTTCCCTAAAGCTAACCCTAACAAGCGAGGAGATTACTCGCTCATTAGGGGATGAAAAGACATGCTAATTAAAAGAATTAAAACAGAGAAATAAACTTAACTTACTAGTTCGATGGCTCCCTCCAAGCAATACAGAACAGATCTGAATAAACTCCCAGCAATTCTGAATTTTATTGATTGAAAAGAGGCATAGGGTTTTACAATTTTTGATTACAATTTATAAGCAAACAAGAGAATTTAGGGTTATGGGATTCGCACATGTGCAATTACAGATTTGCCCATGAAAAATCCAAACCCCCGCACCAACGCACCGACACAAGAAAAATACACCGACACGGGCTTTAAATGGCCACGGAACCGTGGCATTAGTGGGCTTGGGCCGCGGTTCCGCGGCCCTTTGGTGAGATCATCTCACCAAACTTCCTGGGTTGGTTCTTTATACATTGGGCTTTATATTTCCATAGTTCTTTTCTCCCTTTGGCTTCTGGTCTTCTCTGAAAGGTTCCTAGGCACCCTATAGAGGTCTCACAAGGCATCGAACATGCCATTTTTCAAAAATTATGGTGCCGAGAAACCCTAACACGGATCTTAGACTAGAATTCTAGGCGAAAAACTAAACTAGTTAACATATTAACTAAAGGTTAGATGCTACAACCTTTGTAGATCCGGTTACCCTCTTCCTTGGCTCCACGAAGGCATCCTCTCGCTGTCCATCTCGATTTCCAAACTCGAACGTTGGCTTCATCGGAGAAACGGGCAAGCTAGGTCGTCGGCTTTGTGTCAAAGACGATCTACCTCGAGGCATCGCAAGTTCAAGCTCCGACTTCACAAACTTGTGAAACTTGTGAAGAAAACACCCAAAACAACTTGGCAAGAGGTAGAGGGTGAAGAAATAGGAGGTGGGTTCACTTTAAAATTGGATTTCTCTCACTTATGCTCAAGTTGCCATTAAAGTAGCAAGCTTGAAGAAGAAGAAGAAGATGAAGATGGTTATGATAAGTTCTATTAAAAAGAAATAGAAAATTAATACTTATCATAACTTAAACTAGGGTTAAGTGTAAAGAATAAACCATGGTGAATTAAGTGGGTTAGGGTTAAGCAAGAAGACAAGAATGGTTAAAGAAGTCAAAGCTTCATGAAGCTTCAACTAATGACAAAAGAAAGCCACCATTCTCTTTAAACTTATCCAAATAAATGAATAAACAAACAAATGAATAAATAAATATGCAAAACCCTAATTATCATAATAACCATGGTTTAATTCTATTCACTTAACCATATGATCAAGTATCATCAAACATGATACAAAAAAGTGCACAAAAGTATATCACATATACAATGTGCAATCCAAGTGAGAAAAATCCGTTTAAAGTGAACCAATACTAGTTAATGCAAAGTAATATATCAAATATATAATTATACATTAAATCATTAAATCAACACTTGATTCAATGATCCGGTCATGTCGCACATGACCGACTAGTATTCAATGTATCGGCTTATCGAATCGATCTTCGATTCGATAACTAGGTTATATCGAATATAACCATTCGATACATATATCGCGAGAATGGAATACGGTATCACATACACGCATTATTCTCGGTCCTGCACATATCTCATATGCGCTCCTATTTCGTTTCGCTTGAACCAGGAAACCTCTGTGTAGGACTCTAAAGACTCGTCAATACGCCGGTAGCAGATGATGATCATATCAAGCACCCACAAGCCGCAAGCGGTCTGCCAAACGTAACGGCCATCCAGGTATTGAGCGATCAGAAGATCGACGAGCTAGCCCGCTCACACTCCTGTGAATCCAACCAGTAACACTTACCGTACAGTCCGGTCTGTTCGTCTGATATGTCGCATATCAAGTCTAGGGGTGGTATACGTCAGACCTCAATAACCGATAAGTCGTGCCGATGTGAGGCTCATAACGGGTCGAGAAACTACTGGTAACACTTACCAGCAAATCTCTGATCAGCCCTGGCCAGGGACTTCCCTGTTACGGCCAATCGAGCACAGCGCAACATCAACCCCCAATACCGGGAGAGACGAAACCCCTCCTATCGCTCATTGCCTCCATGTGACTCGGGACTGTACCCAAAGACCACCGTTTTGCACGCCCTCATGGACGTGGTAAGGTGGAGATCAAAGCACAGTGGGAATCACACAAGACTCTATGACGATCTCGGGTCTACAGACTAACCTGTACAAGTGTTACCTGAGAACTGCCATCTGACGTGAGGTATAATACCATCTGGGAGTTCTCGGCGAGTCCATCCAGTGTACCCAGTCTCCACTGAGCACCCGTATACCATCTCTGATGTCAAACACCAATGGATATGGGATCATCCATCGCTCATCTCATGGGTCGAGAAGCGTATACGCTAGTCTACTCTGGTATATCGATGCCCCGTCTCGATACACCCACGACTAGGGACCTTGAAGGATGTACTTATGGACTACCATGTCCCCACTAGTATGATCTGCATCATAGTCCAGGTAGTAAAGTACACATCCTAAGGGCTTTACCAACATGTAACTACAAGACAGTATAAAGAGACTAGTGTACATGTTAAGATAAAGAGTAACCAGATAGCATACTATCATATCGAGCAAGAAAGTCATCTCTATATATGTCCAAGCATCCAATATAATATACAACATCTGTACAATACTGGCCTCTAGGGCATACATACAACTAACAATCTCCCACTTGCACTAGGGCCAGCTGCTGTAGTATCGCATACCGAGCATCCCGAAGAGTCTCTCAAACTGTGTCTGGGGAATGGCCTTCGTGAGTGGATCCGCCGTGTTGTTCTTCGTGTCAACCCTCCTGACCTCGATCTCCCAGCGATCAACTATCTCCCGGATCAGGTGATACCGCCTCAGAATATGCCTGGACCGCTGATGGGACCTGGGTTCCTTGGCCAAAGCCACCGCTCCATTGTTATCGCAATACAAAGGTATTGGATGCTCAATGGATGGAACCACTCCAAGTTCAGTAATGAACTTCTAGACCCAGACAGCCTCTTTGGCAGCATCGTTGGCAGCGATGTATTCAGCCTCCATCGTCGAGTCTGCCACGGTTTCCTGCTTGGAGCTCTTCCAGCTAACCGCCCCTCCGTAAAGGGTAAAGACAAAGCCCGACTGCGACTTAGAGTCGTCCTTATCACTCTGGAAGCTCGAATCGGTAAAGGACTCCACTTGGAGTTCTCCGTTACCATACACCAAGAACATATCTCTAGTCCTTCGCAAGTACTTGAGAATGCTCTTCACAGCTGTCCAGTGACTCTCTCCAGGATCAGCTTGATACCTGCTCACTACACTTAGTGAGTATGCCACATCGGGTCTGGTACATAGCATCGCATACATGATAGAGCCTACTGCCGAAGCATAGGGTATCCCTTGCATGCGAGCTCTCTCCAAATCAGTCTTGGGAGACATCTCTTTGGAGAGAGTGACTCCAGAGATCGTGGGCAAGTTCCCACGCTTGGACTCTTCCATACTAAACCTCTTTAGTATGGTGTCAATGTACCTGGATTGGGACAATCCCAAAATCCGTTTGGATCTATCTCTATAGATCCTAATTCCCAATATGCAGGAGGCATCACCAAGATCTTTCATTGAGAATCTTTGTGATAAGAAGAGCTTGACCGCTTGCAGCATAGGAATATCATTTCCTATCAAGAGTATGTCGTCCACGTACAATACGAGAAAGACAACCTTACTCTCTGTGTAACGTCTTCAAAATAATAAAATATGATTTTTGGGAAATTTTATAATTTAATATTATTTTAATGAATATTTTAATATTCTGGTATAATTAAATACAGATAAATGGGGAAAAATTATGGAAAATTCTAAAATAAGGTATTTTAAGGAATTGCCTCGTTTTCTGTGCATGCCCCCATTTCCTCTAGTTTTGACCCTGAGTATGTCTAGTTTTGACTGATTCCATCTAGGGTGAAATCTGGGTTGATTTTCCTATGTTGGTGTATAATTTGGGACTTGTTTTAGCATGGATTTTGGTATTTGGTGATTCATTCCTGTCGGGTGGCGTTTGGACGTCAACGACAAGTGGATTTTGATTGTGTTTACATGCGAGTCGATAGGTTTTTACCTATGTGGGTAGCGTGTGCTATTTTGGTTTCCGATGTGATTTTCATGTGCTTTAGCATTGTGATATACTTGTAGGTACCCCGCGTGATGTTGAGGCAAAGGAGGTGAAGATAGCGACATCGGCTTTGGCACACGAGAAGCAAGGTGAGTAGATTTATATCTACGGGGAGAAGTCGGGTGGATGGCGTATAGCACCCCCGCAGTCCGTGGTGATGTATACGAATACGTATACACACGAATATTTATTATGTGTTGTTTAGGGTTATTGATGGTGATAATGATATTTTGATGATAAGAATATATTGGTTTAGTATAGTGCGAACCCTAGAGTAGTGGTTGCACTCACACATACATTTACACACATACTTGCATTCATTCTTTCATTTATTAGAGTGCATATGATGGTGCGTATATCTACACATGGATATGGGACTATGTGTTTATATACGGGATTTGAGGATGATACGTGGTTTGAGATGATACTTGATGTGAGGCCGTGGGATCGGCGATGTGACATAGCTTGTCTTCGAGGTGCGATATGATAGTTTTAGCGGGCCTTTGGACATGTGCTTTACCCGCATTCATATTTTTATAGATGGTATCGATTTGTACTAGACTTAGAGTAGTACCCCAGATTATGCGATCTGATGATAGTGATACCTGATATGTGATGAGGTACTGTGATATTGACCCCTACCCAGCTATTGGGATGCCGTACTACGATCTACCGTACGAGCCGATATTGATGATAGATCCGCACTCATGACTCGAGGATATCTTACGATATGTTATTGAGGCGGGATCACCGACTACATATCTATATATATTGACTCAGATTAGGTGGTTTCTTACCCCTCCTGTCTAGATTACTTAGTAGACATTAGACTGGACCGAGTCATACCTATTTCAAACTAACGAATCGGGGATATTTTAAAGATAGGCAGAAGGGTCATACGGATATTTTCAAATGATGTATCTTTTCTTAAAACACCGTAGCCCTTGTTTTTCCAAAAGCCCTGATTCGTCTTATTTCAAATGGCACCCCTGCATGACTTGTACAGATTGGTGTAGATTCTTTACTTTTGCGTTGATTATTCGATTCCGCATATTCATGCTATTTGCATTGCATCGCTTGTACTGTGGTTATATTTCAGTCATGCTGCTAGGACACCAGCACCATTATCGATGATGCATATGTTCCACGTACACTTGTTGCCGGCTCACACACTCATCATCGATAATTGCCATGTTACTACACTGTAGTACTATTGCATTCAGTATATGATCCTTGCATGACATGATGATATGCATACCTTTCTTTACATGTCGCATACTTCATGCTTTTGATTATACGCATTGAGATATGTTGTTTCTATGATATTTCTGGATTTGGGAACCGAGAGTGTTTCAAAATAGAATATGTCATTGCTTTAAAAACCCGGTTACCCTTGATATGATATTTCAGTGCGTCCACCATGTGTTTTCTCGGTGCTGAGAGCGACATGTGAAACCCGAATCGAGGAGTGGATGAGCCGATTGCGGGTACATGGTGGACCCGGTATGGTTCCCCTCGGCAAGATGATCGATGAGCTTTGCCGATTGAGCCTGGAGGCGGGCGAGTACCTACCGGTGATTGGTTGGACCTGGCGGTTATCCGGAGGATACTGACCAGAGTCGATGGATAGATTTGGGCGTCCTGCCGGGGCCGAGGGCCGATACCGCAGACAGAGCCCGCGGGTCGATTCGGACTGACGGAGCCCGATATATGAGGATTTATGTGCCGATGCTGGGCACAGTTTTCATGATGTTTTCGAGTGCCGATGCTGGGCATTCCGGTTCCATGATTTTGACGTGTCGCGAGGGACACGGGTGGGTTATATCCTCATATTTCCATGCACAGGTTTCATGATATTTACTTGCATGATGGTTATTGTCATTGGGTGACGAGTGGACGGGATCCACGTGTGTGCAGATTTGATTACATTGATCATACCTCATATTCATGACATGCTATTACCTGAGGCACTAGCACGAGCACTTGGCATTACACTCATGTAGAGATTACATTGCCAGTTTAGCATGCTTCAGCTTTATTCATATTGAGGTTTATTTATATCTGATCGTATTGACCTAGGATGGGTCATGCATTCGATCTCTGCTTGTAGATATTTTCTATTCACGAGTTGGCAACTCACCCCCGTTGTGCCCCAGTCCTTGCAGGTTTTTGCCGTACAGATTCCATAGCGGCATTTCTGGCACACTGCTTCCTTATGGGTGACTTGCTTGGATAGGTGAGTTCTTTTGTATCAGAACCGCCATTGTTCATGTATCATTTATTGTACCTAGAATTTCCATCAACCAAAACTTGTATATTGTTTCAGACTTAGAAAACAGTGTTGTTTTATTTCGACCTTAGAGTCGCGCTAGTAGTATTACGGTTTTCTGGCTGTTTTGAGTTTCTTTTTTTTGGGTTTTGATCCTCGCCCTTTGGCGTTGTATATTACTATTGCTTGCGTGGTTGTGACCGTCGATGGACGAAGAGCTAGCTCCCGCTTGGGGATGCCTTTTATCATTTCATATATATTATTCTTGTTGTACCCCGTTCGGGGCCAGTTTTTACGAAGGAAACTCTGCCGAAATTTTCAGGAAAGGTTACACATTTTAAAAAAATGCATATTCGGCTTAGTTATTTAAAAACTTTGATTTCCAAACATGATTTCCTTACTTTTCAAAAACAGTTTTTCATTATTTACTCTTTAAATGGTTTTAGATTGCTGGGCTTTTGGTTTACTTGGATCAGATGGGGTCCTATAGACTTCATATGGTTCAAGGGCCAGTCACGTGCTCTTTCGGGTCGTGACAAAGTTGGTATCAGAGCGCTAGGTTGACCTTGGTTCGAGTCTGAGTTTGACTATGTGGAGCCTAGGGCGTTATCTATATAAGGAACTTAGGCTTGACATTACGGAACTTAGACTTGGTCGAGGGGGTATTAGACCCGAACTTTCTTCGCGTAGGATGACCCTTGGTTGATGGAATAGGTGACTAAAGTAGAGTGACGTACCGTTGGTATGTTCCACGGCATACTTACGACACGCCACTCCGCTTAAGAAACCTTAGGTTGTACATTTCCTTGCATTGTGTCATATTCCTTCCTATGATCTATCTTCATCGATACTGGTTATGGTTTTGCTGCCGCGATTGCACGGGCAGAGTGAGCTACGGCTCGAGTTGTCAGCATGAGCTCGTCGCGGACGAGGACTGACCGGGGCGTGATTCCAGAGACATACGGTTGCATTGAGGCTTCGTATTTTGTGTTTCCGCACTATGGGCGTTTGACAGATCGCTGCTGTGAGATTTCTAGGATGTACCGGACGGTACCAGAGGATTGAGCCACTGATAGAGGCCAGCCAGGATGTGATGACCGTTGATGTATCGCTTATTCATGATGGTTGAGGCGCTGCTTAGCGTACCGACGAATGAGCCAGTTGTTGCTGCGAGTGATGAGATATCGCCCAGATGATTGGAGCTACTGCAGCATGAGCATATTCTTAGAGATGTGATAGTGAGTCGCTAGTCACCGAGGATTAATGACTAGGACATGTGGTTCGTTCGCTTACCCCGATGCGAGGTCATCAGATAGATTGATTCCAGCTAGAGGCGACTTCACGCAGATTCGTTGAGAGTCGATTGAGATGATCGAAGGTCAGGAACCCATTTTCCAAGTTTAAAGTATACGGAAAGACATGCAGGTGATTCTATGGACCCTCTAGAAGAATTAAACCCTAACTCGACTTAATGACCGTGTGAAAGCCTTTGAACCTTAGGGTTTGCGGCAGTTCCTCGGCGCCATTAGTGAGGCTTGGGTTTGCCCTTCTACGGCTGGACCACCGACGCTGTGGCATGTACTCGATACTATTAAACTGTACCCGAGATGTTGAGCTCTTGGGGGATTGTGAGGTTCTGACGAGTCGATCGGATGATTCGACATCATTCGGATATCATGTGATGGGACACTGCTTGGGAGACTCCAGATACGAGCATAGCCGTCGGAGCGCAGTCTGTGTAGCCATGATGAGATGAGTCCGAATCAGTCGATAGTGGAGCAAGGTGGAGTAAAGAGTTTGCACGAGATTTCGACGAGATGATGTTCCACTCCGCTGACATCAGAGATGCGATATGCACGCTGAGGACGTGTTCGGCTAGATATCTTCTACTGAGTGATGAAGATACTGAGTTCGTGATTTCGAGTCCGTGTTAGAGACTTCGGGTGGACCGTAGCCGAGGACATTGCAGTGTGCAGATAAAGACGCGACGTCGAATGGTCGATGATACAGACAAGCGGGACAAGAAGTTCGTGCAAGAGGCAGACGAGCTGTTACTACACCCCGTTAAGATTAAAGGCCGGACATGCATACAGAGGCGCAGAGATGCGACCAGCCTCCGAGGAGATGTTGTACTAAGGACGCAGAGGTCCAGAGAGCGAGAAAAGATTACGCCAGAGTACCAGCCTCCTTACAGTTTGGCTTAGGCAAGATCAGAAGAGACCTTGAGTAGGATTCCTACTAGTACACTGCTGCAATAAGAGTTGCACCCAGGATCGGATGTGTGATATGCATTCAGTGGACCCGAGGTCGGCGCCAGAGATGTGCTGCTTTACGAGCGGTCGTGAGGATTGACCGAGAGATGACCAGGGAAGTGCAAGAACGGAATCGTTCCTGTCAGCACACCTGACCGGGCCGATGAGCCGATGGATTGCGAGTTGGTAATCTACAGGAAAGATCAGGAACCAGAGGCAGAGGACGCCAGCCGCGAGCAAGAGGCAAGTAGATATCTTGCGCCGCTAGCATCGGATGTACCGGTACCTTCTCGACCCTGAAGGAGGGTATACCGACGACGGTAATTATGATTTGTGATTTTGTGATTTGATTATCACGTATCCGTTGCTTTGGATTTCGATATTTTGGGCGATCTATTCGCATGATTTAGTCTTGATGACAGAGTTTCATGATATTTGATTTTGTGCACCATGGTTGCACCTACTGGGTATTTATACCTTGTACATAGTTATTACTCTTGAGCTGTTGATTGCGATTTCATGCCTATTTTATGCTGGTGATTTGATTTACGCTTCCAGCAGAGTTTCATGTAATTTTAGTGTTTTGATTTTGCACTCGGTATAGCTTATATGTGCTTGTAGTGCATCGATATGTGTTTTGTGCCCGCAGCTGCACACGTTTATGATTTTCTTCATATCTGGATACACTTGGTGTTGCTGCTTACGTATTTGAGTTATTGCTTGGTATTTGTGCATGGGATGCACCAGTTCTATACTTCGTGCATTTGTCGCACCAGTTTTATGTTTCTTGCGTTTATCACATCAGATTTATATTTCGTGCCTTTGTTGCACCGGATTTATATTTTGTGCATTACGATTGCACCTGACTTCGATTTGATGCCTTTCGGTATGTCGATTTTGATTGTGATATTGATGTGGATTCTTGCACTCCGTGCTTTTGACTGGACTTACGCATATTCGACGTTGCTATTGGATTTTGTGATTCCGTGCATATTGAGTGCGCAGGGTCTAGATTTTCATTCGTGCATGATGGATGCACCGATTTAGATTTTCGCGCATGTTGGGCGCATGTTTTGAGATACGATTTTGGGGCACACCAGATGCACTAAATCGAGATTCTTCGTGCATGTCAGATGTACCTGTTTTGGCTGTCAGGCACACATGTTGCCTATGACAGATGCTTCGTGCACACCCGTTGCACCTAGATGTTGTTTTGTGCACATGTTTAGCGCATATATGGATTTTGATTTCCGTGCGCGTCAGACGCACAGGGTGGTGTTATGTGCATTTTTGGAATTTATTCCTTTTGGAGCAGTACATTTTTATGATGTGGGATATTTGCTTTCATACTGAGCAGGACTAGTCAGTGGACAGTGCCTGGATATATTTTGCATGCATCGATAGTTATCGAAGGGATTTCCGAAAAGCGAGCTATAGTCTCAGTATATACCTACGTGTCCGATATGACACAAAACGTTTTAAAAACAAGGAAACCCTTCTGATTATTTTCAAAATGGTGGAACGTGCTTATTAAACAAAGGATATATATACACATATATAGTTATTTTCTTATGAGAAACGTCCGTCACTGTGCAGTGTTACGCGCATCGCACAGCGACTTAAAAAGATTTGGCATACAGTTGCATCAGCTAATTACATGTATAGATTGGGTGTCTACATGTATAGTCTTGGTCCATATCATATTGATTTTGTATTGGATTTGACATTGTGTCGTTACCATGACTCCGATGATTGCGGATGCTTGATGGAGTGTTGCTTTTGAGTTATCTGCTCAGTACTCATACGCATGCATTGCGCTATGATGTTTTATGTATAGATGATTTCGGAGCCCCGATGACTTGGAATTTGTATTGAAATATTTTAGTATTTGGGGGTTTAAATTTAAATTCGGGGACCGAATTTCTTTAAGGGGGGTAGATTGTAACGTCTTCAAAATAATAAAATATGATTTTTGGGAAATTTTATAATTTAATATTATTTTAATGAATATTTTAATATTCTGGTATAATTAAATACAGATAAATGGGGAAAAATTATGGAAAATTCTAAAATAAGGTATTTTAAGGAATTGCCTCGTTTTCTGTGCATGCCCCCATTTCCTCTAGTTTTGACCCTGAGTATGTCTAGTTTTGACTGATTCCATCTAGGGTGAAATCTAGGTTGATTTTCCTATGTTGGTGTATAATTTGGGACTTGTTTTAGCATGGATTTTGGTATTTGGTGATCCATTCCTGTCGGGTGGCGTTTGGACGTCAACGACAAGTGGATTTTGATTGTGTTTACATGCGAGTCGATAGGTTTTTACCTATGCGGGTAGCGTGTGCTATTTTGGTTTCCGATGTGATTTTCATGTGCTTTAGCATTGTGATATACTTGTAGGTACCCCGCGTGATGTTGAGGCAAAGGAGGTGAAGATAGCGACATCGGCTTTGGCACACGAGAAGCAAGGTGAGTAGATTTATATCTACGGGGAGAAGTCGGGTGGATGGCGTATAGCACCCCCGCAGTCCGTGGTGATGTATACGAATACGTATACACACGAATATTTATTATGTGTTGTTTAGGGTTATTGATGGTGATAATGATATTTTGATGATAAGAATATATTGGTTTAGTATAGTGCGAACCCTAGAGTAGTGGTTGCACTCACACATACATTTACACACATACTTGCATTCATTCTTTCATTTATTAGAGTGCATATAATGGTGCGTATATCTACACATGGGTATGGGACTATGTGTTTATATACGGGATTTGAGGATGGTACGTGGTTTGAGATGATACTTGATGTGAGGCCGTGGGATCGGCGATGTGACATAGCTTGTCTTCGAGGTGCGATATAATAGTTTTAGCGGGCCTTTGGACATGTGCTTTACCCGCATTCATATTTTTATAGATGGTATCGATTTGTACTAGACTTAGAGTAGTACCCCAGATTATGCGATCTGATGATAGTGATACCTGATATGTGATGAGGTACTGTGATATTGACCCCTACCCAGCTATTGGGATGCCGTACTACGATCTACCGTACGAGCCGATATTGATGATAGATCCGCACTCATGACTCGAGGATATCTTACGATATGTTATTGAGGCGGGATCACCGACTATCATATCTATATATATTGACTCAGATTAGGTGGTTTCTTACCCCTCCTGTCTAGATTACTTAGTAGACATTAGACTGGACCGAGTCATACCTATTTCAAACTAACGAATCGGGGATATTTTAAAGATAGGCAGAAGAGTCATACGGATATTTTCAAATGATGTATCTTTTCTTAAAACACCGTAGCCCTTGTTTTTCCAAAAGCCCTGATTCGTCTTATTTCAAATGGCACCCCTGCATGACTTGTACAGATTGGTGTAGATTCTTTACTTTTGCGTTGATTATTCGATTCCGCATATTCATGCTATTTGCATTGCATCGCTTGTACTGTGGTTATATTTCAGTCATGCTGCTAGGACACCAGCACCATTATCGATGATGCATATGTTCCACGTACACTTGTTGCCGGCTCACACACTCATCATCGATAATTGCCATGTTACTACACTGTAGTACTATTGCATTCAGTATATGATCCTTGCATGACATGATGATATGCATACCTTTCTTTACATGTCGCATACTTCATGCTTTTGATTATACGCATTGAGATATGTTGTTTCTATGATATTTCTGGATTTGAACCGAGAGTGTTTCAAAATAGAATATGTCATTGCTTTAAAAACCCGGTTACCCTTGATATGATATTTCAGTGCGTCCACCATGTGTTTTCTCGGTGCTGAGAGCGACATGTGAAACCCGAATCGAGGAGTGGATGAGCCGATTGCGGGTACATGGTGGACCCGGTATGGTTCCCCTCGGCAAGATGATCGATGAGCTTTGCCGATTGAGCCTGGAGGCGGGCGAGTACCTACCGGTGATTGGTTGGACCTGGCGGTTATCCGGAGGATACTGACCAGAGTCGATGGATAGATTTGGGCGTCCTGCCGGGGCCGAGGGCCGATACCGCAGACAGAGCCCGCGGGTCGATTCGGACTGACGGAGCCCGATATATGAGGATTTATGTGCCGATGCTGGGCACAGTTTTCATGATGTTTTCGAGTGCCGATGCTGGGCATTCCGGTTCCATGATTTTGACGTGTCGCGAGGGACACGGGTGGGTTATATCCTCATATTTCCATGCACAGGTTTCATGATATTTACTTGCATGATGGTTATTGTCATTGGGTGACGAGTGGACGGGATCCACGTGTGTGCAGATTTGATTACATTGATCATACCTCATATTCATGACATGCTATTACCTGAGGCACTAGCACGAGCACTTGGCATTACACTCATGTAGAGATTACATTGCCAGTTTAGCATGCTTCAGCTTTATTCATATTGAGGTTTATTTATATCTGATCGTATTGACCTAGGATGGGTCATGCATTCGATCTCTGCTTGTAGATATTTTCTATTCACGAGTTGGCAACTCACCCCCGTTGTGCCCCAGTCCTTGCAGGTTTTTGCCGTACAGATTCCATAGCGGCATTTCTGGCACACTGCTTCCTTATGGGTGACTTGCTTGGATAGGTGAGTTCTTTTGTATCAGAACCGCCATTGTTCATGTATCATTTATTGTACCTAGAATTTCCATCAACCAAAACTTGTATATTGTTTCAGACTTAGAAAACAGTGTTGTTTTATTTCGACCTTAGAGTCGCGCTAGTAGTATTACGGTTTTCTGGCTGTTTTGAGTTTCTTTTTTTTGGGTTTTGATCCTCGCCCTTTGGCGTTGTATATTACTATTGCTTGCGTGGTTGTGACCGTCGATGGACGAAGAGCTAGCTCCCGCTTGGGGATGCCTTTTATCATTTCATATATATTATTCTTGTTGTACCCCGTTCGGGGCCAGTTTTTACGAAGGAAACTCTGCCGAAATTTTCAGGAAAGGTTACACATTTTAAAAAAATGCATATTCGGCTTAGTTATTTAAAAACTTTGATTTCCAAACATGATTTCCTTACTTTTCAAAAACAGTTTTTCATTATTTACTCTTTAAATGGTTTTAGATTGCTGGGCTTTTGGTTTACTTGGATCAGATGGGGTCCTATAGACTTCATATGGTTCAAGGGCCAGTCACGTGCTCTTTCGGGTCGTGACAAAGTTGGTATCAGAGCGCTAGGTTGACCTTGGTTCGAGTCTGAGTTTGACTATGTGGAGCCTAGGGCGTTATCTATATAAGGAACTTAGGCTTGACATTACGGAACTTAGACTTGGTCGAGGGGGTATTAGACCCGAACTTTCTTCGCGTAGGATGACCCTTGGTTGATGGAATAGGTGACTAAAGTAGAGTGACGTACCGTTGGTATGTTCCACGGCATACTTACGACACGCCACTCCGCTTAAGAAACCTTAGGTTGTACATTTCCTTGCATTGTGTCATATTCCTTCCTATGATCTATCTTCATCGATACTGGTTATGGTTTTGCTGCCGCGATTGCACGGGCAGAGTGAGCTACGGCTCGAGTTGTCAGCATGAGCTCGTCGCGGACGAGGACTGACCGGGGCGTGATTCCAGAGACATACGGTTGCATTGAGGCTTCGTATTTTGTGTTTCCGCACTATGGGCGTTTGACAGATCGCTGCTGTGAGATTTCTAGGATGTACCGGACGGTACCAGAGGATTGAGCCACTGATAGAGGCCAGCCAGGATGTGATGACCGTTGATGTATCGCTTATTCATGATGGTTGAGGCGCTGCTTAGCGTACCGACGAATGAGCCAGTTGTTGCTGCGAGTGATGAGATATCGCCCAGATGATTGGAGCTACTGCAGCATGAGCATATTCTTAGAGATGTGATAGTGAGTCGCTAGTCACCGAGGATTAATGACTAGGACATGTGGTTCGTTCGCTTACCCCGATGCGAGGTCATCAGATAGATTGATTCCAGCTAGAGGCGACTTCACGCAGATTCGTTGAGAGTCGATTGAGATGATCGAAGGTCAGGAACCCATTTTCCAAGTTTAAAGTATACGGAAAGACATGCAGGTGATTCTATGGACCCTCTAGAAGAATTAAACCCTAACTCGACTTAATGACCGTGTGAAAGCCTTTGAACCTTAGGGTTTGCGGCAGTTCCTCGGCGCCATTAGTGAGGCTTGGGTTTGCCCTTCTACGGCTGGACCACCGACGCTGTGGCATGTACTCGATACTATTAAACTGTACCCGAGATGTTGAGCTCTTGGGGGATTGTGAGGTTCTGACGAGTCGATCGGATGATTCGACATCATTCGGATATCATGTGATGGGACACTGCTTGGGAGACTCCAGATACGAGCATAGCCGTCGGAGCGCAGTCTGTGTAGCCATGATGAGATGAGTCCGAATCAGTCGATAGTGGAGCAAGGTGGAGTAAAGAGTTTGCACGAGATTTCGACGAGATGATGTTCCACTCCGCTGACATCAGAGATGCGATATGCACGCTGAGGACGTGTTCGGCTAGATATCTTCTACTGAGTGATGAAGATACTGAGTTCGTGATTTCGAGTCCGTGTTAGAGACTTCGGGTGGACCGTAGCCGAGGACATTGCAGTGTGCAGATAAAGACGCGACGTCGAATGGTCGATGATACAGACAAGCGGGACAAGAAGTTCGTGCAAGAGGCAGACGAGCTGTTACTACACCCCGTTAAGATTAAAGGCCGGACATGCATACAGAGGCGCAGAGATGCGACCAGCCTCCGAGGAGATGTTGTACTAAGGACGCAGAGGTCCAGAGAGCGAGAAAAGATTACGCCAGAGTACCAGCCTCCTTACAGTTTGGCTTAGGCAAGATCAGAAGAGACCTTGAGTAGGATTCCTACTAGTACACTGCTGCAATAAGAGTTGCACCCAGGATCGGATGTGTGATATGCATTCAGTGGACCCGAGGTCGGCGCCAGAGATGTGCTGCTTTACGAGCGGTCGTGAGGATTGACCGAGAGATGACCAGGGAAGTGCAAGAACGGAATCGTTCCTGTCAGCACACCTGACCGGGCCGATGAGCCGATGGATTGCGAGTTGGTAATCTACAGGAAAGATCAGGAACCAGAGGCAGAGGACGCCAGCCGCGAGCAAGAGGCAAGTAGATATCTTGCGCCGCTAGCATCGGATGTACCGGTACCTTCTCGACCCTGAAGGAGGGTATACCGACGACGGTAATTATGATTTGTGATTTTGTGATTTGATTATCACGTATCCGTTGCTTTGGATTTCGATATTTTGGGCGATCTATTCGCATGATTTAGTCTTGATGACAGAGTTTCATGATATTTGATTTTGTGCACCATGGTTGCACCTACTGGGTATTTATACCTTGTACATAGTTATTACTCTTGAGCTGTTGATTGCGATTTCATGCCTATTTTATGCTGGTGATTTGATTTACGCTTCCAGCAGAGTTTCATGTAATTTTAGTGTTTTGATTTTGCACTCGGTATAGCTTATATGTGCTTGTAGTGCATCGATATGTGTTTTGTGCCCGCAGCTGCACACGTTTATGATTTTCTTCATATCTGGATACACTTGGTGTTGCTGCTTACGTATTTGAGTTATTGCTTGGTATTTGTGCATGGGATGCACCAGTTCTATACTTCGTGCATTTGTCGCACCAGTTTTATGTTTCTTGCGTTTATCACATCAGATTTATATTTCGTGCCTTTGTTGCACCGGATTTATATTTTGTGCATTACGATTGCACCTGACTTCGATTTGATGCCTTTCGGTATGTCGATTTTGATTGTGATATTGATGTGGATTCTTGCACTCCGTGCTTTTGACTGGACTTACGCATATTCGACGTTGCTATTGGATTTTGTGATTCCGTGCATATTGAGTGCGCAGGGTCTAGATTTTCATTCGTGCATGATGGATGCACCGATTTAGATTTTCGCGCATGTTGGGCGCATGTTTTGAGATACGATTTTGGGGCACACCAGATGCACTAAATCGAGATTCTTCGTGCATGTCAGATGTACCTGTTTTGGCTGTCAGGCACACATGTTGCCTATGACAGATGCTTCGTGCACACCCGTTGCACCTAGATGTTGTTTTGTGCACATGTTTAGCGCATATATGGATTTTGATTTCCGTGCGCGTCAGACGCACAGGGTGGTGTTATGTGCATTTTTGGAATTTATTCCTTTTGGAGCAGTACATTTTTATGATGTGGGATATTTGCTTTCATACTGAGCAGGACTAGTCAGTGGACAGTGCCTGGATATATTTTGCATGCATCGATAGTTATCGAAGGGATTTCCGAAAAGCGAGCTATAGTCTCAGTATATACCTACGTGTCCGATATGACACAAAACGTTTTAAAAACAAGGAAACCCTTCTGATTATTTTCAAAATGGTGGAACGTGCTTATTAAACAAAGGATATATATACACATATATAGTTATTTTCTTATGAGAAACGTCCGTCACTGTGCAGTGTTACGCGCATCGCACAGCGACTTAAAAAGATTTGGCATACAGTTGCATCAGCTAATTACATGTATAGATTGGGTGTCTACATGTATAGTCTTGGTCCATATCATATTGATTTTGTATTGGATTTGACATTGTGTCGTTACCATGACTCCGATGATTGCGGATGCTTGATGGAGTGTTGCTTTTGAGTTATCTGCTCAGTACTCATACGCATGCATTGCGCTATGATGTTTTATGTATAGATGATTTCGGAGCCCCGATGACTTGGAATTTGTATTGAAATATTTTAGTATTTGGGGGTTTAAATTTAAATTCGGGGACCGAATTTCTTTAAGGGGGGTAGATTGTAACGTCTTCAAAATAATAAAATATGATTTTTGGGAAATTTTATAATTTAATATTATTTTAATGAATATTTTAATATTCTGGTATAATTAAATACAGATAAATGGGGAAAAATTATGGAAAATTCTAAAATAAGGTATTTTAAGGAATTGCCTCGTTTTCTGTGCATGCCCCCATTTCCTCTAGTTTTGACCCTGAGTATGTCTAGTTTTGACTGATTCCATCTAGGGTGAAATCTAGGTTGATTTTCCTATGTTGGTGTATAATTTGGGACTTGTTTTAGCATGGATTTTGGTATTTGGTGATCCATTCCTGTCGGGTGGCGTTTGGACGTCAACGACAAGTGGATTTTGATTGTGTTTACATGCGAGTCGATAGGTTTTTACCTATGCGGGTAGCGTGTGCTATTTTGGTTTCCGATGTGATTTTCATGTGCTTTAGCATTGTGATATACTTGTAGGTACCCCGCGTGATGTTGAGGCAAAGGAGGTGAAGATAGCGACATCGGCTTTGGCACACGAGAAGCAAGGTGAGTAGATTTATATCTACGGGGAGAAGTCGGGTGGATGGCGTATAGCACCCCCGCAGTCCGTGGTGATGTATACGAATACGTATACACACGAATATTTATTATGTGTTGTTTAGGGTTATTGATGGTGATAATGATATTTTGATGATAAGAATATATTGGTTTAGTATAGTGCGAACCCTAGAGTAGTGGTTGCACTCACACATACATTTACACACATACTTGCATTCATTCTTTCATTTATTAGAGTGCATATAATGGTGCGTATATCTACACATGGGTATGGGACTATGTGTTTATATACGGGATTTGAGGATGGTACGTGGTTTGAGATGATACTTGATGTGAGGCCGTGGGATCGGCGATGTGACATAGCTTGTCTTCGAGGTGCGATATAATAGTTTTAGCGGGCCTTTGGACATGTGCTTTACCCGCATTCATATTTTTATAGATGGTATCGATTTGTACTAGACTTAGAGTAGTACCCCAGATTATGCGATCTGATGATAGTGATACCTGATATGTGATGAGGTACTGTGATATTGACCCCTACCCAGCTATTGGGATGCCGTACTACGATCTACCGTACGAGCCGATATTGATGATAGATCCGCACTCATGACTCGAGGATATCTTACGATATGTTATTGAGGCGGGATCACCGACTATCATATCTATATATATTGACTCAGATTAGGTGGTTTCTTACCCCTCCTGTCTAGATTACTTAGTAGACATTAGACTGGACCGAGTCATACCTATTTCAAACTAACGAATCGGGGATATTTTAAAGATAGGCAGAAGAGTCATACGGATATTTTCAAATGATGTATCTTTTCTTAAAACACCGTAGCCCTTGTTTTTCCAAAAGCCCTGATTCGTCTTATTTCAAATGGCACCCCTGCATGACTTGTACAGATTGGTGTAGATTCTTTACTTTTGCGTTGATTATTCGATTCCGCATATTCATGCTATTTGCATTGCATCGCTTGTACTGTGGTTATATTTCAGTCATGCTGCTAGGACACCAGCACCATTATCGATGATGCATATGTTCCACGTACACTTGTTGCCGGCTCACACACTCATCATCGATAATTGCCATGTTACTACACTGTAGTACTATTGCATTCAGTATATGATCCTTGCATGACATGATGATATGCATACCTTTCTTTACATGTCGCATACTTCATGCTTTTGATTATACGCATTGAGATATGTTGTTTCTATGATATTTCTGGATTTGAACCGAGAGTGTTTCAAAATAGAATATGTCATTGCTTTAAAAACCCGGTTACCCTTGATATGATATTTCAGTGCGTCCACCATGTGTTTTCTCGGTGCTGAGAGCGACATGTGAAACCCGAATCGAGGAGTGGATGAGCCGATTGCGGGTACATGGTGGACCCGGTATGGTTCCCCTCGGCAAGATGATCGATGAGCTTTGCCGATTGAGCCTGGAGGCGGGCGAGTACCTACCGGTGATTGGTTGGACCTGGCGGTTATCCGGAGGATACTGACCAGAGTCGATGGATAGATTTGGGCGTCCTGCCGGGGCCGAGGGCCGATACCGCAGACAGAGCCCGCGGGTCGATTCGGACTGACGGAGCCCGATATATGAGGATTTATGTGCCGATGCTGGGCACAGTTTTCATGATGTTTTCGAGTGCCGATGCTGGGCATTCCGGTTCCATGATTTTGACGTGTCGCGAGGGACACGGGTGGGTTATATCCTCATATTTCCATGCACAGGTTTCATGATATTTACTTGCATGATGGTTATTGTCATTGGGTGACGAGTGGACGGGATCCACGTGTGTGCAGATTTGATTACATTGATCATACCTCATATTCATGACATGCTATTACCTGAGGCACTAGCACGAGCACTTGGCATTACACTCATGTAGAGATTACATTGCCAGTTTAGCATGCTTCAGCTTTATTCATATTGAGGTTTATTTATATCTGATCGTATTGACCTAGGATGGGTCATGCATTCGATCTCTGCTTGTAGATATTTTCTATTCACGAGTTGGCAACTCACCCCCGTTGTGCCCCAGTCCTTGCAGGTTTTTGCCGTACAGATTCCATAGCGGCATTTCTGGCACACTGCTTCCTTATGGGTGACTTGCTTGGATAGGTGAGTTCTTTTGTATCAGAACCGCCATTGTTCATGTATCATTTATTGTACCTAGAATTTCCATCAACCAAAACTTGTATATTGTTTCAGACTTAGAAAACAGTGTTGTTTTATTTCGACCTTAGAGTCGCGCTAGTAGTATTACGGTTTTCTGGCTGTTTTGAGTTTCTTTTTTTTGGGTTTTGATCCTCGCCCTTTGGCGTTGTATATTACTATTGCTTGCGTGGTTGTGACCGTCGATGGACGAAGAGCTAGCTCCCGCTTGGGGATGCCTTTTATCATTTCATATATATTATTCTTGTTGTACCCCGTTCGGGGCCAGTTTTTACGAAGGAAACTCTGCCGAAATTTTCAGGAAAGGTTACACATTTTAAAAAAATGCATATTCGGCTTAGTTATTTAAAAACTTTGATTTCCAAACATGATTTCCTTACTTTTCAAAAACAGTTTTTCATTATTTACTCTTTAAATGGTTTTAGATTGCTGGGCTTTTGGTTTACTTGGATCAGATGGGGTCCTATAGACTTCATATGGTTCAAGGGCCAGTCACGTGCTCTTTCGGGTCGTGACAAAGTTGGTATCAGAGCGCTAGGTTGACCTTGGTTCGAGTCTGAGTTTGACTATGTGGAGCCTAGGGCGTTATCTATATAAGGAACTTAGGCTTGACATTACGGAACTTAGACTTGGTCGAGGGGGTATTAGACCCGAACTTTCTTCGCGTAGGATGACCCTTGGTTGATGGAATAGGTGACTAAAGTAGAGTGACGTACCGTTGGTATGTTCCACGGCATACTTACGACACGCCACTCCGCTTAAGAAACCTTAGGTTGTACATTTCCTTGCATTGTGTCATATTCCTTCCTATGATCTATCTTCATCGATACTGGTTATGGTTTTGCTGCCGCGATTGCACGGGCAGAGTGAGCTACGGCTCGAGTTGTCAGCATGAGCTCGTCGCGGACGAGGACTGACCGGGGCGTGATTCCAGAGACATACGGTTGCATTGAGGCTTCGTATTTTGTGTTTCCGCACTATGGGCGTTTGACAGATCGCTGCTGTGAGATTTCTAGGATGTACCGGACGGTACCAGAGGATTGAGCCACTGATAGAGGCCAGCCAGGATGTGATGACCGTTGATGTATCGCTTATTCATGATGGTTGAGGCGCTGCTTAGCGTACCGACGAATGAGCCAGTTGTTGCTGCGAGTGATGAGATATCGCCCAGATGATTGGAGCTACTGCAGCATGAGCATATTCTTAGAGATGTGATAGTGAGTCGCTAGTCACCGAGGATTAATGACTAGGACATGTGGTTCGTTCGCTTACCCCGATGCGAGGTCATCAGATAGATTGATTCCAGCTAGAGGCGACTTCACGCAGATTCGTTGAGAGTCGATTGAGATGATCGAAGGTCAGGAACCCATTTTCCAAGTTTAAAGTATACGGAAAGACATGCAGGTGATTCTATGGACCCTCTAGAAGAATTAAACCCTAACTCGACTTAATGACCGTGTGAAAGCCTTTGAACCTTAGGGTTTGCGGCAGTTCCTCGGCGCCATTAGTGAGGCTTGGGTTTGCCCTTCTACGGCTGGACCACCGACGCTGTGGCATGTACTCGATACTATTAAACTGTACCCGAGATGTTGAGCTCTTGGGGGATTGTGAGGTTCTGACGAGTCGATCGGATGATTCGACATCATTCGGATATCATGTGATGGGACACTGCTTGGGAGACTCCAGATACGAGCATAGCCGTCGGAGCGCAGTCTGTGTAGCCATGATGAGATGAGTCCGAATCAGTCGATAGTGGAGCAAGGTGGAGTAAAGAGTTTGCACGAGATTTCGACGAGATGATGTTCCACTCCGCTGACATCAGAGATGCGATATGCACGCTGAGGACGTGTTCGGCTAGATATCTTCTACTGAGTGATGAAGATACTGAGTTCGTGATTTCGAGTCCGTGTTAGAGACTTCGGGTGGACCGTAGCCGAGGACATTGCAGTGTGCAGATAAAGACGCGACGTCGAATGGTCGATGATACAGACAAGCGGGACAAGAAGTTCGTGCAAGAGGCAGACGAGCTGTTACTACACCCCGTTAAGATTAAAGGCCGGACATGCATACAGAGGCGCAGAGATGCGACCAGCCTCCGAGGAGATGTTGTACTAAGGACGCAGAGGTCCAGAGAGCGAGAAAAGATTACGCCAGAGTACCAGCCTCCTTACAGTTTGGCTTAGGCAAGATCAGAAGAGACCTTGAGTAGGATTCCTACTAGTACACTGCTGCAATAAGAGTTGCACCCAGGATCGGATGTGTGATATGCATTCAGTGGACCCGAGGTCGGCGCCAGAGATGTGCTGCTTTACGAGCGGTCGTGAGGATTGACCGAGAGATGACCAGGGAAGTGCAAGAACGGAATCGTTCCTGTCAGCACACCTGACCGGGCCGATGAGCCGATGGATTGCGAGTTGGTAATCTACAGGAAAGATCAGGAACCAGAGGCAGAGGACGCCAGCCGCGAGCAAGAGGCAAGTAGATATCTTGCGCCGCTAGCATCGGATGTACCGGTACCTTCTCGACCCTGAAGGAGGGTATACCGACGACGGTAATTATGATTTGTGATTTTGTGATTTGATTATCACGTATCCGTTGCTTTGGATTTCGATATTTTGGGCGATCTATTCGCATGATTTAGTCTTGATGACAGAGTTTCATGATATTTGATTTTGTGCACCATGGTTGCACCTACTGGGTATTTATACCTTGTACATAGTTATTACTCTTGAGCTGTTGATTGCGATTTCATGCCTATTTTATGCTGGTGATTTGATTTACGCTTCCAGCAGAGTTTCATGTAATTTTAGTGTTTTGATTTTGCACTCGGTATAGCTTATATGTGCTTGTAGTGCATCGATATGTGTTTTGTGCCCGCAGCTGCACACGTTTATGATTTTCTTCATATCTGGATACACTTGGTGTTGCTGCTTACGTATTTGAGTTATTGCTTGGTATTTGTGCATGGGATGCACCAGTTCTATACTTCGTGCATTTGTCGCACCAGTTTTATGTTTCTTGCGTTTATCACATCAGATTTATATTTCGTGCCTTTGTTGCACCGGATTTATATTTTGTGCATTACGATTGCACCTGACTTCGATTTGATGCCTTTCGGTATGTCGATTTTGATTGTGATATTGATGTGGATTCTTGCACTCCGTGCTTTTGACTGGACTTACGCATATTCGACGTTGCTATTGGATTTTGTGATTCCGTGCATATTGAGTGCGCAGGGTCTAGATTTTCATTCGTGCATGATGGATGCACCGATTTAGATTTTCGCGCATGTTGGGCGCATGTTTTGAGATACGATTTTGGGGCACACCAGATGCACTAAATCGAGATTCTTCGTGCATGTCAGATGTACCTGTTTTGGCTGTCAGGCACACATGTTGCCTATGACAGATGCTTCGTGCACACCCGTTGCACCTAGATGTTGTTTTGTGCACATGTTTAGCGCATATATGGATTTTGATTTCCGTGCGCGTCAGACGCACAGGGTGGTGTTATGTGCATTTTTGGAATTTATTCCTTTTGGAGCAGTACATTTTTATGATGTGGGATATTTGCTTTCATACTGAGCAGGACTAGTCAGTGGACAGTGCCTGGATATATTTTGCATGCATCGATAGTTATCGAAGGGATTTCCGAAAAGCGAGCTATAGTCTCAGTATATACCTACGTGTCCGATATGACACAAAACGTTTTAAAAACAAGGAAACCCTTCTGATTATTTTCAAAATGGTGGAACGTGCTTATTAAACAAAGGATATATATACACATATATAGTTATTTTCTTATGAGAAACGTCCGCCACTGTGCAGTGTTACGCGCATCGCACAGCGACTTAAAAAGATTTGGCATACAGTTGCATCAGCTAATTACATGTATAGATTGGGTGTCTACATGTATAGTCTTGGTCCATATCATATTGATTTTGTATTGGATTTGACATTGTGTCGTTACCATGACTCCGATGATTGCGGATGCTTGATGGAGTGTTGCTTTTGAGTTATCTGCTCAGTACTCATACGCATGCATTGCGCTATGATGTTTTATGTATAGATGATTTCGGAGCCCCGATGACTTGGAATTTGTATTGAAATATTTTAGTATTTGGGGGTTTAAATTTAAATTCGGGGACCGAATTTCTTTAAGGGGGGTAGATTGTAACGTCTTCAAAATAATAAAATATGATTTTTGGGAAATTTTATAATTTAATATTATTTTAATGAATATTTTAATATTCTGGTATAATTAAATACAGATAAATGGGGAAAAATTATGGAAAATTCTAAAATAAGGTATTTTAAGGAATTGCCTCGTTTTCTGTGCATGCCCCCATTTCCTCTAGTTTTGACCCTGAGTATGTCTAGTTTTGACTGATTCCATCTAGGGTGAAATCTAGGTTGATTTTCCTATGTTGGTGTATAATTTGGGACTTGTTTTAGCATGGATTTTGGTATTTGGTGATCCATTCCTGTCGGGTGGCGTTTGGACGTCAACGACAAGTGGATTTTGATTGTGTTTACATGTGAGTCGATAGGTTTTTACCTATGCGGGTAGCGTGTGCTATTTTGGTTTCCGATGTGATTTTCATGTGCTTTAGCATTGTGATATACTTGTAGGTACCCCGCGTGATGTTGAGGCAAAGGAGGTGAAGATAGCGACATCGGCTTTGGCACACGAGAAGCAAGGTGAGTAGATTTATATCTACGGGGAGAAGTCGGGTGGATGGCGTATAGCACCCCCGCAGTCCGTGGTGATGTATACGAATACGTATACACACGAATATTTATTATGTGTTGTTTAGGGTTATTGATGGTGATAATGATATTTTGATGATAAGAATATATTGGTTTAGTATAGTGCGAACCCTAGAGTAGTGGTTGCACTCACACATACATTTACACACATACTTGCATTCATTCTTTCATTTATTAGAGTGCATATAATGGTGCGTATATCTACACATGGGTATGGGACTATGTGTTTATATACGGGATTTGAGGATGGTACGTGGTTTGAGATGATACTTGATGTGAGGCCGTGGGATCGGCGATGTGACATAGCTTGTCTTCGAGGTGCGATATGATAGTTTTAGCGGGCCTTTGGACATGTGCTTTACCCGCATTCATATTTTTATAGATGGTATCGATTTGTACTAGACTTAGAGTAGTACCCCAGATTATGCGATCTGATGATAGTGATACCTGATATGTGATGAGGTACTGTGATATTGACCCCTACCCAGCTATTGGGATGCCGTACTACGATCTACCGTACGAGCCGATATTGATGATAGATCCGCACTCATGACTCGAGGATATCTTACGATATGTTATTGAGGCGGGATCACCGACTATCATATCTATATATATTGACTCAGATTAGGTGGTTTCTTACCCCTCCTGTCTAGATTACTTAGTAGACATTAGACTGGACCGAGTCATACCTATTTCAAACTAACGAATCGGGGATATTTTAAAGATAGGCAGAAGGGTCATACGGATATTTTCAAATGATGTATCTTTTCTTAAAACACCGTAGCCCTTGTTTTTCCAAAAGCCCTGATTCGTCTTATTTCAAATGGCACCCCTGCATGACTTGTACAGATTGGTGTAGATTCTTTACTTTTGCGTTGATTATTCGATTCCGCATATTCATGCTATTTGCATTGCATCGCTTGTACTGTGGTTATATTTCAGTCATGCTGCTAGGACACCAGCACCATTATCGATGATGCATATGTTCCACGTACACTTGTTGCCGGCTCACACACTCATCATCGATAATTGCCATGTTACTACACTGTAGTACTATTGCATTCAGTATATGATCCTTGCATGACATGATGATATGCATACCTTTCTTTACATGTCGCATACTTCATGCTTTTGATTATACGCATTGAGATATGTTGTTTCTATGATATTTCTGGATTTGGGAACCGAGAGTGTTTCAAAATAGAATATGTCATTGCTTTAAAAACCCGGTTACCCTTGATATGATATTTCAGTGCGTCCACCATGTGTTTTCTCGGTGCTGAGAGCGACATGTGAAACCCGAATCGAGGAGTGGATGAGCCGATTGCGGGTACATGGTGGACCCGGTATGGTTCCCCTCGGCAAGATGATCGATGAGCTTTGCCGATTGAGCCTGGAGGCGGGCGAGTACCTACCGGTGATTGGTTGGACCTGGCGGTTATCCGGAGGATACTGACCAGAGTCGATGGATAGATTTGGGCGTCCTGCCGGGGCCGAGGGCCGATACCGCAGACAGAGCCCGCGGGTCGATTCGGACTGACGGAGCCCGATATATGAGGATTTATGTGCCGATGCTGGGCACAGTTTTCATGATGTTTTCGAGTGCCGATGCTGGGCATTCCGGTTCCATGATTTTGACGTGTCGCGAGGGACACGGGTGGGTTATATCCTCATATTTCCATGCACAGGTTTCATGATATTTACTTGCATGATGGTTATTGTCATTGGGTGACGAGTGGACGGGATCCACGTGTGTGCAGATTTGATTACATTGATCATACCTCATATTCATGACATGCTATTACCTGAGGCACTAGCACGAGCACTTGGCATTACACTCATGTAGAGATTACATTGCCAGTTTAGCATGCTTCAGCTTTATTCATATTGAGGTTTATTTATATCTGATCGTATTGACCTAGGATGGGTCATGCATTCGATCTCTGCTTGTAGATATTTTCTATTCACGAGTTGGCAACTCACCCCCGTTGTGCCCCAGTCCTTGCAGGTTTTTGCCGTACAGATTCCATAGCGGCATTTCTGGCACACTGCTTCCTTATGGGTGACTTGCTTGGATAGGTGAGTTCTTTTGTATCAGAACCGCCATTGTTCATGTATCATTTATTGTACCTAGAATTTCCATCAACCAAAACTTGTATATTGTTTCAGACTTAGAAAACAGTGTTGTTTTATTTCGACCTTAGAGTCGCGCTAGTAGTATTACGGTTTTCTGGCTGTTTTGAGTTTCTTTTTTTTGGGTTTTGATCCTCGCCCTTTGGCGTTGTATATTACTATTGCTTGCGTGGTTGTGACCGTCGATGGACGAAGAGCTAGCTCCCGCTTGGGGATGCCTTTTATCATTTCATATATATTATTCTTGTTGTACCCCGTTCGGGGCCAGTTTTTACGAAGGAAACTCTGCCGAAATTTTCAGGAAAGGTTACACATTTTAAAAAAATGCATATTCGGCTTAGTTATTTAAAAACTTTGATTTCCAAACATGATTTCCTTACTTTTCAAAAACAGTTTTTCCTTATTTACTCTTTAAATGGTTTTAGATTGCTGGGCTTTTGGCTTACTTGGATCAGATGGGGTCCTATAGACTTCATATGGTTCAAGGGCCAGTCACGTGCTCTTTCGGGTCGTGACACTCTGCCACCTTCTTGTAGATACAAGGTTCATCTGGATTTTTGACGAAATCAAACTCTTTGATAACGACATCAAAGCAGATGTTCCAACTCCGCGATGCTTGCTTTAATCCATAAATGGATTTAAGCAGCTTGCACACCTTCCCGCTGCTCCCACTGTCTACGAAGCCCTCTGGCTGAGTCATGTACACGCACTCTTCTAAATCACTATTTAGAAAGGCGGTCTTAACATCCATTTGCCAGATTTCGTAGTCATGAAAGGCAGCAATGGCAAGCATGATTCGGATGGATTTAAGCATAGCCACTGGAGAAAAGGTTTCGTCATAGTCCACACCTGGTCTTTGACGAAAACCCTTTGCTACAAGTCTAGCTTTGAAAGTCTCCACTTTCCCATCTACACCAAGTTTCTTCTTGAAGATCCACTTGCTCCCAATGGGTTTTACCCCTTCAGGAGCAACTTCTAAAGTCCATACTTTGTTGGTGTACATGGATTCCATCTCGGACCGCATAGCATCCAGCCATTTCACTGAGTCCCTACTCGTGATGGCCTGCTCGAAGCTAGTTGGGTCATCATCATCCATGATGCAATCCTCGCTTCCACCATCAATGAGAAAACCGTAGTATCTCTCAGGTGGACGAGAAACCCTACTAGATCGGCGGAGTGGCTGGGGTTCATCGGGAACTACGGAATCCTCTGGTTCCACCATATCTTCTGTTGTAGCTTCTGCAGCTGGAACCTCTTCCAGTTCTACCTCATGACCACTAATCTCTTTTTCAAGAAATTCCTTTTCTAAAAAGGTGGCATGCCGAGAAACAAACACTCTTTGTTCCTCAGGGTGGTAGAAGATATACCCTCGCGAATGTTTGGGATATCCAATAAACTTACACAGAATGGACCTTGCCGCGAGTTTGTCCGGATTTTGCGTTTTTACATAGGCCGGACAACCCCATATCTTAATATAATTAAGACATGGTCTCTTTCCTTTCCATATCTCATATGGAGTGGTCGGCACGGTTTTGGTGGGAACCATATTCAATAGGTCTGCAGCTGTTTCCAGTGCATATCCCCAGAAGGAAATAGGTAACTCAGCTGTGCTCATCATAGAGCGCACCATATCTAATAGGGTGCGATTCCTCCGTTCTGATACACCGTTGTGCTGTGGTGTATATGGAGGAGTCAGCTGAGAGAGAATCCCATTCTCTTTTAGGAAGTCCAGGAATTCATTGCTTAAGTATTCTCCTCCTCGATCAGATCGTAGGATTTTAATACTTTTTCCGGTTTGGTTCTCAACTTCTTGTTTATATTCCCTAAATTTCTCAAAAGCTTCTGATTTGTGTTTCATCAAGAACACATACCCGAACCTAGAGAGATCGTCAGTTAATGTAATGAAGTACGGAGAACCATCCCTGGCATGTGTAGACATGGGACCGCATACATCACTATGTATCAGTCCCAAGAGTTCGGTAACTCTTTCTCCGTGTCCCGTAAACGGAGTTTTGGTCATCTTGCCTTTGAGACATGACTGGCAAGTGTCATAAGATGAAAATTCAAACGGATTTAAATATCCATCTTTATGCAACTTAGCTAGTCGTGTCGCATTGATGTGGCCCAGTCTACAATGCCACAAGAAGGATTCGTTGAGTTCAGAACTCTTCCTCTTGTGTGTGTTTGTTATGCTCAGAACCATTGATTGATTTAGAACATAAATGCCATTGCACAACGTGCCTGATCCAACCAACTTTTGGTCACGGAAAATGTTCATAACATTGTCCTGCAATACAAAATTATATCCCTCTTTACTCAATAAAGAAACCGATATAATGTTGCATATCAGGTTCGGCATGTAATAGCATTCGTTCAGAACCAATGTATCACCAGTTGGTAATACAAGGTGATATTCCCCGACAGTCTTAGCTGCAACAATTGCACCATTTCCAACTCTAATGTCTTTATCACCTTCTCCAAGTTCTCTACCTTTCCTTAGCCCATGTAACTGATTACATATATGGGATCCTGACCCGGTATCTAATACCCAGGACGTAGAGCAAATGGAGAAACAGTTCTCAGTAACGAACACACCCGAAGAAAATGCATCAACATGTACTTTCTTCATTCGGGTGGCATGGGAATCCTGGCATTCCCCTATATCCTGTTCATTCCTATAACTCTTATAAGAAAGAACGGAACCAACGTTTCCCAGCACAGTATAACATGCGGGTTCGGTCAATACATCCATATTATTATCTTTATTAGGGCATGAAATGGTCGCTACCTGGAGAGAGAGAGAAGAAAACACTTTAGCGTATGCTCGTGCAAGATCAGATTGGTTATTATCTTATCTAATCAGGATGGCTCCCACTGCCTTTTATCAAATCTTCCTTCAAACCTTAAAAGGAAAGACTAGCCGGGATTAATTACACACTACAAGTTCGCCAATCTTTCAGCCAGGCCAGTGTCGGTACTTTGAGGGAGGTCCCCCATGCTTTCGCACGAACCTAATTAATGTAAACCTCGTTTTCCCAGAGGCGTAACCTCGTTAACACCTTTCTAGACACCTACTTGATCGGCTAATTGCAATGTGTAAAACTCTCCCAGGAGTAACTCTTACTCGCAGTGGGTATCGGGATCCAACTATCTCATAGAAGGTATGCAATCTCATTGCAAATTTCAACACTTGAAATTCCCGATAATATTTTTGCCCCTAGCGTCCTATGACCTTGACGCAGGCCAACAAACCATAGTGCGCTAGTCAAGTTCAACCCGTCATTTCCTGATTGAATTAAACCCACCCGTACGACCCTTGACGCAGGCCAACAAAGTCGCACGACTACCCTAATCCAATCTGCATCATATGCATAAGCAGATAAATACTAGTTAGCTACCGCACACTACGCCTTGACGCAGGCCAACAAACGTAGCACGAATACTAACTACTACTGATCTGAAATGACGGAGGGCTACGCCAGGTTTTTCTGAAAACCATGAGCGTAATGAACTTGATATCGTTGTAGAATCAAATGATGTTTTGAAATGGAGTGATTTTGAGGCTTTTCTAGTTTTGCTAAAGGAGTCACTCCCGGCGAAGGGATCTCGGTCCTTTCCTCGTCGAATGAGGTGCGGGATATATCATATATATCGCTGTGCAAAGCAAAAACCCAAAAGCAGTCAAAAGCAAACCGAGTGTGTAGCATCTGCCAGTTATTGCTAAAGGAGTCACTCCCGGTGAAGGGATCTCGGTCCTTTCCTCATCGAATAAGGTGCAGGGTATATCATATATACCGCTGTGCAAAGCAAGAACTGTAGCTACCTGTTTTATTTTAAAATTTGATTCCACAACATCTTAGGTTTCTTATCTTTCATTAATCACATTAATGAAGTCCCATCATTTAAATACCTAAACATCACAGATAGATATGACGTACACTTATGCCATCCGCATTCGCCTCGATGTCCCCTCGTGCATCGTTAGGTTAGGTAACTAACGACAGAGCAGGGCAGGGCTAGCGCGGGTGTAAAACATAAGTAACGTCTATATAATATATCATATATACTATATCCATCACAGAGTCACAACACAGATATCGCAGTAGAATAAACATATGAAATATTGGATATACTAGGACGTCCGTGTTTTCAATACGAGCCAGTATAAAACACGGATTCTATGGTCGTAACGAATAGCCAATCCCACACCCCTAGACCCCTACGAGAGCGGCAAGCAACCCTGCCAATTCTAGGGTTAGGAGACCCGGACTCGACTCCTCGAGTTGGTCTCCCACTGGACCCCAGAACCCGGTTACTTGTGCTCCCCTCCTTGGGTCTATCCTAATGCGGAAAAGTAAATAATATACAAAAGGTGACAACTTCCGCTACCTGGAAGTGCCCTAAATAAAAGAATATTACATACAAGTTTTTACATGAATGAAAATGAAAAACACTCATCTCACATAAAAAACCCCGGCTATTCGAACACGACGATCCAATATAACATATCCAGCAACACATAACATCACATGTCATCATCGTAAGTAAGTATGCATACCCCAATTGTCGTTGACGTATAGCAATGAAACCGGCGATATGATCATACTACACTTACGGTCACAGAAAAGAAAGTGTAAAACTACAACAGTTGGAATCCGCAACCTCTTTAGACATCGCATGCCTAACAGATATAAATCCCGCATTTTAGTCTCGTTATCGAAAACTCTTTTCAATATCATATGGGACTAAACTGCTAGATTTATAACATTCATTCAGTTATCTCATAACTGTTTGTGAATTCCAATTATTGTATCACATTCCAGATAAACAGAAAATGTTAAATTTTTCGATCGAACAATCGAATACCCAAGTTTTCCCGATACTGCTCAACACATGAAATAAGTCTAACAACATTCAGTTCGTGCCTCAGTACCAACGGTCCAGCCGTAGAAGGGTCAAGCCAACGCCTCACATGTGGCACGCCGTACTGCCCCAAACCCGAAGGTTCAAAGGGCAGTTCAAGACGGTCACATAATCGAGTTAAGGTTTGTTGTCTTCTAGAGGGTCCATCGCGTTACTTGCACTACTTAGAACGTCGTTAAACTACGGAAAAATCCAACACTTGGAAATTTCCCGACAGGGGAAAAATTGGGTATTTATATCCGGTCGAACTTTTTAACATATTCTAAAAATTATCCGGAAAAACACAAAGACGAAATTTGATACCCCGATCGAAACACCGAATCCCCAAAGCAACCCCAGAAAATTCAACTCTTGAATAATTATTAAAAATACTCAGGAAAATCACCACTGGAAATTAAGGATTACTGTGTAAAATCCTTTAAATAATTAGGCCGTACGACCGCGGATCCGCCGCATGAGCCATGATCATGCCGCGGATCCGCGCCGTATTAGTGGAATTACACTCACGAATTTCACAGTAAACCTTATAATTTCCTACTGATATTTCTGCATATTTTTAATATCGAAAAATCCCTGATTTTAGAAAAAGTCCAGAGAGCTCATGGGTTTTGGGGTTTCGGGTTCGTTCGGACTTCAAACTCCGTCTAGACTTCGCCTAAGGCTCCAGCTAGGCTCTGATACCACTGAAAGGTTCCTAGGCACCCTATAGAGGTCTCACAAGGCATCGAACATGCCATTTTTCAAAAATTATGGTGCCGAGAAACCCTAACACGGATCTTAGACTAGAATTCTAGGCGAAAAACTCAACTAGTTAACATATTAACTAAAGGTTAGATGCTACAACCTTTGTAGATCCGGTTACCCTCTTCCTTGGCTCCACGAAGGCATCCTCTCGCTGTCCATCTCGATTCCCAAACTCGAACGTTGGCTTCATCGGAGAAACGGGCAAGCTAGGTCGTCGGCTTTGTGTCAAAGACGATCTACCTCGAGGCATCGCAAGTTCAAGCTCCGACTTCACAAACTTGTGAAACTTGTGAAGAAAACACCCAAAACAACTTGGCAAGAGGTAGAGGGTGAAGAAATAGGAGGTGGGTTCACTTTAAAATTGGATTTCTCTCACTTATGCTCAAGTTGCCATTAAAGTAGCAAGCTTGAAGAAGAAGAAGAAGATGAAGATGGTTATGATAAGTTCTATTAAAAAGAAATAGAAAATTAATACTTATCATAACTTAAACTAGGGTTAAGTGTAGAGAATAAACCATGGTGAATTAAGTGGGTTAGGGTTAAGCAAGAAGACAAGAATGGTTAAAGAAGTCAAAGCTTCATGAAGCTTCAACTAATGACAAAAGAAAGCCACCATTCTCTTTAAACTTATCCAAATAAATGAATAAACAAATAAATGAATAAATAAATATGCAAAACCCTAATTATCATAATAACCATGGTTTAATTCTATTCACTTAACCATATGATCAAGTATCATCAAACATGATACAAAAAAGTGCACAAAAGTATATCACATATACAATGTGCAATCCAAGTGAGAAAAATCCGTTTAAAGTGAACCAATACTAGTTAATGCAAAGTAATATATCAAATATATAATTATACATTAAATCATTAAATCAACACTTGATTCAATGATCCGGTCATGTCGCACATGACCGACTAGTATTCAATGTATCGGCTTATCGAATCGATCTTCGATTCGATAACTAGGTTATATCGAATATAACCATTCGATACATATATCGCGAGAATGGAATACGGTATCACATACACGCATTATTCTCGGTCCTGCACATATCTCATATGCGCTCCTATTTCGTTTCGCTTGAACCAGGAAACCTCTGTGTAGGACTCTAAAGACTCGTCAATACGCCGGTAGCAGATGATGATCATATCAAGCACCCACAAGCCGCAAGCGGTCTGCCAAACGTAACGGCCATCCAGGTATTGAGCGATCAGAAGATCGACGAGCTAGCCCGCTCACACTCCTGTGAATCCAACCAGTAACACTTACCGTACAGTCCGGTCTGTTCGTCTGATATGTCGCATATCAAGTCTAGGGGTGGTATACGTCAGACCTCAATAACCGATAAGTCGTGCCGATGTGAGGCTCATAACGGGTCGAGAAACTACTGGTAACACTTACCAGCAAATCTCTGATCAGCCCTGACCAGGGACTTCCCTGTTACGGCCAATCGAGCACAGCGCAACATCAACCCCCAATACCGGGAGAGACGAAACCCCTCCTATCGCTCATTGCCTCCATGTGACTCGGGACTGTACCCAAAGACCACCGTTTTGCACGCCCTCATGGACGTGGTAAGGTGGAGATCAAAGCACAGTGGGAATCACACAAGACTCTATGACGATCTCGGGTCTACAGACTAACCTGTACAAGTGTCACCTGAGAACTGCCATCTGACGTGAGGTATAATACCATCTGGGAGTTCTCGGCGAGTCCGTCCAGTGTACCCAGTCTCCACTGAGCACCCGTATACCATCTCTGATGTCAAACACCAATGGATATGGGATCATCCATCGCCCATCTCATGGGTCGAGAAGCGTATACGCTAGTCTACTCTGGTATATCGATGCCCCGTCTCGATACACCCACGACTAGGGACCTTGAAGGATGTACTTATGGACTACCATGTCCCCACTAGTATGATCTGCATCATAGTCCAGGTAGTCAAGTACACATCCTAAGGGCTTTACCAACATGTAACTACAAGACAGTATAAAGAGACTAGTGTACATGTTAAGATAAAGAGTAACCAGATAGCATACTATCATATCGAGCAAGAAAGTCATCTCTATATATGTCCAAGCATCCAATATAATATACAACATCTGTACAATACTGGCCTCTAGGGCATACATACAACTAACATTCTCCAGATCTTCAGTGAAACTTGTAGTGGTCTTTTAACTGTTTCCTTTGACATTTCGGACCATGCGTTGCCTTGTACACTTGTGAATTGTTCTTTGTCTAGGCTTGACTAGGGTCCTTCTACTTGTTGGTCAAAAGTCCCTCTTTTTGTATCATCTTTTGTATGTTTCACCGTTTTCGCTCCAAGAACCTATATCCTGTAATATGCAACAAACGTGCGTCAAGAGTACCTGTTTATTTATAAAATGAATGAAAATGGGGAGTACAATAATGCAATATTATAGTATGAACAAATACCCCCAAACTTATCTTTTGCTCGTCCTCGAGCAAACTTATTTTTATTCACTAAAATCCTAACCGCACTTTCGCAGGGAAACGCGATTGCACTGAGCACGTGCAACAAGCCGTTAAACCTCTAGGTGTCCCTAGTAGGAGGAGTGTTGTCTCCTGAGGGTTTTCAGCGGATTACACCCACAAAATCCTATCAACTCGGCCCATTGACTTTTGTTCTCCAATTAAGTTCTCTAACAAGGAATTCTATTATCTTTTGACTAGCAAATTATCCACCCACATTCTTCACACTTCCCATTATTTAACTTAAGATTATATATGTTATGTAAACCTACTTAGCTTTCGGCATCTCTTAAGTCTTTCTTCTAGGGTTTCATCTCTACTTAGGAATTTCTATCAACTCTACTAAAGATACAAGTTCTATCTTTCATTCATTTCTCTTATCTAAACTCTAATCACATATCCCCACGTGCGTGTATAGATCACCCCTACACTTGGAAATTCAAATCAAGCAATCGTACTCTCGTCCTTTGTCCAAAGCACTTATTAGTGAATTTTTAATTGAATTTCGTTTACACATCCTTCATGCGACCGTTAATACTTCTTGAGGTACCAACGACCGATTACAAAATGTGTTAGCACTTTAAAGCGTACTTCCTAGTTTTGCAACACCCAAGGCTTTAGCAGTGACTCCCAAACCAGTTGGTCTAAGGCACTAGGTGATGAAGCACCCTCGCTAAATATTTTTCTATTTTTGCAGCCTTAAGTAATCACAAAAACCAGTGTCCATTTTTTATATTCTTCATTCACATTTTTTTTCTTTTATTTTCATTGTACTAAGGACTTTAGACAAGAGCATTTCAAGGTCTCTTCTACTATTCCAAGTTTCAAGATGCGTGATTGTGCAAATTGTAGGGTATACGTTTTCAGAATCTAGACTTAAGCTAGGAACTATTTTTCAAACTTATACTCTAATAAAAACTTCAATACTCTTCCCTTATTTTGACTTAACCCAAGAAGTGAACCCAAAATTTGCCTATTTCTAAATAAACTACAAGGCATATACTTTCTACCGTTAAACTTTAAAGAAGGTTATGTTTAGGGTTTTTAATTCACTAAGTCTAAGATCTAGTTGTTTCTATCCAGTTAACCTATTAGTCAAACTCAAGTCAATTAGCCAAAATTGAATACAATTGTTTTTATAATTTTTGAAATTTTTTTTCAAATTTTTATGGGTTTTCAAATAAATATGCAAATGCAAAAAATATGTACAAATGAATGCGAAGGAAGAAGACGTACCGAGCATACCCCCAAACTTGAACTTGACAGTGTCCTCACTGTCATGCTAAACCAATAGGGTCAAAATACCGGCACTTCCCTGTTTATTTATTTATAATTTTTTTATTGTTAAGGAAAACAAAAAAAAATATACAGAAATGCCCTCCCCCCTAAACTTCATTTAAACTATGTTAGACATTACTGCCAAACCTTGCATAGACCAAACGTCAACACCAACCAGTTGAAAAATTTATCAGTAAAGAGTATTGGTTGGTAGAAGAATAAGTTGTAGCGATCCGCAAAGAATTGGGGAAGATAGAAGTGGTGGTATGGAAGGTGTGGAGGTGAATATACAGGAGGTGGTGATGAATCAAAACGAGAATGCAAATGATCAGCAATCAGTGGAATGTTGGCATTCTCGTAGCTTCTTAAAAGAAATGGGGGTGGTTCAACTTCTAAAGGAGGAGGTTGACTAACCACAATACCCCCAAAATGTTCCTGTGGGTCCTCAATTGACTTGGCATCATCCATCAATTGCATATGATATTCAATTATAAGGGAACTGATCTCCTCGATGTCCGCCATAGTCCAACCGAAAACTTGCCGCCTATCTTGTAAGACTTTTAAAATAGCGTTCTCTTGCTCGAAGTCTAGAGAGGCTGATATTATAATAGGAAAAGTCTCATTCTCACCTATGTAAGGATATTTAAGGTGAGGCGGTAAGGACATGAGTTCGAGTTTCGGAGGCGAAAGAATCATTGCGGAATCTACCTCGAACTCAAAGGACTCCAACACAGGTTCGAAATCACTGCAAACAACCGATTCGGATGGTTCAACTAACTCATCCACAAATTCAAAAGACTCATATTCGGGCTGTGAGTCGTCATCATCCGAAAAAGTGAAACATTCATAATCCATATCGGTTGTGTCAACTGTGGTAGGCTCAAGGAGGGACGCACTAGTGGCATCAAAACTGTTTTCATCAAATAGAAATCTTTCAAGCTCGCAGTCCTCCTGCGTGATTTCTTGAATAGAGCAAACTTCTCGTGTACTAGTTTTAGGCACGGAGGGCAGACTTCCCATCTTATAAATATTGAACTCACTAGACATCTTCCCAAAGGATAGAGTCATGGAGCCATTGCGACAATTTATTACGGCATTGGAAGTGGCCAAAAATGGTCGACCAAGAATCACCGGAATTTGGTTTCTTGGGTTAGCAACAGGTTGTGTATCCATAACAATAAAATCCACGGGGAATATGAACTCCCCAACTTTGATCAACACATCCTCTAGCTGACCCCTTGGATGGGTGATCGATCGATCAGCCATTTGGAGAGTACAACGAGTAGGTTTCAACTCTCCAACCCCTAATTGTTCGTACACGGAGTAGGGAATCAGGTTAACACTAGACCCAAGATCTAAAAGTGCTCGATTAAGTTTCTTATCCCCAATTGTGATTGAAATCGTAGGACAGCCGTGGTCCTTTCGTTTTTGGGGTAAGGTTTGATGGTGGTTAATAGCATTGCTCACTGCACTAGCCACTAGCACTTTCTTGGGTACTTGAGATGCCTTTCTCTTCGAGGTGCATAAGCCCTTTAAGATTTTCGCGTATGAAGGGACTTGTTGGATTGCATCCAAGAGAGGTAAATTTATGCTAACCTGCTTAAATATCTCCACAATCTTCTCCACTTGTGCAGTTAGTTTATTAGGACTCAACCCGTTTGGGAATGGAGCATTTTGAAAATTCGTTGAGTCAAATGTCTGTGGAGTAGAATGTGGAGTAGGAACGGATCCCGGTGTAGATGTGTTCATGTTGTGAGAAATGGGTCCGTTCGAGTTAGAAGAAGTAGAGCCGTGTGAAGGGTGGAGAATAGGCTCTAAAGAAAAAGGTGAAGAAGAAAGTGAAGAAAATGAAGAAGGGGAAGATGACGATGGAGAAAAAGAAGAAGAAGAAGAAGAACCACCGGCGGGGATGTCATCACTAGTTCCTACATTATTTTGCAACACTCTTCCGGATCTCAACGTAGTCACCGCATTTACATTGTGATTGGGATATGCGTTTTGTGTGTGACCGGGATTTGGCAATGGTTGAGATGGAAGCTTTCCCTTTTCTCTCTCGCTCAACGCAGCAGTTAATTGTGCAATTTGTGCCTTAATAGATTTGATACTTTGATCGTGTGAGGCATTGTTATTCATCAAAGACTGAACATAATTTTCAAATCTTGCTGCGGATTCAGTAGATTGCTTGAGAAATGCATCTAGACTTTTTTCTAGCGAGATAACCTTATCATCATTTGGTTGAACCAAATTGGTCGTTTGATTTGTATAAGGTTGTTGTTGGAAAGGTTGCTGGTTTTGAGTTTGTGAGGGTGCTTGTTGTTGTTGTGGAGGAGGATGTCTTTGAAAATTGTTATTCCCTTGGAATTGTTGATTTGGGTGACTCCTCCACCCCGGGTTGTATGTTGAAGAGTACGGATCGTTTCGTTGTCGTTGCTGAAATGCAGTATTGACTTGATCCTGTCCTTGAGTAGATGCATTATAAGGACACTCTTCAGTTAGATGCGATGGATTCGAACAACAAGCACAAACAGTTCGTGTGGGTAAAGCAGGGGCAGGAGAAGACGATGAGATTTTGGTCTCAATGGCTTCTATCTTTTTCATAAGTGCGGCCATCTCGGCCTTCATAGCAATCGACATATCTACTTGATGTATGCATGTCCTAGATTGACCAACAGAAGAAGATGATGTGGTCTTGGTACTCTCCCACTGAATTGTTTGCTCACCAAGATCCTCAAGAAACTGCCACGCTTCGTCGCTAGACTTGGAGAGAAAATGACCTTGACATATGGTTTCTAGCAACTGCTTCGTTGCCGAGTTCAATCCCTCGTATAATGTTTGGCAAAGTTGCCAACTTTCGATCCCATGATGAGGGCATTGAACAAGTAGGTCTTTAAATCTCTCGAAGCACTTCCAAAATGGTTCGGAAGGAAGCTGTGAAAATTGTATAATCTCGTTACGGATTCTAGCAGTTTTGTGATGAGGATAGAACTTTTTCAGAAAAGCTCTCACAAACTCATCCCAATTTCTAATGGAATGTGATGCGGTGCTATATAGCCACTTCTCGGCTAGGTCACATAAGGTAAAAGGAATGACCCTTAGCCTTATAGCGTCATCACTTAATTCGGTCGTTTTCATCATAGCGCAAACGTTTTGGAATTTATTAATAAAAATATATGCATCTTCAGATTCCAAACCATGAAATTTTGGCAGCATATTGATGAAATGTGGTTTTATTTCAAAGTTGTCCCCATTTGCCGGTGGGGGTGAAAGACATGTAGGTAAAGAAGTGCGGACGGGTAGAAGAGATCCTGGAGCGCAACTCGTGCGGGCGCTACAACAGGCGGAAGATTCGGGTTATTCGCACCTAACGGAGGTGGAATCATTCCCGTCGGTAAGGTATTGTTGGGGTCGTGTCCCGACATACCTTCGGTGAAAGAATTTGAAGGTAAGGGTAAGAAAGTGGACGGAATGTCGACAACGGTGTCGAAGGGTTCGTCGGTCGGTACCAACGAAACACAGACTAATCGGGCGTTAGTATCCCTAGTCCAAAGTGACATACACTAAAGGAGTAGTGTAGTCAGAAAAAAAATAGAAAAACAGAATGTGGGGGTAAGATAACGTCAATGGAGGGAAGTGATGGAAGTGAGTTGCAAGATTTCTTAGCGACAAGTTGCAAGTTTTGAAAAGATTTTTCTTTTTCTTTTTTTCTTTTATTTATGTGAGAGTTTTGCAAAAAGGTTCTTGGAAAGGGACTCGTGACACAAATGTATCAACCACACATGCATAATCAGGCCTAGATCTAGGGTCACCTAGGTCTGCTAGACAGCTCCTAACTAGGGCTAGAAATAGGACCTCAAACCACCTCTTCACCGACAAGTACGGCCAGGTAAGTGGGAAGGAACCACCACTACAGTGGGCCTAATTAATAACCACTAGCCTAGACACCGCAATGTCAGTTAGGATAAACGGTCGATGCCTATACTAGTCCTTTTCCTATTGAGCTCGATGTCCTTAGGTCTGAGTCTAATATTTTTTTTAATTAATTGTGGTCAATGCACATGCTTTAGGTGTTTTCTGGGGTCCTGGAAAGGGTGATGAAATCCCCACCCAATTTGAGTTTGGTCAATTAGCCCCTTAAAGTCCGATTAAATTATGCAAAACAATAAAATTCATTTACAATCAATTTTTAGCGCGGCGCAAAGAAACCTGCAGAAAATCTGTTATTTAGAAGGGTAGAGAAGATTTTTAGCGCAAAGAATTCCTGCAGAAAATTTTCACAGTGGATATATTGTAGGTTGCAGAGGGGAGAAGGAGGAAACGGACCAGAAAATTTGGTGCGCTGACGTGGCAGTCAGAGCGCGGAACCGCGGCAGCAGTAGGGATAAGGCCGCGGAAGCGCGGTCGTATAGGGTGATCAGGCTATGAAAAATTTATGCTGCACCCTTGTACCACTCCTTCTCTGTTCTGATGTGATTTTTCCTGATTTGCCCTCTGTAAATTTTTAAATCCGCGATTCTTCGATGTTCCTGCAAGATTCAAAAGATACACCCTTCAAACAGATCAAAATTGATAATTTTTTTATTTCTTTTTTTTATTTTCAGATTTTTATAATTTTTAAAATTTATATCAACCCGAAATTACACAGAAAGAAATTTTACGCCATCCCCGGCAACGGCGCCATTTGATTAGTATGAAAATACTTGTTTACCGCAATCAGAAACGGCGTCGCTTTGCAGCTAGCCTGTGAGTACGGGTCGATCCACAGAGATGGGTAATTTCCTTTTTGTGTTATCACGAGTTGATTCCAAATGTTGTTTTGGTTGGTTTAATCTAAAACCTAGATCTATCACTAAACTAGATTAATCTAAATTAAAGTCTTGCTAAGGTTAGGTTTAGGGGAAGTTTGGAGATTAAAGGTTTCCTCACCGCTTTCATTGCCCTATTTTTGATCTATTAGATGTTGGTGTAATTATCAATAAAGTGGTTTAGAATCTTTTGGGAAGATATTTCTTCCTCTAGATTCTTATCCTTCCTTTATCGATAATTACCCTAACCCCCATGAAAAACATGCACAACCGGCCCTTTATACTACTGTTCATCGTTACCTCGAGGGGTAGGATGCCGTAGGGAGCGGTTGTGCGTGCATGCATGGAGTTCTAACTCTTAGGTGTGGATGGCATGAAAGGGGTGAGAGATCTCATCTCTCAAACCTTTCCCTAAAGCTAACCCTAACAAGCAAGGAGATTACTCGCTCATTAGGGGATGAAAAGACATGCTAATTAAAAGAATTAAAACAGAGAAATAAACTTAACTTGCTAGTTCGATGGCTCCCTCCAAGCAATACAGAACAGATCTGAATAAACTCCCAGCAATTCTGAATTTTATTGATTGAAAAGAGGCATAGGGTTTTACAATTTTTTATTACAATTTATAAGCAAACAAGAGAATTTAGGGTTACGGGATTCGCACATGTGCAATTACAGATTTGCCCATGAAAAATCCAAACCCCCGCACCGACGCACCGACACAAGAAAAATACACCGACACGGGCTTTAAATGGCCGCGGAACCGCGGCATTAGTGGGCTTGGGCCGCGGTTCCGCGGCCCTTTGGTGAGATCATCTCACCAAACTTCCTGGGTTGGTTCTTTATACATTGGGCTTTATATTTCCATAGTTCTTTTCTCCCTTTGGCTTCTGGTCTTCTCCAGATCTTCAGTGAAACTTGTAGTGGTCTTTTAACTGTTTCCTTTGACATTTCGGACCATGCGTTGCCTTGTACACTTGTGAATTGTTCTTTGTCTAGGCTTGACTAGGGTCCTTCTACTTGTTTGTCAAAAGTCCCTCTTTTTGTATCATCTTTTGTATGTTTCACCGTTTTCGCTCCAAGAACCTATATCCTGTAATATGCAACAAACGTGCGTCAAGAGTACCTGTTTATTTATAAAATGAATGAAAATGGGGAGTACAATAATGCAATATTATAGTATGAACAGGCCTCTGAAAGTTGTTATTGTCTTGGATTTGTTGTTGATTTTGATTCCAGGCAAAATTTGGGTGGCTTCTCCAACCAGGATTATAAGTTGAAGAGTATGGATCATTTCTTTGTCTTTGCTGAAAGGCAGTATTGACTTGATCTTGTCCTTGAACAGGCGGGTTGTACGGACACTCTTCGGTTAGATGGGATGGATCCGAGCAACAAGCGCAAATAGTGCGTGGGGGTAATGTTGGGGCAGCAGAAGGCGATGAGAATTTGCTCTCAATTGCTTCTAGTTTTTTCGTGAGTGCAGCCATTTCGGCCTTTATTGCAATCGACATATCAAGTTGGTGTATGCCTGCCCTAGACTGACCTGATGAAGTAGATGAAGCGGTCTTAGTGCTTTCCCACTGAAGTGTTTGTTCAGCAAGATCGTTGAGAAATTGCCAAGCTTCCTCGCTCGATTTTGTAAGAAAGTGACATTGACAAATGGTTTCCAACAACTGCTTAGTTGCTGGGTTCAGTAATTCATATAAAGTTTGGCAAAGTTGCCATTTCTCGATACCGTGGTGAGGGCACTGAACAAGAAGGTCCTTAAATCGTTCGAAACACTTCCAAAAAGGTTCAGAAGGAAGCTGGGAAAATTGATTAATTTCATTTCTGATTCTCGCGGTCTTGTGGTGTGGGTAAAACTTTTTTAGAAAAGCCTTAACAAACTCTTCTCAATTTTTTATGGAATGCGATGTTGTGCTATATAACCACTTTTCAGCTAGGTCACATAAAGTGAATGGAATGACACGTAGCCTTATAGCATCATCGGAAAGTTGGGTGGTCTTCATCATTACGCAAACATTCTGGAATTTGATAATGAAGATGTAGGCATCTTCGGATTCCAACCCGTGAAATTTGGGCAACATATTGATGAAGTGGGGTTTAATTTCGAAGTTATCCCCATTAGCCGGTGGAAGTGAAAGACAAGTGGGAAGTGCGGTGCGGGTTGGATAGAAAAGATCCTGAAGCGCGATTCGCTGGGGCGCTTCGACAGGAGGGTGTGGTGGGTTATTCGCACCCAGTTGAGGTGAAATTAGTCCCGTAGTAGGTAAGGGGTTGTTAGGATTGGATCCCGACATCTCCTTAGAAGATGATGAATTTGAAGATGAAGGTAAGGAAGTAGAGGGAATTTCGACTTCGGAGTCGAACGCGTCGTCAGTAGGCACTAACGAGACACGGACTAAACGGGCGCTAGTGTCCCTAGTCCAACTGGACATACACTAACGAGGTGTAGTGTAGTCAAAAAGTAAAAATAGAAGGTGGGGGTAAGAAAACGTCAATGAGAGAATGTAGGTGCAATGGATTTCTAGCGACAAAATGGCAAGTTTTCTTTTGTTTTGTAAAAATTTTGTTTTGTGGTTTTTTTTAAGGAGCAAGACACACTTTCAAGCAATCATAATATGCACAATCACGCCTAGAGCTAGGGTCTCCTAAGTTAACTAGACTGCTCCTAACTGTTCTAAAGGGCAAGTTGTGAGATATCCTCGAATCGCCTCTTCACCGCCAATTGTGGCCAGATAAGCACAAGTAAAGAAAGGAGGGATCCGCTCACGAATCACTGTGAGACGGGCCTTTTAAAATTATCTTTCCCGCTTGTCTAGCCTAGGCACCACAAAGTTAGGTTTAGATAAACGACTGATGCCCACAACCTTCCTTTGTCCTAATGAGCACGACAGTCCTTATTGGCTGAGTCTAATATTTTTTATTAACTTGAGGGTTGATGCAAATGCTTTTTGTGATTTTTTGGGTCCTGAGAAGGGTAATGAAATCCCCACCCAATCTGGATTGGTGTTATAGCCCCTTAAAAGTCCGTTTTAAAAAATGCAATGCAGTAAACACACAGAAATCCAAAACACTTGCCAAAAAAAATTTCTTTTATTTGCGGCACAAAGAATCCTGCACAAGATTGATTTATTGGAGAGGGGGAACAAGTTTTACGCAAAGAACCCTGCAGGAAAATTTTTTTAGAGGAGATCAGGGGGTTACAGAGAAGGTAAGGAACACTTACAGAGAATTTAGATTGCTGACGTCAGCAAGACACTGCGGTTCCGCCGCCAATTGTATGTTGGTGCCGCGGTTCTGCGGTAGAAGAATAGGTTCAGATCTCCAAAATCTTTCTGTTTTCTGTTGTGGTTCTCCTCTGTTTGTTCAGATCTTCTGTTTCTGGATTTGTTCACCGAGCTTGCTCCAGATCTGAATCTGTTCGTCTTTCCGTTCCTGCACAATTCGCACAAAAACCCTTCAAAAAATAACAAGATGATAATTTTTTTGTTTTTATATTTTTCAGTTTTTATGATTTTTTAATTTCTAATTAACCCAAAATTACAAAAAGAAAATAACTACCGTTATCCCCAGCAACGGCGCCTTTTGATTGTAGAGATTTTGCGTATGCGTTTTAAAATCAAAGAATAAGATACCGCAATCAATAACGGTGTCACTTGGTAGCTAGCCGATTGAGTACGGGTCGATCCACAGGGAAAATGTGTTTTTTCCCAATTGTTCTAACGAGTCAATTCTTATTTGTGGTAGGTTTTGAATTTTATAAAAACTGATATTGAATTTGATTTGGATTAAAACCTTGCAAGGATTAGGATTGGGTTAGTTTGGAAAGTTAATTCTACTCACCGCTTCCTTTGCCCTAATTAAGAACTTAGGTGTTAAGGTAATAGTTAACAAAGGGGATTAGCACAACTAGGAAGAAAAATAGTTTCTTCCTTTTGGTCCTTGTCCGTTCTTTCTTAACTCTTAGCCCTAACCTCTATGTAAATCAACCACAATCGGTCTAACCAGGGAATCACCGCTATCTCGTGGGATAAGGTGCCGAAGTGAGCGGTGCGTGTTTGATTTACATAGAGTCCTAATTTAAAATATTGAACGGGCAAGAAAGCAGTGAGAGATTTCCATCTCTCAAACCTACCCAATCCTAACCCTAACAAGTGAGGAACTACTCACTCATTAGGGTATTAACAATGAAGTTCATTTTTTTAATTACCTAATTAACGTGCAGATAATAAAAGACAGATACGAAAATTGCAGAAATTAAATTGCAAATAAGAAAAATCCAAAATAAAAAAACTTACTTTTTATTGATGCACTCTTGACGATTACAAGGGAATTAAAAATTTAATCTAGAATTAAAAAGAGGCATGCCCCAAAAGAGCTGTAGGCTTTCCTATTTATAGATAGGGGAAACCCTAAGGTTTACATCTGATCCACATCTGAAATTACAAAACTGCCCTAAGAAAACCGAGTCAATGCACCGACTCCCACCGACACGTGCTCTACACGGCCGCGGATCCACGGCGGAATGCCTTGTTTGGCCATGGATCCGCGGCCGTTTGATGGGCTCTTGGGCTCTGTTTTTCTGTGATGCTTCAAGTTGCTTTTTCCATCTGTTTTCTTCACTTGGTTTCTCAGAATATCTTCTATGTTCTTCCAGATTTCCACAGTGCAGAATGTTGTGGACTTTTACCGTTAGCTTCGTGTTGAAGTCTTGAATCTTCTGCCGCCCTTATACGTTATGCAATCGAACTGTTCATTGATCTTTATTTGTTCCTTAAACTATAGGCGGCATCTTGCAGATTCATCTATTTGTTGGTCGTAGTCTAACATTTGTAGCGTCTTTTCACCATTTTCACTGTATTATCCTGAGAACCTGTAACCTGCAACTATTTAGCAGACATGGATCAGAAGCACCTATTTATTTGCAATATGATTAACAATGGGGAATATAATAATGCAAAATTCTGATATGACCAACATCATAAACCCGAAATATTACATACTTCGGATTTCATGCTTAACTATATGAATTCCACATATTGTATCACATTCTATAAATAGCTAGACGATGTTAAACATTCCGATCGAATCAATAAACACCTAAAATTTCCCAAAAAACTCAACACTTGAGCGCAGTTTAAAAATACTCAGAACATGCCACAGTACCTATGGACCAACCGTAAAAGGGTCAACCCTTGCCTCACCTATGGCGCCGCGGAACTACCGCAAACCATAGGGTTTGGCAGCGGTTCTTACGGTCATAGAATCGAGTTAGGGTTTTGTTCTTCTAGAGGGTCCATCGTATAACTTACATGATTTTTGAATGTTCTTTAACTTGAAAAAAAATCCAACTCTTGGAAATTTCCAGCGAGGGTTAAAGTGGGTATTTGACATCCGTTCGAACTTTTTAACACCGTCTAAATAACCCAAAATCTTATCAGAATTACGACTATGAAACACTCCGAATTGCCTTTAAAGAAAATTGACATCTCATGCAATTTTAGAAAAAACAAGCAACACCTGAAACACCAAAACCCAGAGACCAGAACACCAGACAAATATGAACCCCTGAAGATGTCTCAGGACCGGCCGGCTCGGTTTTTGAGGGCATGTGCTCTGGTCAAATCCGCCCAATTGAGTTCGTATTTGTTCAGTGTTCATGTTACATCTCATATAACATTCTGCAGTTGTTTAAAAAAAATTTCGACGACTTAAAAATATTGACAGAATCTAGGTTTTAGTTTCGAGTGTTTCGGAGTTGTTTCGGTTTCGTGATTCTACAAACACCGTCTAAATCTCTAGCTTGGCTCTGATACCACTGTAGGATTGCTTGGCACGACAGCAAGGGTTCGGAAGGCATCTCCAAGCTTCTACAAGCTTCATGCCATGTGACCAATTTCCAACTAATATTTGATTTACTCTAAATAAATAAACCCTACATTATCATTGGCATGGTGTAAGTCTCATACACCCATGTTGCATGTGGCATCAAGCATGACACAAAAAGAAAACACAATTAATATATATCACATATATATTAAGTGTGCACATGTGAGAAAAAGAAATGCTTAAGTGAGCTAATATTAGTTAATGTAAATTAATATATCAAATATATAATTATGTATTAAATCATTAAATCAACACTTGATTTAATAATCCGGCTATATCTCATATGACCGACTAATATTATTTGTATCAACTTATCGAATCAACACTTGATTCGATAACCCGGCTATATCTCATATAACCGACCGATACAGTATCGACTTATCGAATCAACATTTGATTCGATAACTCGGCTATATCTCATATAACCGACCGATAACAAAAATCGCGAGAATAGAATACGGTATCACATACTCGTATTAATCTCGGTCCCACACATATCACATATGTGCTCCTACTTCGTTTTGCCTGAGCCACTAAAACCTCTGTGTAGGACTCTAAAAACTCGTCAATACGCCGGCAGTAGGTGATGATCATATCAAGCACCCATAAGCCATCAGCGGTACTAGCTGGACGTAACGGCTACCCGGGTATTGAGCGATCAGAAGATCAACAAGCAAGCTTGCTCTTACTCCTAAAAAGCCTGTCAGTAACACTACCGTACAGTCCGGTCTTTTCGTCTGATATGTCACATATCCAGTTTAGGGGTGGTAAACGTCAGACCCCAGTAACCGATAAGTCGTGCCGATGTGAGGCTCATAACGGGTCGAGAAACTACTGATAAGACTTATCAGTAAATCTTCGTATCAGCCCTGGCCAGGGACCTCCTGTTATGGCCAATCGAGCACAGCGCAATATCAAGCCCCAATACCGGGAAAGACGAATCCCTTCCTATCGCTCATTGCCTCCATGTGATTCGGGACTGTACCCAAAAACCACCGTTTTGCACGTTCTCTTGAACGTGGTAAGGTGGAAATCAAAGCACGGTGGGAATCACACAAGACTCTATGACGATCTCGGGTCTACAGACTAACTTGTACCTGTGTCACCAGAGAACTGCTATCTGACGATAGGTATAATACCAGCTAGGAGTTCTCGGTGATTCCGTTCAGTGTACCCAGTCTCCACTGAGCACCCGTATACCATCTTTGATGTCAAACAGCAATGGATGTGGGATCATCTATCGCCCATCATATGGGTCAAGATGCGTATACGCTAGTCTACTCTGGAATATCGATGCCCTGTCTCGATACACCCTCGACTAGGAACAATTATAGGGTGTACTAGTGGACTACCCTTGGCCCCACTAGTATGATCTCCATCATAGTCCTGGTAGTCAAGTACATATCCTAAGGGCTTTATCAACATGTGAGAGCAAGACAGTATCACTTATACAAGTCAACATGTTAAGACAAAGAGCAACCAGATAGCATACTATCATGTCGAGCAAGTATATATATATATAAGCATCCACTATAATAATATACATCACATGTACAATAATGGCCTATAGGGCATACATATAACTTACATGTTTTTACCCCTGGCGACTTATGACCTTGGCTATCGTCAACAAATCATAAGCACTAGCCAAGTCCAACCCGTCATTTCCTGATTGAATTAAACCCACCCGTACGACCCTTGGCTATGGTCAACAAAGTCGCACGACTATCCTAATCCAATCGCATCATATGCTGCAGATAAGTACTAATCAGCTACCGTACACTACTCCTTGGCTATGGTCAACAAACACAGCACGAATACTAAATAATACTTATCTGAAATGACGAAGGGTTATGACTAGTTTTGAAGAAAACCTTTATCGTAATGAACTTGATATCATTGTAGAATCGAGTGATTTGAAAAGGAGTGGTTTAAGCTCCGCTTTTAAAATCTAGTTTTCAAAACAAACCGAGTGGGTTGTATCATTTGTTAGTTTTCGCTAAAGAGGTTATTCACGGTGAAGGGATCTCAGCTCTTTCCTTATCGAATGAGTTGCAGGATATCCAGCAAGGAATACCGCTATGCAAAGCAATAACTAGAGCTACCTTTTTTGAAAAATTTGATTCTACAATATCTTTAGATTTCTTTTCTTTCATTAATCTCGTTAATGAAGTCCCATCATTTATGTTTCCTAAACATCACAGAAGAAACGAAAATAGAATGTACGCTTATGCCATCCGCATTCGCCACGGGGCCCTATCATGTACCGTTAGGTTACTTAACTAACGGCAGAGCGGGAGCTGGACTAACGCGGGTGCAAAATATAAGCAACATTTATTATATATATCATATTTATATAGCATTCGTCTCAGGCAATTATATGATCACATCACAGAACTCAAGCAACAGAAATAATCATATGAAATATTGGATATACTAGGGGGTCCGTATTTTAAATTTAGCCAGTAATGAAAAACACGGATACTACGGTCGTGATAAATAGCCAAACCCACATCCCTAGACCCCTACGAGAGCGGCAAGTGACCCTGCCAATTCTAAAGTTAGGAGACTCGGTCTCAACTCCTCGAGATGGTCTCCCACTGGATTCTAGAACGTGATCACTTGTGCTCCCTGCCTTGGGACTATCCTAGTGCGGAAAAGTAAATAATATACATTAATGGTGACATCATCCTCAACCCGGAAGTGTCCCAATAAAAGAATATTACATACATATTTTATATGAATGAAAATAGAAAAACTCTAATCTCATACAAAAAACCCCAGCTGTTCAATCACAACGATCCAATATAATATATCACAGCAACACATAACATCACATGTCATCAACATAAGTAAATATGCGTATCCCGAATTTCGTTGACATATAGCAACGAGATCGGGGATACACCACATATTACACTTACGGTCGCAGAAAAGAAATGAAAACTACAATAATTAGAATCTGCATATACCTTAGACATCATAAACCCGGAATATATTATATATCTTAGACATCATAAACCCGGAATATCTCATATTCTGAATTTCATGCCTAACCCTTTAAACCTTACATTTTAGTCTCAAATTGAAAACACTTTTCAATAATTAGTCGGGTAATTCAACAGGATTCCCGATAAAATGATCGAATACTCGTCGGGAACTTTAGTAGATGGCCGCACCCCCGATGCCGACGACGAAGTGCACTTAGGTGGAACACCGTGGCCGCGAGCACCCGAGTGGATGCTTTTGGCTACGGGGTTCTCCTATAGTCACTTGGTCGGGATAATGAGGCATGGCTATCTAGTAGTGTTACCCGGCGAGTGTTCACGTACTATACGCAATTGCGACAGAGTTTTGATCTGAATCGAAACTCCGTGGCAATCTATCAAAAAAGAGACTAAATTGCTAGATTTACAAAACACTAACTAGTTTTCACAAAACTAATTATTGTGGATTCTAAATATTGTATCACATATCATAATAATTTAGATGACGTTAAACATTTCGATCGATATATCAAACACCCACAAATCACAGAGACCTCAATAACTTGAGCCACATTAAAAATACCCAGAAAGTGCCAAATGCTAGAATAGAGCAGCACAAGAAATAAGAACCATCAACTCACCACGACTGCAACGGAACCGCGGCGGCATGTGGAGATATGGTATCGTACTTCTTGGGGCTCCATAATATTACCTGCACGATTTTTGAATATTTTTAATCTGTAAAATATCAACTTTTGAAAATGGACAGAAACTATGATTTTAGGGTTTCGAAAATTTTGATCGAACACTTTAACGTCGTTTAGACCAATCTTAATGCTCTAGCTTGGCTCTGATACCATGAAAGTATGCCTTAGCACCACTACTAGGTTTTAGCAAGCATCAAGTTTACAGTTTAAAAAAATCTAGTGTGCTAATGCATGCTATCCTAGAATCGAACTAGAGAATTAGGGTTTCTATGCATGTAAACAAACTTTACACTAAGTGAATAGAGAATACAACTTTTGTAGATTGGTCCTTCACTTCTAAAACTCCAAGTTATAGTCCCTAGAACTCTTCGTAGGCTCCACTTGGCGAAAGGAATGAGTTTTCTTAAGGATCTTCGAGCCGAAGATGATCCACCTTGAAGAATCTCTAACTCAAGCTACCTCTTCACTAACTTAGGAATTAGTGAAGGAAACAATCTATACTAAAGGGCTAGTTTGGTATAGATTGATGAAGTAGGAATTTTGCTCACTTTGGAATTATATTTCTCTTTCTCTTTTTCACTCCAAGAAAATCAAGAAAAGGAGGAAGAAGAACTAGTGAAGAACTAGAACTCATATTGAACCAATGGTGAAAAAATAACTCATAGGTATTTGTAGAGAGTTAACCATGGCTTAAAATAATGGTTGGGTTTAAAAATATCTAGAGTAAAATAAAATTAGTGGAATTAGTCAAGGCTTCGACATGCTTCCACAAGCATCTAAGCCATGCTAATTTCCACCTCATTTTGATTTCACTCTAAATAAATAATTACCTTAATTATCTTTAGTTTGGTATGAATCTCATACACCCAAGTTCAATGTATCATCCACCATGACACAATAGTATATATAATACATACACACACACACACACACATATCACATAATTATATATATCAACATGTGTGTGTGTTTGTGTATCCAAGAGAAGAAATTCTTTAGTGAGCTAATATTAGTTATATATTAATATATCATATATATATATATATATATATATATATATATATATATATATATATCAAATTATTAAATCAACACTTGATTTAATAATCCGGCTATATCATATATAACCGACTAATATCATTCATATGTATATCAATTTATCGAATCAACACTTGATTCAATAATCTGGTTATATCACATATAACCGACCGATATTATATATCGCGAGATTAGAATACGGTATCACATACACGCATTTAATCAAGGTCTCGCACATATCACATATGTGCCCTATTTCGTTTCGCTTGAGCTAGGAAACCTCTGTGTGGGACTCTAAAGACTCGTCAATACGCTAGCAGTAGGTAATGATCACATCAGTTACCCACAAGCCTTCAGCGGTACTAGCTGGACGTAATGGCTACCTAGGTATTAAGTGAATAGAAGATCAACAAGCAAGCTTGTCCAAACTCCCATGAAGCCTATAAGTAACACTACCGTACAGTACGGTCTCTTCGTCTGATATGTCGCATATCAAGTCCAGGGGTGGTAAACGTCAGACCACAGTAACTTGATAAGTCATGCCGATGTGTGGCTCATAACGGTTAGAGACACTACTGATAACACTTACCAGTAAATCTAATCATTAGCCCTGGCCAGGGACTTACTGTTATAGCCAGTCGAGCAAAGCGCAACATCAATTCCCAATACCGGGAGAGACGAAACCTCTCCTATCGCTCATTGCCTCCATGTGACCCAGGACTGTACCCAAAATCCACCTGTTTACACGACTCCTTTGAGCCGTGGTAGGGAGGAAATCAAAACACAGTAGGAACCACACAAGTCTCTATAACAATCTCGGATCTACAGACTAACATGTACCAGTGTCACCATAGAACTGCTATCCGACGATAGGTATAGTACCATCTAGGAGTTCTCGACGAGTCCTGATCGGTGTACCCATTCTCTAATGAGCACCTGTGTACAATCTCTGATGTCAAACACCAATAGCTATGAGATCAACAATCGCCACATACAGGGTCAAGAAACATACACACTAGTCTACTCTGGAATATCAATGCCCTGTCTCGATACTCTCTCGACTAGGAACAATTAAAGGATGTACTTGTGGACTACCCTGGCCCCATTAGTATGATCTGCATCATAGTCCTGGCAGTCAAGTACATATCCTAAGGGCTTTATCAGCATGTATCAGAGAGACAATATAATAATACAAGTGTACATGTTAAGATAAAGAGCAACCATATAGCATACTATCATGTCGAGCAAGAAAGTGCTCTCTCTATATATATATATATATGTCCAAGCATCCACTATAATATACAATCATGTACAATAATGGCCTCTAGGGCATACATATGACTAACACGATATACCTTTAAGCGGTGTTCTAAATACAGTTAAGTTCTCCTAATGAACGCGAAGTTCTTAAGTCTAGTTTCTTTTAAAATTTGTGCGGGTAAACGTTATGCTCAATTTCGTGATTTGTGAGCCACGGAAAAGGTGGTGAAATTCTTTACCGTATGTTGTGGGGTTCACTTGCCATTAAGTTCGTATTAAAGAGTGAAATGTGCAATTCAATGAAAAAGTTGTTCAAAACATTAAACAATCATTTTTTTATATTTAAGTGCGGCGCTGCAACAAATATGGGTTAGTCAATTTAGCTTTTGGCAGCGAACTTGCAAAGAATCCTGCAGAGATAATATAGTGGATGCGTCGGATTTGAGAAAAAAAGTGTTAGGAAATACGTACCGATATGTTTTTGGGTTAAGAAACCCCCGTTGAATTTAATCCGATTAGCTTGAAAAGTTCGCTTGCGCGGGTCAAACTACCCAGATCTTTGGCACTGTACTTCCCAATCACCTTAGACTTGAATGTACGCTTTGCTCCGCGCGATCGCAATTCGCATTTCCTTAAAATCTGCAAATGTCAGAAAAAGCGATATGAGTGCCCAAGCTCCTACACACTCAAAATTATAAAAATCAAATAATAAAAATAGAGTACTAAAAGAACACTGAAGGTAACCAAAAAAGAAAACTTTCAAACACCCACCAATGGGCCGGTGACGCCAGGAAATCTCAATAAACCGCCGGTCGATTTTAACAATTTGGTGCTCAATTTTTGTGTGGATCCTTTATGTTATAGTAGTATACTACCGTTATACTTTGATTTTTCTTTTTAACTACAGAGTGTTAGCAGGTCAAATTTCCAGAGAGCAAAATGTTAGAAATGTTAGTTTTTTGTTTTGGTTTTTTTTTCTTCAAATTTTTTCGATTTTTAGTTTGTTTTTTAGAATGGAGTTAGTATTATAAACAAGATATATAGAGATTAATCCGAAATAACAAGAATAAAAACGTCACCGTCTCCCCGGCAACGGCGCCATTTGATTGAGTGAGATTTCGCGTGTCGTATTAAATTTAAAGTTAACCGCAATCAAGACGGCGTCGCGTGTAGCTAGTCGTGATGGGTAAGGGTCGTCCGCAGGGAGATGGAGCATTCTAAGTTCTTGTTCTCATGAGTTAAGCCGAAGGTCGGAACGGTTCGATTCTAACCTAAGTGTTTGTATATGCAAAATATAAGCTTGTTAGGGATAGGATAGGTTAGTGTAAGTTAGGAAAATCCGTACTCATTCCTTTGTTCCTAACTTGACTATTGAAACTAGAGTAATCGGCAACAACGTGGATTAGGGTGCTTAAGCACGGTATTAGTGAAATCCGGCTTATTGGCCCTTATCCGTCCGTTCTTATCTCTTGACTTTCGCCTCCAGCCAAACTAAACGCAACCGGTCACGGCTAGAGATCACCGATAACTTGGTAGGGTAGGGTGCTTAACGGAGCACTTGCGCGAGGTTTGGGCGGAGTTCAATTAGCAAATATCAGGCAAAGGAAATAAGCAAAGAAAACCTTAACTTATATAACCACTCTCTTTCCCTAACAATATCACTATTCACAAACTATCACAACAACAAAAGAAAGTGCAAAAGAGAAGAAATAAAAGAAATAACACAACATTGCAAGTAAGTAAATGACATGAAATTAAATTGCAAGTAAGGAAAGAAATAGAAATATTAAGAACCCAATTGCTCAAATGAAAGCTTCATTAATTCCAAATGGATGATACAAACCATGAGTTTAATAACCAAAATTTAAATTTGCAAGCTCAATGAAGAGGCTGCAAAATTAGGAGAAGGCAAGGAACTCAAGGTAACTAACTACTATTTACAAAGCTTCAACAAAATGAAAATAGAATGAACTGTTAAACTATTGCCAAAAGCATATCCTCTCCTTGCTCTCTGTTCTGGTATTTATAGGCACAAAATCAGAATAAACAAACAATAAAATAAGGATGATGTGACAAGATGGAGTGACCAGAAGAAAGATGGAGCATTTTTCTCTTAGTGGGGCCGGCTGCGTGTTCATATCAGAAAATTGCATTCTAATCCGCTCATTCATTATCTAATTGTTGTATTTATCGGTATTATTGACCAGTGTCTGCTCAGTATTACAGATTACAGGTATCCATGACAAAATACTGGAAATGCATCCAACAGCACGGATATATCACTTGAGGGAAGACACTGCGACCAAAAACGCTAACCGACCGATACTTCAGGAGTTCCTTTACGTAACAAGTTGTGTACACATTTTTTTTTCTAAATGGTCCAACACAACAAGTGTGTACACAAGACTTTTAAACACATGTGGATATGATTCTATATGCAATCAAGGATATGATTCTATATGCAATCGAGGATATGATTCTATATGCATATGATATTATATGCATTCAAGACTAAAAAGCATATGTTCAAATGAAAGGCAATCAAACAAATCAGCATGAGCCATAATGGGGCAGATATGAATATTTCTTTCTGAGCCTATAAATAGAGATCAGAGGCAAGAGGAAAGGGTAGCTTTTTTTCTTTAGTTTTTATCTTAGAATTCTTGTAATTTTTCTTTTCATTCTTGAGCTCTTACCCCTTTGTCTTGACCTTGCAACTTCTCATTTAGAACTTGCAAGCTTAAGGCTTAGGTTCTTGACTTCAAGATATCTTGTAACAAGTTTGTTCTTCAATAAAAGTTCATATTTTTCTTACATGTCTTGTTCCACTTTACATAATTTCAATTGTGAAATTCATGCTTTGCTTTGATCTTGCAACCTCTTAAGTGAGCTTGCAACCTTAAAGCTTGGTATTCGGATTTCACACGTTGCCGGGGATCGAACACTTGGAGATAAAAAGCTTGAACTCATCGGTTCTCTTTTTCTCTTTATTTCATTGCATGTTTTTATGTATCTTATCTTTTCTTTCTTATTAATTTGTAAATATGTGTGAGTAATCTTTTCACTTGTTAAGGGTGTAATATGTTAGATCATATTCGAAGATTTTCTTTGTCCAAACTTTAAAACCTAAAACTTGCCTATTGAAACTTCGTGCAAATCACCCGCAACTCCGCTCACTAGGCATCCTATCCTACCACGATAGTGATGATTCCTGATCATGACCGGATTGCCCGTGATTTGCCGAAGGCTAAAATCAAGAGATAACAACGGAAGGACAAGGGACAAGGAAAACGGATTTAGCGAAATGCCGCAAATACCGTATTTCAAGTTCCCTAATCCGCGTTGTTACCTATTGTTTTAGTGTCAATACCAAGTTGGGGCTATAAGGAATTGGCAAACATCACCTTCATACAATCTAACTTATTACTACCCTTAACAAGTACTTTTTATTCATATCTTTGTTACGACAATTAGTTAACCAACAAATCAAAACCCGGTATTAACTCGTTAAAACAAGATATAAAAACTTACCATCTCCCTGCGGACGACCCGTATTCATCGCGGATCGCTACAAGTGACACCGTTTTGATTGCGGTAATTTCAAAACTCTTTTTAAACACGACACGGTTAGATCGTGACAATCAAATGGCGCCGTTTCCGGGGAGACGGTAACGCTTTTATACTTATATTCTCGGGTTAAATTTGTGCATATTCTGTATAAAACTAACTTCTAACACATTCAAACAAATAACCATTCTTTTTGAAACCAACCACAAACACAAATAAAATTCTTTTCTTCTCTGGATTTGAATTCTGCTAACTCTCTGATGCTAAAGAAATAAATCAAGTTATAAAATTGGAATGACATTTCTTCATTGAGACAGCACACAAAATTGGAGCCAATTTCCTCACACAAAAACCGGCGACATACCCTGAAAAACCAAGCTCGCCGGCCTTGGTGTGGCCTTTTCACTTTTGTTTTTCTGTGTTGTCTCCAGTGTTTTGATAAAATTCCATTTTTAATATTTGATTTTCTTAATTATTTGTGTTCAGAATTGTGGTTATTATTATTGCTTTTTGGCTCAAATATCCGTATTTTTTCCAACATATGCAGATTTGACGGATTCTGAGCAGCGATCGTGCGGAACAAGAGGCATTTTCAAGTGCAAAGGAGGGTGAACACTCAGTGCCAAAGATCCGGGTAGTTAGACCCGCGCAAGCGAACCATTCAACCACTCGGAGGCAATATCAACACGAGTTTCTGAAACTCGATACTTTTTGGTACGTATTTTTCTAAACTTCCCCTCTCAAACCCGACGCTCCAATATTCTTGTCTTTGCAGGATTCTTAGCAAAAATCACCGCAAAAAAGCCAAAAAAAAAACTAACCGTATTTGTTGCAGCGCCGCATTAAAAGTAAAAAACGATAACTGATTGCTTGAAAACAAAACTTGGTTGAATTTTGCGCATTGCATCATTTAATACGGACTTAAGGGGCTCTAACACCAATCTAGATTGGGTGGGGATTTCATCACCCTTCCTAAGACCCCAGAAATCACTAATTGCATAAGTGTCACCTCAAGTTAATAAAAAAGATTAGACTCAGCCCTAAGGACTTCGCGCTCAATAGGACGGAGGACTAGTTATAGGCATCAGCCGTTTATCCTAACCTGACTTTGCGGTGACTAGGCAAGTGTGTCAAGGCTAGCGGTTTTTAATTAGGCCCACTACTGTGGTTCCTTCCCACTTAGCTGACACTTACCTGGCCGTAATTGGCAGTGAAGAGGCGGTTTGAGGTCCTATTTCTTGACCTTTGGAACAGTTAGGAGCAGGTCTAGTGGACTTAGAGAATCCTAGTCTAGGTATTGACTGTGCATTTGTGATTGTGTTTGTTTAACAGTCGTTTCATTTTCCCATTCTTTTGAAACAAACAAAAAATTGCCATTTTTACCACCATCACCCAATTTTTCTCCACTTTCGTTTTCTTACCCTCACATTCTACGCTTTGACTACACTAAACTCGTTTAATGTATGTCCACTTGGACTAGGGACCCTAGTTCCCGTTTAGTCCGCGTTTCGTTAGTCCCTACGGACTACGCGATCGACTCCAACGTCGAAAATCCCTCCACCCCTTTATCACCTTTACCTTTGCCGGTCAACTCCGACGTTGACCGAGATTCTGTTCATACATCTTCACCTTCTCTATCACCTAATTCTTCTTCTGAGATGTCAGGGTTTAATCCTAACATCCCTCCACCTGCCCAGGGACTAATTCCACCTAATCTGGGTGCGAATAACCCGCAACCTGTTGCAGCGCCACAGCGAATCGCGCTCCAGGATTGTTTCTACCCTACCCGCTCTGCACTTCCAACATGTCTTTCACTTCCACCGGCCAATGGGGATAATTTTGAAATTAAACCCCACTTCATTAACATGCTTCCGAAATTTCATGGGCTTGAATCTGAAGATGCCTATATCTTCATCAACAAGTTCCAAAATGTTTGTGCCATGATGAAAACGACCCAGCTGTCTGATGATGCTATACGGCTACGGGTCATTCCGTTCACTTTGTGCGATCTTGCTGAAAAGTGGCTGTATAGCACCGCTTCCCACTCCATAACCAGTTGGGACGAGTTTGTGAAAGCGTTTCTCAAGAAATTCTATCCGAATCATAAAACCGCGAGAATCCGTAACGAAATCAACCAATTCTCCCAGCTTCCTAATGAACCTTTTTGGAAGTGTTTTGACCGGTATAAAGACCTTCTTGTTCGGTGCCCTCACCACGGTATTGAGAAATGGCAATTTGCCAAACTTTATACGAGGGCCTGAACCCAGCAACTAAGCAGTTGTTGGAAACCATTTGTCAGGGCCACTTCCTATCGAAATCTGACGAGTAAGCATGGCAATTCTTCGACGACCTTGCGAAACAAACGCTTCAATGGGAGAGCACCAGACCAAGTACTTCTTCTTCTTCCTCTACTTCTTCTGGTCAGTCTAGGGTAGGCATTCACCAACTCGATGTCTCTATTGCAATGAAAGCTGAAATGGCTGCAATAACGAGAAAACTTGAAGCGATGGAGAGCAAATTTTCATCTCCCGCTCCTGCCCCCGTTCTTCTCCTCCGTACCATTTGTGCTTGTTGTTCCGATCCATCTCACCTAATCGAAGAGTGTCCTTACAACCCACCTTCCCAAGGACAGGATCAGGTCAATGCTGCATTTCAGCAGAGACAAAGAAACGATCCATACTCTTCCACTTACAACCCTGGATGGAGAAACCACCCTAACTTCGCTTGGAACCAGAATCAAATTCAGTTCTAAGGGCAGAACAACTTTCAAAGGGGGCCTTCTCAACAACAAGCACAACAACAATTTCAGCAGCCCTTCCAACCCCAACCTTTTCAAAATCCGACGAACAATTTTGCACCCAACAATCCTTTTCCTCAAAACAACTTTGTTCCGTCAAACAACGATAAGGTTTCCTCGCTAGAACGAAGTCTGGAGGCGTTCGTAAAACAATCAACTCAATCCACCGCCAACATCCAGTCTTCCATTCAGTCTTTGGTGCAACACACTGCTGCACACGGGCAAAGCATCAAGACTATAGAAGCCCAGATAGCACAACTGAATGCGGCCTTAAGCGAGCGAGAGAAGGGGAAGCTCCCATCTCAACCACTTCCAAATCCCGGTCACCCACATAATGTACATGTTGCTCTTGAACAACAAAACCATAATGTGAGTGCCGTGACTACATTGAGATCTGGGAGGATGCTGCAAAACAACATTGGCACACGGATTGACGATGACACCCCGGCCGCTTCTTCTTCTTCTTCTTCTTCTTCTTCTTCTTCGTCTTCTGAGCCTATTCTCCATTTTTCAAAAGGCTCTTCCTCTTCTTCTGCTCTAAACGGACCCATTTCTCACTCCACGAAAACACCAGCTCTGGGATCCGTTCCAACTCCACAATCTCCTCCACAAGCATTGGACTCAACCAATTTTAAAAACGTTCCATTTCCAAACCGGTTGAGGCCTAATAAACAAAATCCACAAATGGACAAGATTCTGGAATTGTTTAAGCAGGTTAACATCAACATTCCTCTTTTAGATGCTGTCCAACAAGTCCCTTCCTACGCGAAAATCTTAAAGGACTTGTGCACGAAAAAGAGGAAATCTCAGGTACCCAAGAAAGTTTTCTTGGCTAGTGCTGTGAGTGATGCTCTTACCCAATCTTTACCTCAAAAACGGAAGGACCCTGGCTGTCCTACGATTTCTATCACCATTGGGGATAAGAACATTAACCGCGCACTTTTAGATCTTGGTGCCAGTGTTAACCTGCTTCCGTATTCAGTATATGAGCAACTAGGTGTAGGAGAGCTGAAACCCACACACTGCACTCTCCAAATGGCCGACCGATCGATCACCCATCCTAGGGGAGAGCTAGAGAATGTGTTAATCAAGGTTGGGGACTTCATATTCCCCGTTGACTTCATTGTTTTGGACACACAACCTATAGCTAACCCCCGGAATCAAATTCCGGTGATACTCGGTCGCCCATTCCTTGCAACCTCAAATGCTGTGATCAATTGTCGAAATGGTTCGATGAACCTATCTTTTGGAAACATGACAATTGAACTCAACATTTTTAGGTTGGGGAATCAGCCCTCCGAACCTAATGCTCATATACTAGACGTTTGTTCAATCCAGGAGATCACCCCGGAGGAGTGTGAATTCGAGGAGTTTTTGTTTGATCACGACGACCTTAACGCCACTAGTGTGTTCCTCTTCGAACCTGCTGCTGTTTCTGCGCCCGACAATGACTACGAGTGTTTCACCTTCTCGAACGATCTTAGCCAATCACCACCCGAGCTTGAGTCTTTTGCTTTTTCAGATGAGTTAGTTGAACCATCTGACTCGGTTGCGTACACTCGATTTGAACCTTTGATGGAATCCTTCGAGTTTGAAACAGTTACTCCATTGTTACCATCTATTGTTTCACCTCCTAAACTCGAACTAAAGCTTTTGCCGTCGCACCTAAAATATGCTTATCTAGGTGAGAATGAGACCCTACCCGTTATCATATCGGCCTCTCTAACTCTTGAGCAAGAGAAGGCCCTTTTAATGGTCTTGCAAAATAATCGGCAAGTTTTTGGCTGGTCTATGGCGAACATCAAGGGGATTAGTCCCCTCATAGTCGAACATCATATACACTTGATGGATGATGCCAAGCCGGTAAGGGATCCACAAAGACGCCTCAACCCCATTATGAAAGAGGCTGTCAAGAAGGAGATTGTTAAATGTCTTGATAGTGGTATCATTTACCCTATCTCGGATAGCCAATGGGTTAGCCCCATTCATGTTGTGCCAAAGAAATCGGGCATCACGGTCATTACCAATGAGGCAAATGAGTTAATTCCCACTCGCACCCAAACTGGGTGGCGAGTTTGCATCGACTATAGAAAACTCAATGCCGCGACAAGGAAAGACCACTTTCCTTTACCTTTCATTGACCAAATGCTAGAACGATTGGCTGGGCACGAGTTCTATTGCTTTTTAGATGGCTACTCCGGCTATAACCAAGTCCCCATAGCCAAAGAGGATCAAGACAAGACCACATTTACTTGTCCTTTTGGTACTTTTGCTTATCATCGCATGCCCTTTGGGTTATGCAATGCGCCCGCTACATTTCAGCGGTGTATGATGGGGATCTTTCCAGACATGGTTGAAAAGTTTTTGGAGATCTTTATGGATGATTTCTCCATTTTTGGTGACTCCTTCGACGAGTGTTTGCTACACCTTGATGCAGTTCTTACCCGCTGTAGGGATAAGAATCTAACTTTGAATTGGGAGAAGTGTCACTTTATGGTATGAGAAGGTATTGTCTTAGGACATGTCATCTCGCAAAACAGCATAGAGGTTGATAGAGCCAAAATTGAAGTCATTTCTAATCTTCCTCCTCCTAAATGCGTCAAAGACATTCGAGCTTTCCTTGGCCATGCCGGTTTTTATAGACGGTTCATCAAGGATTTTAGCAAGATTGCTAGACCTTTGACTCTCTTATTGGCCAAGGACACAACAATTGATTTTGACTCAACTTGCATGGAAGCGTTCGAGTCATTGAAACACTCTCTCATTTCTGCGCCCATTCTTTCATCTCCAGACTGGACGCACCTATTCGAAATTATGTGCGGCGCATCGGATTTTGCCATTGGTGCTGTTCTTGGACAGCACATTAATAAAATGCCGCACGTGATTTATTACGCTAGCCGTACATTAAATGAGGCCCAACTAAACTACACAACAACAGAAAAAGAGTTCTTAGCAGTTATGTTTGCACTTGAAAATTTTCGGCCTTATTTAATCGGCTCTCCAGTCATTGTCTATACGGACCATTCAGCTTTTCGCCACCTTTTTGCGAAGAAAGATGCTAAATCTCAGCTAATACGTTGGATCCTCTTGCTTCAAGAGTTTGACCTTGTCATCAAGGACAAAAGAGGATGTGAAAACGTGGTCGCCGACCATCTCTCATGACTTCCTTCTTAGCCATCGCTTCAAATTCCGATCAACGATGTTTTTCCGGATGAACAACTCTTGACGGTATCTTGCGAACCCTGGTTCGCAGATATTGTGAACTATTTGGCCACAGGACTACTACCGACTGAATGGTTAAGTCAGGACAGACTTCGATTCTTATCCCAAGTGAAACACTTTTACTGGGATGAACCATATCTGTTTAAGTACTGTCCCGACCAGATTATTCGTCGCTGTGTCCCTGATAATGAAGTCAAGAGTGTGCTGTCGTTTTGCCACGATCAAGCATGTGGCGGGCATTTTGGCCCCAGAAAGACAGCCGAGAAGATCTTGCAGTGTGGCTTCTACTGGCCACAACTCTTCAAAGACGCTCATGATTACTGCAAGACTTGCTCCCGGTGCCAACACTTGGGCCGGATATCCAGGAGAAACGAAATGCCGCTCCAACCAATCTTGGTTGTGGAGATTTTCGATATTTAGGGGATTGATTTCATGGGGCCATTTCCCAGCTCTTTTGGGAACTTGTACATCCTTCTAGCTGTTGATTATGTCTCTAAATGGGTCGAGGCTGTGCCCAGCCGGACTAACGACAACAAGGTTGTCGTTAGATTTCTCAAGGAAAATATTTTCTCCCGGTTTGGGCACCCCCGAGCAATCATTAGCGACAATGGAACTCATTTCTGCAATAAGACTTTCGAGGCCTTGATGCGGAAATATTCCATTAATCATAAGCTATCTACGCCCTACCACCCCCAAACCTGTGGGCAAGCCGAAGTTTCAAATCAGCAAATCAAGCAGATACTGGAGAAGACGGTTTCCAAGAACCGTAAGGATTGGTCGGTAAAACTCAATGATGCCCTTTGGGCATTTCGAACTGTTTATAAGACCGATCTCGGCATGTCTCCTTATCGGTTTGTTTACGGAAAGGCTTGCCACCTTCCAGTCGAAATAGAGCATCGCGCATTTTGGGCGATTAAGGAGCCGAATCTATCTCTCAAAGATGCGGGCAGCTATCGGAAGCTGCAGCTGAACGAATTGAACGAGCTTCGGGATGAAGCTTACGACAACGCGGTTATTGTAAAGAACCAAACGAAGGTGTTTCTTGATAAACACCTCACGCGCAAAACTTTCACACGTGGACAGCAGGTGCTTCTTTACGACACCCGACTGCATTTTCATCCCGGCAAGCTCAGATTTCGCTAGAAGGGACCATTTGTTGTGCGGACTGTATATCCGCACGGCGCGGTGGATTTGGAAAATCCAAAGGACGGTTCGCTTTTCAAAGTAAATGGACACAGACTGAAACCGTACCTTAGCGCTGAACCATCAGAGGAGCTCCTGCTCTTGCAGGAACCGGTTTACCCTGCATAATCTTCCTCTGTTTACCACCAAACTTCGGTTATCCAGCCAAAACAGTGGACGTTGTTTCAAATAAGTTTGGGGGTATGTATATACGATTTTCCTTTGTATATATGTTAAAATATATATATATATATAAAAATAAAAAAAATAAAAAAAATTTGTATATCTAACCTTCAGTATTTTTACCCTTTTAATGTACAATGACAGTGAGGGCACTGTCAAGTTTAAGTTTGGGGGTACGCTCAGTACGCATTTCTAACCTTCGCATTCATTTGTATATTCTGCATTTTGATACTTATTTAAATAAAAAAAACCATAAAAATCAGAAAATTTTCTAAAAACATAAAAACTTTTTCGCCAAGTTAGCTAGTGAAAGAACTTAGATTCAATATTTCGACAGTTTTGTTTAATAAGATAGGAACAACTAAATCCTATTTTTAGATTTTGAAAACCTGAAAAATAACACTCCTTTGAAGTTAACTAATGTTGTTATATGTGTAGGGTTCCTAGGCACTCCCAAGAGGTCTCACAAGGCATCGATCATGCCAAATTAAAATTTTAACGGTGCCGAGAAACCCGACTACGGATCGTCGGCTAGAAGTTTAGGCGAAAAAGCTAACTAGTTAACAATTAACTAAGAGATACGGAAATACAACCTTTGTAGATCCAGTCCTCCACCTCCACGGCTCCGAGATGAGGTCCTCTCCGCTGTCCAAATCAAATCCGGGCTCTAGCGTCGGCTTCGTCGGAGAATGGGTAAGCTAGGTCATCGATGTCCATGCCGAAGATGATCTACGTCGAGGCATCGCTAAATCAAGCTCCGACTTCACCAAGTCAAGAAACTTGTGAAGAAAACACACTCTACTACTTGGCAAGAGGTAGAGGATGAAGAAATAGGAAGTGGGTAGACTTTAGAATTGGATTTCTCACTTGTTTTCATCAATCACCATTGATGAAGCAAGCTTCTTCAATGAAGAAGAAGAAGAAGAAGAAGCTAGTTCTTATGATAAGTTATTATAAAACCAATAGAAAATCAAAACTTATCATAATGTTAACTATAGTCAAGTGTAGAGAATGAATCATGGTTAGTGGGAATGGTTAGGGTTAAGGATGAGATAAGAATGGTTGACTTGATCAAAGCTTCATGAAGCTTCAACTAAACTCCAAATAAAGCCACCATTCTTTTCTCTTTTCCATTTAATTTCCAAAATGAAATGGATAAATAAATAAGTGAATAAAACAAAACCCTAACCATAATCATGTAACCATGGTTTGATCTTTACACAAAAACCCTAGCATAACATGTATCATCAAACATGATACAATCAAGTGCACAAAAGTATATCACATATACAATGTGTACAATCCGAGTGAGAAAATCCATTTAAAGTGAACCAATACTAGTTAATGCAAAGTAATATATCAAATACATAATTATACATTAAATCATTAAATCAACACTTGATTCAATGATCCGGTCATGTCGCACACAACCGACTAGTATTCAATGTATCGGCTTATCGAATCAATACTTGATTCGATAACTAGGTTATATCGCATACAACCATTCGACACATTCATCGCGAGAATGGAATACGGTATCACATACACGTATTATTCTCGGTCCCGCACATATCTCATATGCGCTCCTATTTCGTTTTGCTTGAGCCAGGAAACCTCTGTGTAGGACTCTAAAGACTCGTCAATACGCCGGCAGCAGATGATGATCATATCAAACACCCACAAGCCGCAAGCAGTCTGCTAAATGTAACGGCCACCCGGGTATTGAGCGATCTGAAGATCGACGAGCAAGCCCGCTCACACTCCAGTGAATCCAACCCAGTAACACTACCGTACAGTCCAGTCTGATCGTCTGATATGTCGCATATCTCGCCTAGGGGTGGTAAACGTCAGACCCTAATAGCTCGATAAGTCGTGTCGATATGAGGTCTATAACTATTCGAGAAACTACTGGTAACACTTACCAGTAAATCTCAGCAACCCTGGCCAGGGATTTCCTGTTATAGCCAATCGAACACAGCACAACATCAACCCCCTATACCGGGAGAGACGAATCCCCTCCTATCGCTCATTGCCTCCATGTGACTCGGGACTGTACCCAAAAACCACCGTTTTGCACGCCCTCTTGGACGTGGTAAGATGGAAATCAAAGCACAGTGGGAACCACACAAGACTCTATGACGATCTCGGGTCAACAGACTACTCTGTACCAGTGTCACCAGAGAACTGCCATCTGACATGAGGTATAATACCATCTGGGAGTTCTCGGCGAGTCCGTCCAGTGTACCCAGTCTCTACTGAGCACCCGTATATCATCTCTGATGTCAAACACCGATAGATATGGGATCATCCATCGCCCATCTGTATGGGTCGAGAAGGTACACGCTAGTCTACTCTGGTATATCGATGCCCCGTCTCGATACACCCACGACTAGGGACTTTTAAGGATGTACTTATGGACTACCATGTCCCCACTAGTATGATCCGCATCATAGTCCAGGTAGTCAAGTACAGATCCTAAGGGCTTTACCAACATGTAACAGAGAGACAATCAGTAAACACGTTAAGGTAAAGATCAACCAGATAGCATACTATCATGTCGAGCAAGAAAGTCCTCCCTATATATGTCCCAGCATCCACTACAATATACATCCTATGTATAGTAATGGCCTCTAGGGCATACATATAACTAACAATCTCCCACTTGCACTAGGGCCATCTGATAGCAGTGGTTTTAGTATCTCATACTCAACCATCCCATAAAAGTCTCTCTCTGGGAACAGGCCTCTGTGAGTGGATCCGCTGTGTTGTCCTCTGAGTCTACTCTCCTAACCTCGATCTTGCTGGAGATCAACCATCTCCATGATCAAGTGATACGGCCTTAGAATACGCCTGGGTCACTGATGGGACGGATGTTCCTTGGCATAAGCCACAACTCCATTGTCTCACAATGGTAGGAACGAAGTTCATCTCATGAACTATTATACACCCAGACTGCCTCTATGGTAGCATCTCAAGTAGCGATGTATTCAGCCTTTATCGTCTAGTATGTCACGGTATTTAGCTTGGAACTCTTCCAACATACCGTCCCTTTACTGAGGGTAAAGACAATGCCTGCGACTGACATTCAGTCGTCTTTATCACCCTGGAACACTTCCAGTGATTCTCCCCAGGATCAATTGATACTATCTCACTACAACTAGTAAGAATCCTAACATCCAATTAGATCTATCTCATAGATCCAAAATCCAGGATTTAGTAGGTATCACTTTGATCCTATGCGGAGAATCTTTGTGATAAACGGAGATTGATCGAGCGTAGCATAAGAAACTCCTTTCTTATCAAGAGTATGTTATCCACGTACTCTATGAGGATCACCACCATACTCCCTACTACCTTTTTGTTTATACAAGGTTCATCTACCATTTTGATGATGTCAAACTCTTTGACTAATCCATCAAAACAGATGTTCCAACTCCGCGATGCCTGCTTTATCATATAAAACATCTTGCACACGTTTCCGCTGCTCCCACTGTCTACGAGGCCCTCTGGCTGTGTACTTATAGACACTCTCTTCTAAATCATCATTTAGAAAAGCAGTCAAGACACCCAACCACCAGATATCGCAGTCATGGTATGTAGCCGTGACAAGTAGGATCTGGATGGACTTAAGCATAGCTACTGGAAAAGGTTTCATCATTATCCACGCCTGGTCGATGACGAAAACCTTTAACAATTCTAGCTTTGAAAGTCTCAACTTTTCCATGTACACCAAGTAATCTTCTCAAGATATACTTGCTCCTGATGGGGATTTAACCCTTCAGATATTGCAACCAAAGTCCATACTTTGTTGATGTACATGGATTCCATCTCAGATTGCTAAACATCCAGCCATTCTTACAGAGTCTTACTCTCGATGGCCAGCTCAAAGCTAGTTGGGTCATCATCTCATGATGCAATCCTCGCTTCCACTGTCATCGAGAAACCGAAGTATCTCTCAGGTGGGTGAGGAACCCTACTAGATCGGCGGAGAGGCTGAGGTTCGTTGGTAACTATCGAATCCTTTGGTTCTTTCAAATTATCAGCTGCAGTTTGTATAGCTGGAACCTTTCCAGTTCTACATTACAGACCTTGCCTCGAGCTTGTCCGGATTATACTTTTCAGACATAGGCTGGACAACCCCAAATCTTAACCAACTTAAGAGATGGGCTCTTCCCTTTCCATATCACATATGAAGTGGTAGGCAACTGATTTGATTTGAACCCTATTCAATAGGTATGCAGCTTCTCAAGTGCATAACTCCCAAAAAGAAAAAGGTAACTCAGTAGTACTCATCATAGAGCACACCTTATCATATAGGGTGTGAATGCTCCGCCCCGATATACCATCGTGCTATGGTGTATTCGGAGGAGTAATGCCGAGAGAGAATCTCATTCTCCTTTAGAATAATCCAGGATTTCCGTGTTCAAGTATTCTCCTCCTTGATCTCATCATAGGACATAATACTTATACTCGTATATTGGTTCTCTACTTCTCGCTTATATTCTGTGAATAGCTCAAAAGGCTCGGACTCATGTTTCAACAGGAACATATGTCTGAATCTTGAAAGATTATCAGAGAATGTAATGAAGTACAAAGAACCGGTCTTGGCATATGTAGACTGGGGATTTACATACATCAACATGTATTATCCCAAGAGTTTACTAACTCTTTCTCTGTTTCCAGTAAACGGAGCTATGGTCATCTTATCTTTGTGACATGACCGGCGAGTTTCACAAGATGTAAATTCAAACTGATTTAAATATGCATCTAAATGTAACTCAGCCAGTCGGGTCGCATTGATTTGACCTAGTCTACAATACCTCAAGAAGGATTCGTTCATTTCTGAACTCTTCCTCTTGTGTGTGTTTCGTATACTAAGAACTGTAGTTTGATTTAGAACGTCAATGCTTTTAGATATCGTGCCTGAACCGATCAACTTTTGATATAGGAAATGTTCAAAACATTATCCAACTATACAAAATTTTATCATTTCTTTACTAATAAAGATATAGATATGATTTTGTATATCAGGTTCGGTATCTAATAACATTTGTTCAGAATCAATGTATTCGTAATACAGGGTGACAGTGACCAACAGACTTGGCTGCAACACTTGCCCCGTTTTCTGCCTCATGAAACTTATCACCCGTTCTCAGTTCTCTACCTTTCTGTAGCCCTATGTAACAGATTACATATCTGGGATCCTGATTTGGTATCACATACCCAGGACTTAAAGGATACTGAGAAACAGTTCTCTGTAATGAACACACCCGATGATGATGCATCAGCATGCACTCTCTTCGTTTGGGCGGCACGGGAATTCTGGTATTCCCCAATTTCCTGCTCTGTCTTATAATATTTATAAGTTGGAGCGGGACCAACGTTCCCCAGCTCAGTATAACAAGCGGGTTCGGTCAAAAAATCCGTATTATTATCTTGATTAAGGCGTGATATGGTCGCTACCTGGAGAGAGAGAGAAGAAAACACTCAGCGTGCGCTCTTGCAAGAATAGATTGGTTATTATTTTATCTAATCAGGATGGCTCCCACTGCTTTTTATCAAATCTTCCTTCAAACCCTAAAAGGAAAGACTAGCCGGGATTAATTACACACTACAAGTTCGCCAATCTTTCAGCCAGGCCAGTGTCGGTACTTTGAGGGAGGTCCCCCGTGCTTTCGCACGAACCTAATTAATGTAAACCTCGTTTTCCCAGAGGCGTAACCCCGTTGACACCTTTCTAGACACCTACTTGATCGGCTAATTGTAATGTATAAAACTCTCCCAGGAGTAACTCTTACTCGCAGCGGGTATCGGGATCCAACTATCTCATAGAAGGTATGCAATCTCATTGCAAATTTCAACACTTGAAATTCCCGATAATATTTTGCCCCGAACGATCTATGACCTTGACAAGGTCAACAAACCATAGACCGCAAGTCAAGTTCAACCCGTCATTTCTTGATTGAATCAAACCCACCCGCACGACCCTTGACAAGGTCAACAAGGCCGCACGACTACCCTAACCCAATCTGCATCATATGCATAAGCAGATAAATACTGGTTAGCTACCGCACACTACGCCTTGACAAGGTCAACAAACGCAGCACGAATACTAAACAGGATTTATCTGAAATGACGGAGGGCTACGACAGGTTTTTCTGAAAACCTATTGCGTAATGAACTTGATATCGTTGTAGAATCAAATGATTTTTAAAAATGGAGTGCTTTTGAGGCTTTTCTAGTTTTGCTGAAGGAGTCACTCCCGGTGAAGGGATCGTCGGTCCTTTCCTCGTCGAATGAGGTGCGAGATATATCATATATATCACTGTGCAAAGCAAAACACTTAAAAGCAATCAAAAGACAAACCGAGTGTGTAGCATCTGCCAGTTATTGCTAAAGGAGTCACTCCCGGTGAAGGGATCTCGGTCCTTTCCTCATCGAATAAGGTGCAGGATATATCACATATACCGCTGTGCAAAGCAAGAACTGTAGCTACCTGTTTTAATTTTGAAATTCGATTCTACAACATCTTAGGTTTCTTTTATTTCATTAATCACATTAATGAAGTCCCATCATTTAAGTACCTAAACATCACAGATAAATACGACGTATACTTATGCCATCCGCATTCGCCTCGATGTCCCCTCGTGCACCGTTAGGTTAGGTAACTAACGGCAGAGCGGGGCAGGGCTAGCGCGGGTGTAAAACATAAGTAACGTCTATATAATATATCATATATACTATATACAGTATCTATCAAAGAACATCACATGATCACATCACAGATATCGCAGCAGAAGAATCATATGAAATATTGGATATACTAGGACGTCCGTGTTTTCAATACGAGCCAGTATAAAACACGGATTCCACGGTCGTGATGAATAGCCAAACCCACACCCCTAGACCCCTACGAGAGCGGCAAGCAACCCTGCCAATTCTAGAGTTAGGAGACCCGGACTCGACTCCTCGAGTTGGTCTCCCACTGGACTCCAGAACCCGATTACTTGTGCCCTCCTCCTTGGGACTGTCCTAGTGCGGAAAAGTAAATAATATACAACGGGTGACTACTTCCGCAACCTGGAAGTGCCCCAATAAAAGAATATTACATACAAGTTTTTACATGAATGAAAATGAAAAACACTCATCTCACATAAAAACCCCCGGCTATTCAAACACGACGATCCAATATAACATATCCAGCAACACATAACATCACATGTCATCAACGTAAGTAAATGTGCGCATCCCAATTGTCGTTGACATATAGCAACGAAACCGGCGATATCACACATTACACTTACGGTCACAGAAAAGAAAGTGTAAAACTACAACAGTTGGAATCCGCAACCACCTCAGACATCGCATGCCTGACCAAATGAATTCCTTAGACATCGCATGCCTAACAATTATAAACCCCGCATTCTAGTCTCAAAATCGAAAACTCTTTTCAATATCAAGTCGGGCAATTCAACAGGATTCCCGACATCCTGATCGAATGCTCGTCGCAAACTTTAGTAGACGGCTGCACCCCCGATACCGTCGACGAAGTGCACCAAGACGGAACACCGCTACCGCGAGCACCCGGAGGGATGCTTTCGGCGACGGGGTTCTCCTACAGTCACTTGGTCGGGGCTATGGAGTGAGGCTGTCTATTAAGTTTACCCGGCGAGTATCCGCGTACGCTACGTGATTGCGACGGACTTTTGATCACATCAAAATTCCGTGGCAACCGATCAAGTGAGACTAAACTGCTATGTTTATAATATTCATTCAGTTATCTCATAACTATTTGTGAATTCCAATTATTGTATCCCATTCCAGATAAATAGAAAAGTTTAAACTTTTCGATCGAACATTCTAACACCCAAGTTTTCCCGATACAGATCAACACATGAAACTAGTCTAACAACATTCAGTTCGTACCTCAGTACCAACGGTCCAGCCGTAGAAGGGTCAAGCCAACGCCTCACATGTGGCACGCCGTACTGCCCCAAACCCGAAGGTTCAAAGGGCAGTTCAAGACGGTCACATAATCGAGTTAAGGTTTGTTGTCTTCTAGAGGGACCATCGCGTTACTTGCACTACTTAGAACGTCGTTAAACTACGGAAAAATCCAACACTTGGAAATTTCCCGACAGGGGAAAAATTGGGTATTTATATCCGATCGAACTTTTTAACATATTCTAAAAATTATCCGGAAAGCCACACAGACAAAATTTGATAATCCGATCGAATATACTAAGTCCCCAAAACAACCCAGAAAATTCAACTCTTGAAAAAATATTAAAAATTCCCAGAAGACTCAGCACTACAAGACATGAGTTACTGTGGAAGACACGTGCTGTAATTCAATACAGTGGCCGCGGAACCGCCGCGCATCCCATGGTAGGGGCCGCTGTTCCGCGCCTCTGTTGTCGAATTACCATCACGTGCTTCACAGTAACTCATGTAATTCCCTGCTGAATTTTTTGGAAATTTTTAATATGGAAAAATCCACGTTTTTAGAAAAAGGACAGAGAGCTATTTTGGGTTCTCAATTTCGGTTCGATCGGACTTCAAATTGCGTCTGGACTTCGCCTAAGGCTCTAGCTAGGCTCTGATACCACTGTAGGGTTCCTAGGCACTCCCAAGAGGTCTCACAAGGCATCGATCATGCCAAATTAAAATTTTAACGGTGCCGAGAAACCCGACTACGGATCGTCGGCTAGAAGTTTAGGCGAAAAAGCTAACTAGTTAACAATTAACTAAGAGATACGGAAATACAACCTTTGTAGATCCGGTCCTCCACCTCCACGGCTCCGAGATGAGGTCCTCTCCGCTGTCCAAATCAAATCCGGGCTCTAGCGTCGGCTTCGTCGGAGAATGGGTAAGCTAGGTCATCGATGTCCATGCCGAAGATGATCTACGTCGAGGCATCGCTAAATCAAGCTCCGACTTCACCAAGTCAAGAAACTTGTGAAGAAAACACACTCTACTACTTGGCAAGAGGTAGAGGATGAAGAAATAGGAAGTGGGTAGACTTTAGAATTGGATTTCTCACTTGTTTTCATCAATCACCATTGATGAAGCAAGCTTCTTCAATGAAGAAGAAGAAGAAGAAGAAGAAGCTAGTTCTTATGATAAGTTATTATAAAATCAATAGAAAATCAAAACTTATCATAATGTTAACTATAGTCAAGTGTAGAGAATGAATCATGGTTAATGGGAATGGTTAGGGTTAAGGATGAGATAAGAATGGTTGACTTGATCAAAGCTTCATGAAGCTTCAACTAAACTCCAAATAAAGCCACCATTCTTTTCTCTTTTCCATTTAATTTCCAAAATGAAATGGATAAATAAGTGAATAAAACAAAACCCTAACCATAATCATGTAACCATGGTTTGATCTTTACACAAAAACCCTAGCATAACATGTATCATCAAACATGATACAATCAAGTGCATAAAAGTATATCACATATACAATGTGTACAATCCGAGTGAGAAAATCCATTTAAAGTGAACCAATACTAGTTAATACAAAGTAATATATCAAATACATAATTATACATTAAATCATTAAATCAACACTTGATTCAATGATCCGGCCATGTCGCACACAACCGACTAGTATTCAATGTATCGGCTTATCGAATCAATACTTGATTCGATAACTAGGTTATATCGCATACAACCATTCGACACATTCATCGCGAGAATGGAATACGGTATCACATACACGTATTATTCTCGGTCCCGCACATATCTCATATGCGCTCCTATTTCGTTTTGCTTGAGCCAGGAAACCTCTGTGTAGGACTCTAAAGACTCGTCAATACGCCGGCAGCAGATGATGATCATATCAAACACCCACAAGCCGTAAGCGGTCTGCTAAACGTAACGGCCACCCGGGTATTGAGCGATCTGAAGATCGACGAGCAAGCCCGCTCACACTCCAGTGAATCCAACCAGTAACACTACCGTACAGTCCGGTCTGATCGTCTGATATGTCGCATATCTCGCCTAGGGGTGGTAAACGTCAGACCCCAATAGCTCGATAAGTCGTGTCGATATGAGGTCTATAACTATTCGAGAAACTACTGGTAACACTTACCAGTAAATCTCAGCAACCCTGGCCAGGAATTTCCTGTTATAGCCAATCGAACACAGCGCAACATCAACCCCCTATACCGGGAGAGACGAATCCCCTCCTATCGCTCATTGCCTCCATGTGACTCGGGACTGTACCCAAAAACCACCGTTTTGCACGCCCTCTTGGACGTGGTAAGATGGAAATCAAAGCACAGTGGGAACCACACAAGACTCTATGACGATCTCGGGTCAACAGACTACTCTGTACCAGTGTCACCAGAGAACTGCCATCTGACGTGAGGTATAATACCATCTGGGAGTTCTCGGCGAGTCCGTCCAGTGTACCCAGTCTCTACTGAGCACCCGTATATCATCTCTGATGTCAAACACCGATGGATATGGGATCATCCATCGCCCATCTGTATGGGTCGAGAAGGTACACGCTAGTCTACTCTGGTATATCGATGCCCCGTCTCGATACACCCACGACTAGGGACTTTTAAGGATGTACTTATGGACTACCATGTCCCCACTAGTATGATCCGCATCATAGTCCAGGTAGTCAAGTACAGATCCTAAGGGCTTTACCAACATGTAACAGAGAGACAATCAGTAAACACGTTAAGGTAAAGATCAACCAGATAGCATACTATCATGTCGAGCAAGAAAGTCCTCCCTATATATGTCCGAGCATCCACTACAATATACATCCTATGTATAGTAATGGCCTCTAGGGCATACATATAACTAACAATATGTCTTTATATCACACTACACGTGTCGTGAGTTTTTGAGAAATTAGATGACAAGTCTATTATGTCTGAATTTTTTTTTTTGATAAACTATTTTCTGAGGATCAAATAGGTTTGTTCTGAAATAAGTAATATCAAGAATAGTTTATGAAGTGAAGAAAATATGAAGGGTTGTTATTGATGCCTTGATAAGAACTAATTCTGAAAAATAACCCATCTGGAACTTGATTGGAATGATTACACATCTGACCCACTAGACACGTCTTTTATCCAAAAAATAATTGAACTACCGATTATATCTCCGTTCGCATTAAATCTTTATGATTTTCACGCCAAAATTATCTTTTGTTTTTGGGCCTAGGTAACTTGAGTAATTAAGTCCGCTGGGGTGTTTCTACACCTAATACCCTAAAGCCAACTGGTTTGGGAGTATTGGCCCAAAGCTCGCTAAGAAGCCTAGAAAGTCCAGATTAAAACAAAGTCAAGCAAGTGTTCTCTCCGAGTTAAAATTCCTAACGGTTCTTTGTGTGAGAATAATCTTGACAAAAGACAGGTTTTTATAAAAAAAAGTATTTCTAGCGGAGATATGAAGGTTTTATTCTATGATAAAGACTATTGCACGTTCACAGAGGTGTGTATGAAATGAAAACAAGAAAGAAGTGGAGTGAAAAATAAGACCTAGTTTCCTGTTAAGAAAGATAGAAATTCTGAATTTGAAACCAAACTGGAAAACGAAACTTGAGAAATACTTAACTCTTTATAAAACTTATGTGATCCTCTTTAAATTTTTATCTGGGCTTTATTTTGTGACATGACAACTTTAATCGATCCTTCTGAAACTTAACGATACTATTTACACCGCACGTAAAGACATATAAAATCTTAAATTAAATGAGAAGCGAGGTGTGAAAAATAAAGGTTCGATAGTCTAGAATTAGGATAATAGAATTGCTATTTTTGAAAACAAAACCTTAGGATTTGAATTATAGTTAATTCGCAAAACTAGCTTAACGGGATTTTGTGGGTAGTATCCGCTGAAAACCCTCAGGAGACAACACTCCTCCTACTAGGGACACCTAGAGGTTAAACGGCTTGTTGCACATGCTCAGTGCAATCGCGTTCCCTGCGAAAGTGCGGTTAGGATTTTCTTTTGTGAATAAATGGTTTTGCTCGGGACGAGCAATAGATAAGTTTGGGGGTATTTGTTCATATCAGAAAATTGCATTCTAATACCGCTAATTCATTATCTAATTGTTGTATTTATCGGTATTATTGACCAGTGTCTGCTCAGTATTACAGATTACAGGTATCCATGACAAAATACTGGAAATGCATCCAACAGCACGGATATATCACTTGAGGGAAGACACTGCGACCAGAAACGCTAACCGACCGATACTTCAGGAGTTCTTTTACGCAACAAGTTGTGTACACATTTTTTTTCTAAATGGTCCAACACAACAAGTGTGTACACAAGACTTTTAAACACATGTGGATATGATTCTATATGCAATCAAGGATATGATTCTATATGCATATGATATTATATGCATTCAAGACTAAAAAGCATGTGTTCAAATCAAAGGCAATCAAACAAATCAGCATGAGCCATAATGGAGCAGATATGAATATTTCTTTCTGAGCCTATAAATAGAGACCAGAGGCAAGAGGAAAGGGTAGCTTTTTTTCTTTAGTTTTTATCTTAGAATTCTTGTAATTTTTCTTTTCATTCTTGAGCTCTTGCCCCTTTGTCTTGACCTTGCAACTTCTCATTTAGAATTTGCAAGCTTAAGGCTTAGGTTCTTGACTTTAAGATATCTTGTAACAAGTTTGTTCTTCAATAAAAGTTCATATTTTTCTTACATGTCTTGTTCCACTTTACATAATTTCAATTGTAAAATTCATGCTTTGCTTTGATCTTGCAACCTCTTAAGTGAGCTTGCAACCTTAAAGCTTGGTATTCGGATTTCACACGTTGCCGGGGATCGAACACTTGGAGATAAAAAGCTTGAACTCATCGGTTCTCTTTTCCTCTTTATTTCATTGCATGTTTTTATGTATCTTCTCTTTTCTTTCTTGTTAATTTGTAAATATGTGTGAGTAATCTTTTCACTTGTTAAGGGTGTAATATGTTAGATCGTATTCGAAGATTTTCTTTGTCCAAACTTTAAAACCTAAAACTTGCCTATTGAAACTTCGTGCAAATCACCCGCAACTCCGCTCACTAGGTATCATATCCTACCACGATAGTGATGATTCCTAATCATGACCGGATTGCCCGTGGTTTGCCGAAGGCTAAAATCAAGAGATAACAACGGAAGGACAAGGGACAAGGAAAACGGATTTAGCGAAATGCCGCAAATACCGTATTTCAAGTTCCCTAATCCGCGTTGTTACCTATTGTTTTAGTGTCAATACCAAGTTGGGGCTATAAGGAATTGGCAAACATCACCTTCATACAATCTAACTTATTACTATCCTTAACAAGTACTTTTTATTCATATCTTTGTTACGACAATTAGTTAACCAACAAATCAAAACCCGGTATTAACTCGTTAAAACAAGATATAAAAACTTACCATCTCCCTGCGGACGACCCGTATTCATCGCGGATCGCTACAAGCGACACCGTTTTGATTGCGGTAATTTCAAAACTCTTTTTAAACACGACACGGTTAGATCGTGACAATCGTTGCGCCGGTTTTGTGGAGCATTCCACCGGTCTGGTGTTGATATTTAGGACTCATTTTTGTGTGGTGATCATGTGTGCTCTCCTTCATCTCACTGGTATTGTTTGATTTTTCCATATAAGCTTGAGTTGCACACTGTAGATTTTGGAGGGAAAATGTGACTTTAAATCACATCACAACTTTTCATTCACTCATGACTTATGCCCACTTGCCTCTCCACTTGCACAAGTCATGATTTATATGTGTCCACTTGTGCTAGGCAGCCCACCAAAGTTCATGCATCACAATATGTTCACACTTGTATTGTGTGTTGACCATTTTGCATAAAAATTGTGTACACTTGCATGCTGCAAAAAGAAACTCTTTGAATACTGATCGGTTTTCTGTTCCGGTTGCTGTGTCGGCTCACAAATGTCGTACCCGTGTATTTGAGTGTGTTTTCAGTGTTTTGACACGAATACATGTAATCTGTATTTATTGAGCAGACACGGGTTAATAGTACTGATATATCACAAAAATGATAATGAATGAGCGGTATTGAAATGCATTTTTCCGTGATGAACAATCACCTATCACTAGATCCATTTAAATTGTCAATTATTCCTATAAGATCTAGTTTATATGATGAAAACTACAAGAAATGAATTATATCAAAAACAATTCATGATGAAGTAAAATAAAAGAAGATCATAAAATACATCCAATCATAGAATGAAAGATAATACAAAACCCTAGAAAAATAATTAGTTACTCATAGAAAATAAGTTATAAATTGTATTCATTATGAAATAATACTTACACTTACCTTTGATCTCTCCTACTTTTCAAACCCTAATTTTTGAAGCCTATGAAAAAGATATGAAACCCTAGGACTATACAGATGCTTATATAGGGATGAGAAAGTTTGAAGAACAAGTAATAGTAGATACAAGAGAATCAAACTTGCTAACGATTATGAAAATTTAATCAATGAGAATCTAATTTCTCTGTTGGATGCTGTTATGTGTTTTCAGAATTTTCGAAAGGCGAAACTCTACATCTTATATTAATCTATGTGAAAAAACGATCGTACCCATAAAATATCTAATCGAATGGCCTAAAATAGTCCGCTGATCTGCCCCAATTTGACTTAATCCGCCGCTAATCCTCCGCCAAATTTTGGTTTCGTGGCTCCAGATTTTTTCTGTGTTTTTATCATCAATTTAGATAATTTTTTAGTTCATAAAATCTTGAACATCTCTCTGTTTTTTTTAGTTGCGTGGATCTCCGAATTGTTCCCAAATTTAGCGTATAATTAGGCAGGTTGATTTGGTTTCTCCAACTGATTTGTTATTATGATAATTGATTTATCTCTATTTATGGCAACCTTTGCTGATTTACAATGATATTCCCATATTTGCTCCAAATTTGCAAATTGTCTTTTAATTTTCTGATTAACCCGTTTAAGTTTCCATTGTACGCACGTAATTCTCATTTTAGCATAATTTTCCGTCTTTTTGCATCCAAACCCTATTATCTGTAATAATTCATAAAAGATATCCGGAACCGCATAATATATGACAATAAATTGATAAATGGGTTAGAAAAATGTGTAAATTATACCAATTAATTTTCCAACCAATTAATGTCATTACAATGGTTAATTTGAATAGAAAATTAGAATATAGGGCTTCCCTGTATAATTTGAATTTATTGAATTAATTTATTATATAGGAATATTCAGTTAATATTGTTTGGAGCAGTTTTTGTGTAGACAGCCGAAAGAAATAGAATGAAAGGAAAAATTTCTCCGATTTAGCTCGGTTTTGATAAGCTGACATGGCAGAAAAAAATAGCTTAAATTTAATTAGTCAATTCTTACAAGAATTAAAAACTTAAAGTAAAAATCTTCTTTAAAATAGGTTTTATAGTGTCCTCATAACATGTGAAAAATGATGCTACTAAAGGGACGAGAATACGACATTTGGTGTATCTAGAATACTTGATTTATGACAATAAAGATGAAATTTACTATAGCTTATTATTGAAGATTTTTTCTATTAGATGGTAAGTAATTCCCTTGGTTATTGAAGATTTATGACAATAATTCTAAAAGGAGAGGGTTCCAAAATTGAGAATCCAATTTCAATGACAGCTCCCTAAAGGGCTATAAAATTTTCTCATTTTTCTGGCAAAAATAAAAATGAAAATAAAATTAATAAAATGCTAATTACTTCCTTTCCCACTCCAGTAACACCCCATTCAACAACTGGACTAAGTTTAGTTGGTACCAATTTTCTCTCCAATGCGAGAGTTTGCAACTTCAATTCCTAATGTGGTCTATTTCCATCAAAAAAAATATACGGAAATTTTTTACATCGCGTGGATCGGATCGTGTAAAACACTAGTGACTATTAATCTAATATGATATTGATTAAAGAAAAAGGCTAAAATGCATAAAAATATCTCTAACCATCATGGTTTTCTTAACAAATACATCAAACTAATTTAACTAGAGAAAACTCTCTCGAACTATCACCTGACCGCAATAATATACCATGACGTTATCGGACATTTGCAATCGTCGACTAAAATGCCATCTCATCAAATTTTAAATGTTCCCCCCATTTTCTCTCTGGCAAATGTTTTTAAATATCTGTTACTCCAGCATCCTTGTAGTTTTAATTTGGATTCGACAAATCAATGATGGGTTTGGGATGTTGAGGAAGGAAAAGCAAACGGGCTCATCTTTTTCTCTAAGAGAGGGAAGAGAGAAGAAGAAATTTTGGATCCTTGGGCTTTGATTTAGGGTTAGAAGGTGATAGATAATCCTAGTTCCTATAAGTATCGATCAGTGAAATTAAAGAGAGGATTTTGAGCTGTTAAGTAGTTTTTTTCATCATCTCCATGTAAAGAGTTTATGGGTTCTCTTTAAAACCCTAACTGCTAAATAAATCAAATTCCAACTTCCCCAATTGCTTGTTCTTGTAATTTGTGTGTAATGGAAAAGGATTGTTGGGAGAGGACGAGAGAAACACACCCCCACCTTTATTGCTCACGTATGCGAGCCGCATCGATGAGGTCGTTGGATGATCGGGATGCAACAATAGCTTGGTGATCCTCATCTTTGCTTTATGGTTAAGAGATGTTAGCTTGATGATTCTCAGCTTCAATTTAGGATTGGGACACTGGGATTAGGACACTTTACGATTTGCGGAAAAGAGGAAAGTTTGGTTAATTTTAAAAATATCTTAGAGTAATTAGGGATAAAGTTAAATGAGAGAGGTTGTGATTAGCTTAAGATCTGTCGAGATGTACGGATTAAAATAATCCCATATTGAAAAACGAAAAAGCTTTTTATTTTTATTTTTAGTGAAGGAATTTATCATAAAAATATCTATAATAATTGTTTAGCAAACAAAAATAGGGAGGATGGCCTTATTGTAATATATCGATCCATCCTGGGTCCACGTTTTTGACGAAGGACACGACTCCTGAACCTTCAAAACCCCAAATTGGAGCACGGTTCCTCTTCCACGCCAGTACGCTACCCACCGGAGACCGCGCACGTTAGCAAAGAAAATCCAGCTGAGCGGCAGAGGCGCAAGTTAGTCGGGAGAGATGATGCTGCCGGGGGTCGAGCTGGCACGGAGGAGGCGGGTCCACCACGCACACGAGGTCCAGGCGCGGGCCCCGCACGATCTGTCGGCGTCACAACGGCCTTTCGTCGTGACGGCAATGGACGAGTCCGCCATCGTCGCTCGGCGGCGTCTCGAGGAGAAGCTGGGACGCTTCTCTCCGCCGCCTGCGCCCTGCTCCGGATCTTCGTCTGCTGTCACTGTCAGGTGTGTCTTTAGATCTGCCCATCTTTACAAATTTTGAACAAGTTACAATTTAATATCATGTTCCTAATCAACTATTCATAATTTCGAAGCAAGCGTATCCAAATAAAGCAAGTGGAGAGGATTTATTTCCTTAATCAAAGGAGGATAGTTGTCCCAGAAACTTTTTCCCTAATCAAATATCATAGTTAATTTGAAAGTGAACAAAAAATTAGAATATGCTTCGTATTTTCTTAATTTATCACTTAACAAAGGCTTCAGTTCCAAGTTAGAACTCACGTATGCAATAAAATTAAATAACTCCTTATTGCATATGTTTGTAATATCATAGAGCATTAGCAATATTTTGAGTGGGTTCTTGCAAACGTGTTTTTACTTCAATAAAGGGGCAAAAACATTACGATACATATTCAAAATGTTAAAATAATTTTTTTTAAATGTTATACTTGGAGTCTGACGGAGGTCCTTTTCGGGTCTCCTTCAGATGTTGTCTTCCGTCGATCTCCCGGTGGATTTTGGCGGTGATCTTCTGTTGCGTGTGGGTCTCAATGGGTTTTGAGGAGATTGGTAATTTGAGGAGTTTAGCACCGAGTACCTGCAAGGAAGTCCCGGGGTGGTTTGGTACCATCGATGACCCTCCGACGATCAAGTTAGTACTAGATCCGAGCAGCGTAACACCTAAGTGGAATAAAAATGGCATACTTGACCCCTCTGTGATGGGGGTTTATATAGTGGCGGCAGCACGCAGCAGCAGGCCCGAGAATCTTGCCGGCAGTTACGCTCCCGACGTCACGCCCGAGTAAAGAGTGGATCGCCCATTAATGGGGATCGTGATGGCGTGGAACGTGGGGCGTTGCCGGCAGAGAATCTGCGTGTGGCAAGATTTGCGGAGCGGTGGTTACGTCTGTGAGTGGTGGAGTTGGTCGGTCGGAGGGACCGAGGAAGACGACCTCGGTTGGGGAGCTCGAAGGCGAGTAAGAGGGCAGAGGAGTCTTGGTCTTGTGGCAGCTCGGGGCGGGCTGAGGGGTCGAGGAGGCCAATTTGCAGGGCCCCCGAGGAGGGCCAGCTTGTGCTTGCAGGTCGGGTACAGAGGTGGCCTGGTCGGCCTCTGTGGGCCCTTTCTTCTGGGTCTTGGGACACGTCATCTGCCACGTGTCCTGATTTTTGAGGATCGCCAATATTGAGCATCATCATTAGCCCCCCACTCTTGTCCCGACCAGCTAGCGGGTCGGGTCAGGAGTGGACTGCCGGGCCGTCCGGGGTAAGTTCCCTCCTAAGGTTTCGTCGGGACGCGTCCCCGGGCTGTCAGCTGTCTTTTCTGCCAGCGAATTAGGGCGAGATCTCTGTATTTAAGGAAGGTGCGCCGGTTCGTGCATCCTTCCACTGAAGCGACGGTCCACGTGTCAAGCGTCGGTTGGCCGACGCGACGTGTGCAGACCTGTGGCGTCTGATGGGGTGCGGCCCAGTGTGGGCATGGCATGTGGAGCGATCGGAACCGTCGGACGCGAGGAGGCGTTTTGGCGGGAGATGAAGGGCGCCGTTGGATGAGGTCGCTCGTGGTGATAAATAGGGGTGAGGACCATTCCAGGGCCCCTACTCCTTCATATTTTCTTGTTTTACGTCTTGGTTGATTGGCGCTCGTCTTCTTTCTTCCGCTTTCGTTTCCCGAGGATCCTTCTCAAGATTAGATGTCTTCTCTTGTCGAGTCAGTAGATGTCGTTGGAGTAGGTTCTAGGGACCTTTTAGTTGAGCCTGAGTCCTCCGGGGGAGCAGGGGTCGGATCCTCTTCCCGGGATCGTGCGGCGGGGGCAGCCCCCAGGGAGGAGGCGGTAGATGCTGCCCCCAGCGCCTCGTGTTGGGTGAGGCATGAGGACGAGCTCGCCAATGCACGGGCTCGCTTCCACATCCCCTCACGTTATACGCTTCGTCTGGCCAAGGAGGGAGAGAGGGCAGACCAAGTACGGAGCAGGGAGATCGTCCTGTATTTGGAAGCTTTTTGGGGTGGAATGCGCCTGCCCTTCTCTCTCGAGGTCGTCGAAATGCTGAACTTTTTCGGGTTAGCCCCTGGCGAGTTAGTGCCGAACTCGTGGAGGATTCTCCTCGGGTTCCTGATCCGCCTGAAATTACAGGCGGTTCCCTTCAGCCTCTCCCTCCTTGATTCTTCCCTCATTTTCAAAAATCACCCTGGTGGTCGAGCGGGTGACCCGAGGTGGGTCTACCTCTCTTTCAGAAAGCGACAGGGCGGCGCCGCCGGGACAGGGGTTGTGGCCCTGCCTTCTTCCATTCACGACTGGAAGTTCTTTGTTTCCCCTCGAGGGCGAGGACTGGCCCGTGCCTACAAAGTGGTCGAGGGAGAAGTGCTTGTCGGGGAACCAGTCCAGTGACCCCGTCGTGGTGAGAGTGGCGCCGTGGGAGCCCATCCCCCGTTTCGACATGCTGCTGTTTGAGAGGGTCCTGAGTTGGGCCAGACTAAGCCCCGTTGAGTTCGTCGGTAAGTTTAGGCTTGCTTTTTGGCTTGTATATTGCTTGTGTCGCTGATTTCTTTATATTTGGTTTTGTGTAGGACCCATGGATATGGACTCGCTCCGATCTTCCATGTGCCAGCCGAGGAAGGTCACGAAGGCTGGGGGCGCCAGCTCTTCCCGCTCAAAGCCTGCCCCGGCTCTTTCTCATCCGGTGGTCGTGTCCCGTGAGCGTTCGGGGGCGGATCCCCCCCGGGGCCTAGCAGAGTGTCGGGCCGGAAGCGGGCTCGGATTTTGGAGGACCCGGTCTCGGAGGAGATCGGCTCTCTTTCGGAGCCGCTCAAGAGGAGATCCCGGAGATCCTCCCGGTGCCTGTCCTCACCGATCATGGTGGAGGAAGGGGGCCTCCAGTTCGCAGTGCCTTCGGGGCTATTCGTCGCGGATAGCCTGCTGCATGAAATAGAGACATCGGCCGGGGGTAGAGTCCCCGGGGGGACCTTCAGGGCTCAGCTGGCGTCCATTGCCCATGAGTCTGTGCAGGTAAGTGTTTGGTCTTTTGTGAGATTCAGTGCCTCCTTCGTTTTTCTGATCTCTTTCCTATCTTTTAGGTTCTCCAGCACGTTGCCCTCGCCTTACTTATGGAGGCCAAGGTGATAGCCTTAGCGTTGAAGGCTGCGGGCCAGCTCTCCTCGCTGGAAGAGAGCTCCAAGCGGGAGCTGGAGGCGGTGATGGTGAGGGACGCCGCCCCGAAGGGCGAGATGGAGGTCGGGAAGCGGGAGGTTGCCCGGTACCGCGAGGCCGCCGTGGCTGCCGAGGCCAAGCTTGAGGACGCTCAGGTGCTTGCCGGCAACCTGAAGAAGACGGTGAAAACCCTCCGGAAGGAGCTGGGGGCGGCGGCCGAATCGGCGAAGTCGGCCGACCTTAGAGCGGCAAAGTTGGCCGACCTCTCGGCGGCGAAGGCGGTGGAGGATTAAAAGAAGTCGAAGGACTTCTATGATGACCTGGCCGTGGCCACGACCCTCATTTGGCATGAGGCCCTCAACGCCGTTAAGGCCTGGATGCCGAGGTTCGCCGACGAAGAGCTCCGGGCCGAATACCCTCTCGCGGATGCCGATGAGCAGGGGAAGGAGATTCCTGACGAGGAAGTCGTCGAGGACCCAGCTCGTCTCGTGGTGGATGTCGAGGGCCCCGAGGTCGCGCCTGGCCCCGAGACCTAAAGCCCTCGTCTTCCTCCTTTTATTTTGTTGCTTCTGAAATTTTGTAAGCCTCCGGGCATTTTGCAAGGCTGGGGAGCCCAAAATACCCTTTGTAAAGACTGTGTCTTTAGCAATAAAACTTTTTCTTTGGTTTCATCGGTTTGCACTTTGTCTTCTGTTTGTGAAGAATGCTTGTAAAATATCTCTGCTTGCATTATTGGGCTTCCATGTCAGGTCGGCCATCTGTCTAGCGATTGTTCGTCAAGTTGATTTCGATCACATGCCAAGCGCTGCCGAGAAGGAGGCATCTCCATGGTCCCAAAGTCCAGGGAGATCGCTCAGACTTGGATAGACCTGATGCCCTTTGTTGGGGCCACGGATCCTCTACATGTGATGGGCAGAGGGACGTTCGTCACATTTGTGCCGAGCATGAATGGGCTCAGAGGCCTCGTTGTAAGGGCTACAAGCTCGCAGCGTCCGTTGGGCATGAACGAGCCGGGAAGCTGCTCTGTTGCCCCTTGGCGAGGGCTTTGATCCCTGGCTTTGCGAGTAGGGAAGCTACCGGCCAGGGATAGCCGAGCAGGGGAGCCGCTTTGCTGCCTCTACGGAGGACTTTGATCCTTAGCGTCGGAGGGGCTGTAAGAAACCCACTAAGGATGACCGGGCAGTGAAGCAGCGCGACTGCCTCTTGGCGAGGGCTTTTGATCTCTGGCGTCGTGGGTAGCAACTACCAGCCTGGGATGATCGAGTGTGGTAGCCGCTCGGATGCCTTTTGCGAGGGCTTCGATCCCTGGCGCCATGGGTAGGGAGCTACCAGCCGGAGATAGCCAAGCAGGGTAGCTGCTCAGCTGCCTCTAAGAAGGACTTTGATCCTTAGCGTTAGGGGCTGTAAGAAGCCCATTAAGGATGACCGGGCAGTGAAGTTGCACGGTTGCCTCTTGGCGAGGCTTTGATCTCTGGCGTCGTGGGTAGGCAACTACCAGCCTGGGATGACCGAGCGGGGTAGCCGCTCGTGTGCCTCTTATGAGGGCTTCGATCCCTGGCGTCATGGGTAGGGAGCTACCGGCCGGAGATGACCGAGCAGGGTAGCTGCTCGGTTGCCTTTTGCGAGGGCTTTGATCCTTCAGGACGGGACCGAGCAGGGTTACTGCCCAGTGCCTCTTGCCGAGGAGTTTGATCCCTGTCGGTTGTGGTAGGAAGTTACCAGCCGGGGATAGCCGAGCAAGGACTCGACTGTCTCTGGGAGGACTTTGGTCCTTGGCGCGGGATGGGCTGTGAGAAGCCTACCAAGGACCTTTGGCCGGGCAAGGTTACTGCCAGGTGCCTCTTGGCGAGGGCTTTTGTCCTGAAGGATAGCCGAGCGAGAGATCCTCGGGCTCGACTGCCTCTGGGAGGGCTTTTGATCCATGTTGGTCGTGGTAGGAAGCTACCAGCCGGGGATAGCCAAGCAGGGTAGCTGCTGAGCTGCTTCTAAGGAGGACTTGGACTCTTAGCGTTTGAGGGGCCTTAGGAGGCCTGCTAAGGATAACCGGGCAGTGAAGCTGCGCGGTTGCCCCTTGGCGAGGGCTTTGATTCCTGCCGTTGCGAGTAGGGGAGCTACCGGCCAGGGATAGCCGAGCAGGGAAGCCGCTCGGCTGCCTCTACGGAGGACTTTGATCCTTAGCGTTGGAGGGGCTGTAAGAAGCCCACTAAGGATAACCGGGCAGTGAAGCCGCGAGGTCGCCTCTTGGCGAGGGCTTCGATCCATGGTGCCGCGAATAGGGGAGCTACCGGTCAGGGACGACCAAGCAGGGTAGCTGCTCGGCTGATTTTTCATGAGGTTTCGCCCGATCGTCCAGTTGCAGGTATGGGGAACAGGAACGGTCGCGGCAAACGCGCACGCAGCATGCGCGTTGAATGTGGAGGGAAGCGAAGCGCCATGGTTGCGTCGTTTCAATTCCGTCAGAGAAGGCTCGATGATCGCCGTGTGGCAGCGAATTTTCGGGCGAAGGCGGGCGACTGTTGAGTTCTGTTGGGGCGCAGTGGGCTATATAAGGCTGAAGGAGCACTGGTCCTTCCTTTCTTCGTAAACAGATCGTTGAGAATGCAAGACTTTCCCTTTACCATCCCGAAGATCATCCACTTCGAAGACGTATACCTCTATGACCAGAACTGCACCGAGGACACGGTGCAGTTGGTTTATGGGAGCATCGAGGACCACTTCGGCCGGCTGCTCCCCCGATGCTCCTCCCTGCTGCAGCTGCTGATGTACTTCATCTGGAGGGCGTCGCCGGGGCTTTCAACCCCATGTCCGAGCAGCTCTATGACGAGGCCGTGGGCAAGCTGCGGTCTCTGAGGCGCTTCGGCCTGATCTCTGCGAACCGGCTGGCTCGCTCAGAGGCGCTCGTCCGCGAGTGCTACGAGCTGAGGCTCGGGGTCAACACGCGCGGGGGGAACCGAGGGCAGAGTTTGGATCTCGCGAGGCCTCGGCTGGCGGAGATCTTTTCCGAGTATCATGAGCAGTGCTCTTTGCACCCCCTTCCCCCGCTGTTGTAATTTTCTTTTTTTTTGTATGTATGGCTGAGGAGCCCATAATACCTTTTTTGAATAAATGAGATCTTTCCTTCTTTTCGCAATGTTTTATTAAATTAACAACAGACCCTATAAAGAGTTTACATTGCCCCAAAAGAAATGTACATGCTAATAGATGACCTTATTAGCGTGGCCCGAGCTCCCCGGAGGCTTGTTGGTCTCCGTGCTCGGCACCGGGTACGGGGCTTCCCGAGCGCCGGGCTGGCCATCTGCCAAAACGAGCATGATCTGGCCGATGGTCAGCTCGGCGGGAGGGGGACGCTGCTCCTGCTCGCGGTCGGCCTGCCGTTTGTCCCTCAATGAGGCGGCGAGGTGTCCCGATCGGATGAGCTCCTCGATGTAGTCCCGGGGTTGCTTACAATCCTCCGTGGCGTGGCCTAGCGTCTGATGGAAGGCGCAGTAAGGGCCCCGGGTTCGCTTCGAGGCCTGACCCGGGATTGGAGGGAACTTGAAGAACCCCTCGCCTTGGGCCTCCTCTAGTAACACTGTGAGGGAGACGTTGAGCAGGGTATACTCCTGGAACTTCGGGTGATAGGGCTGCTGACACTCCGGCCTCTCTTCCCGAGTCCTCTTCTTCTGGTCGGACCGTTCTGCTTGTAGGAGGTTTGCGTTCACCTCGGAGTCCAGCTGAACCTCGTGCTCGGTCCACGCCTTGACCTCGGCCATGGTCTTAGGCTGTGCCAACGCAAAGGAGCGCAACCACTCCTTATGCCTAAGACCAGATCTGAGCGCCGTGATGACGGTCTCGTCCCGGTGCTCGGGGACCTCGATGAGGACATTGTAGAAGCGGGTGATGTAAGCCTTGAACGTCTCCTTGTCCCCGCTCTTAATTGTGAAGAGGTAGTCGACCGTGCGCTTCTGCCGACGGTTCCCAACGAAGTGGCCGAGGAACTGAGTAGCCAGCTCGTCAAAGGTCGAGATTGAGCGAGGCTCGAGTCCTCGGAACCAGTCCCGACCAGAGCGGATGAGGGTGGCTGGGAAGGCCCTGCACTGGGCGGCGTCGGAATGGTCCTGGAAGCTCATCCCCGCGGTGAAAGCATCCAAATAGTCTTTGGGGTCGGTTTTCCCGTCAAACAGAGACCTTCGGGGGCTTGTTGCGCAAGGAGACGTGGACAACGAGCAGTCTCTCGGTAAACGGCTTGGTGAGCGAGTCGGCGGCGTACTTAGCCTCGTCGTCTGAGAGGTTACCTTCCCGGCGCATACCCTCGATCTTCTTTTCGAGGGCGTCGAGTCGGCCGTAGTACCCCGAGGATTCGGCGCCTTGTGATTCCTGGCCTCTACTCTGGGAGACCTGCGTCTGGGCGCGGCCCCGGTTCCTCTCGATAAGGTCCCTCAGATCCCCGGGCGAGGTGGCCCTCGAGCCGTCGTGGCGAGCCCTTTCTGTGCGACCCCGTCGAGGGAGGGGTGTTGATCTTTTCTGTGGACAGGCGAGGTGACCGACATCTCCTCAGGGGGTAAGGGTCGCGAGGAGGCTCGAGGCGAGGCGCTCTGGCGGCGGATCTTGGTGTGGAGCCGTGGGACGCCCAGCGGGCCTCGGAGAGTATTGGCTCGTGAGATCTGTGGCCAGGGGTCGTAGCCTGCCGATGGTCAGCCGTGCCTACGAGGGCAAAGCCTTCTGGAGGTGGAGGAGCGGCGATCTGGGGCCTTGGCCCGGCCGTTTGGACGCGGACGAGTGCCTCTACGAGGGACTGTAGCCGATCTATTCGGCTGGCGAGGGCGTTGATGATTGTTGTCGGGGGAGGCTCATCAGCGCCTCCGGTGAAGGGGAGGCGGTGGCTGGTACCTGGATTGTTTACCTCAATCAGAGCAAAGCTCTGTTTAAATTCCAAGGTGGGAAAAGAAGCAATACTTCTGTTTTTCTCCAATCAGAGCAAAGCTCTGTCTTGAAAATTAAAAATAAAATTAAAGTTAAAATAAATGAAGTAGCGTACTCTATAAGAGCAAAGCTCTGGAAGAGAATGAAAAAAAAAAAAACTGCACTGTTCTGCGCAGTGCGCGCTGCGCAGTAAAAAATAAAAATAAAAAATAAAAAAAAATAAAAATAAAAAATAAAAAAAAATTTATTGCGCGACACGTGTCTGCGCAGTTGCGCAAACGCTGCACGACACGTGTCACGCGCTGAGAAGTTATACAAAAACAGAATAAAGATTTGAGGAAATCTTTTCTGTTTTTGTTAAAACAATAAGATTTCTTCTGTAAGACAGAGACCTTTGGATTAAAGATCCGACGGTGGGGAAAATTCCCCAAATCACTCAGAGAATGATCTCTTTAACAAACTTTAACTAATTTATGGGCACTATAAAAAGGACCCTAGACCTCAATTCAAAAAAGAGGAACATCTTGCTAAAAAAAAAAGAGAGAAGAGAACTCTTGAAGAATAAAAAAAAAAAGGTAAAAATCTTTTAAAGAAGAGAAAATTCTCTTATGAACAAGATCATAGATCTTTAACGATAAATAAATAAATAAATAAAATAGTGCCTTGCACTTGTTTTATGAACCATCGGTTCTTGAACCTAAAAGGTTATTAAATTAATAGTGCTTTGCACTTTCATGAACCTTTGGTTCTCTGAGATAAGAATAATAAGAAAAAAACTTGTTATTTTTTTTAAATCTAAATTAAATAGTGCCTTGCACTTGTTTCATGAACCATCGGTTCTTGAACCTAAAAGGTTCTTAAATTAATAGTGCTTTGCACTTTCATGAACCTTTGGTTCTCTAAGATAAAAAAACAAGAAAAAACTTGTTTCTTTTTTTTTTATCTAAATCCAATAGTGCCTTGCACTTGTTTTATGAACCATCGGTTCTTGAACCTAAAAGGTTTCTGAAATTAATAGTGCTTTGCACTTTCATGAACCTTTGGTTCTCTGAAATTAGAAAAAACTTTTTTTTTTAGATCTAAATCAAATAGTGCTTTGCACTTCTTTTTTGAACCATCGGTTCTTGAATCTAAAAGATTCTCAAATTAACAGTGCTTTGCACAAATGCAATGCATTACTAAAAGGGCCAGGCCCAAATCAAAATGACCTGACAGGCCAAAATAAATTGCAAGGCAATAAATGGGCAGAGCCCAAATAAATTGATGCTTTGCATCCTTTATACAAGGGCAGAGCCCAAATAAAATTGATGCCTTGCATCATTCCTAAAAGGGCAGAGCCCAAAACAAATTGATGCTCTGCATCCTTTCTGGGCAAAGCCCAAATAAAAATAAAAAAAGAAATGCAATGCAAAAGTAAATAAAATGTTGAACATTTCAACTGGACTTAGCCCAATTTTGGCCATAAGTCCTTAAATTAAATTGACTGAGCAAAATTGCTCTTCTAAATCAATTTACATCCGGTTCGAGGGTACATCTCCGAACTCCTTTGACATCCGTCGTTGTAATTCCTCAACGACGTCAAAGAGGTGACGGGTCCCAACGACCACACATCGATACGGACTGCGGGGTCCTTAAACTCGTGGACCGAAACGTCCTTAAACTAATATCGGACCGAGACGTCCGTAAACTAATATCGGACCGAGACGTCCCTAAACTAATATCGGACCGACACGTCCCTAAACTAATATCGGACCGAGACGTCCCTAAACTAATATTGGACCACCATGTCCTTAAACTGGCACAATAGAGCCCAAATGCTCTTTTGTCGGATCTAAACGATCCCGTTAAGTCGATCTTAGTCCCAAACTGGACTAACGTATCCTTAACAATCGTTTAAGTTGATCTTAGCCTCAAATATGGCTAACGCATCCTTAAACCTTCAAACAGACTTTAGTCCCAAATTAGACTATAAATTCCCCCAATCAACTTTGGCTCAAGGGTACATCTCTGAACTCCTCTGACATTTGTCGTTGTAATTCTTCAACGTCGTCAGAGAGGTGACGGGTCCCGACGACCATACATGCAATGGACCACTATGTCCCTAAACTGGAACAATAGAGCCCAAATGCTCTTTTGTCGGATCTAAACGATCCCGTTAAGTTGATCTTAGTCTCAAACAGGACTAACGTATCCTTGACGAACGTTTAAGTCGATCTTAGCCGCAACGCGACTAATGCATCCTTAAACTAAAAACACCAAACCCAAATCTAAGTAAATACGGATTTGGACTAATTCACGTCCTACGGGCGACGGCATTACTCAGTCTCCGTATACAATCCACGGGCAACCACAAACAAAACAAACACCCACGACACGAAGTGAAATTCTGGAGAAGGAGAAAGTTGTTACCGCGAAGCGGTAGCGTAATTAACTGCAGGGGCTTGCGCCTGCAGGGAAGAGCGTCCCCACAATCAAAAACCCCTCTAGCGAGGGGGAATCTGACAAAGTCTGCTACATCGGCCGCATCCGTCTAAACCTTCGATACACGGTGCCATAAATCAACTTGGCATCTTCGGAGAGGTGGACGGATAAAACCAAATAGCATCTGCCCCGAATCTCAGCGTCAGGCCATCGCGGTCCTGCGCGCCGCCTTTCGGAGGGGAACATGGATCTTCAGGATGGTCGCTTGCCATGTGGATGGAGATCGGAAAGGCCAACTTTGTTTTTTGTGGAGTTTCGTTTCCCACAGATGGCGCCAACTAATGGAGGTCCTTTTCGGGTCTCCTTCAGATGTTGTCTTCCGTCGATCTCCCGGTGGATTTTGGAGGTGATCTCCTGTTGCGTGTATGTCTCAATGGGTTTTGAAGAGATTGGTGATTTGAGGAGTTTAGCGCCGAGTACCTGCAAGGAAGTCCCGGAGTGGTTTGGTACCATCGAGGACCCTCCGACGATCAAGTTAGTACTAGATCCGAGCAGCTAACGGCTAAGTGGAATAAAAATGACCTACTTGACCCCTCTGTGATGGAGGTTTATATAGCGGCAGCACGCAGCAGCAGGCGTAAGAATCTCGCCGGCAGTTACGCTTCCGACGTCACGCCCGCGTAAAGAGCGGATCGCCCATTAATGGGGATCGTGATGGCGTGGAACGTGGGGCGTTGCCGGCGGAGAATCTGCGCGTGGCGAGATTTGCGGAGCGGCGGTTACGCTTGTGAGTGGTGGAGTTGGTCGGTCGGAGGGACCGAGGAAGACGGCCTCGGCTGGGGAGCTCGGAGGCGAGTAAGAGGGCTGAGGAGTCTTGGTCTTGTGGCAGCTCGGGGTGAGCTGAGGGACCGAGGAGGCCAATTTGCAGGGGCCCCGAGGAGGGCCAGCTTGTGCTTGCAAGTCGGGTATAGGGGTGGCCTGGTCGGCCTCTGTGGGCCCTTTCTTCTGGATCTTGGGACACGTCATCTGCCACGTTCCTTGATCTTTGAGGATTGCCAATATTGAGCATCATCAGAGTCAAATTTCCTTTTGAAAAATATTAACTCATTTTGATAATCAACTATAACGCTCTCTTTTGCTTTGAAAGTGAAAATTTAAGTATATAAATGTTAGATTATCAAAATATGTATATAATTAGTTTCTCTTTCATATTAAGATATTAATAATCAAACTTATGAATCTCTTCTTTGAATAAATGCAATACCTATATATACATGTATATATTTAAGTATTACATATATCTTTTAACTTCATTACATATAATTTCAAATATTTCATGTATTTTTGGGTGATGGGCATAATTTACACCAAGGTTACTCTGATTTTATGCCCAGCCCCGCAATACAAGAATTTTAGTTGTCCTAGGTGGAGCGGTCAGGGTGCCTAGCCGTTAAGCGCTACCTACGCACCTTGGCGGCCGCTCGGAATTCAACTTCCTGATTTTCTTTGTTTAATTATGTTATTTCTTGTAACTATTAATCATAATTATAATGTTTTTTTCGTCTTTTTAACTAATTATGTTTTATTTCTTTTGCAAATGACAAAATAAGCATTTTCGAAGATGTGTATATAAGAACTAAATATGGCAATTGATAATGATAATGACGAGACAATAAAGTTAGTCTTCCATTGGTCATTTACATCTAAGTACACCTTTTCAACTTACAACAAGAGTATACTTAGGCGAATAATGGGGGTGATAATATCACACAGTTTATGAGCTCGCCTAGAGACCCACTTTTTAAATCCCCGCAACTATAATTTGTATGATGAACCTTTACAACAAGCAATATATTTGACATTAGGAGTATCCCATCTACATATAAGGCCTAGAAGACAAACTTTACTCTATCAACCTTTAGATATAGAGAGAGGGGATATGAAATATACAATGTCATTGTAAAGGTTTTCCTATAGCGGCAGTACATATAGCATTACACTATTTATTGATCCATACATGTTTACCTTTTTCTAAGGTCTACAAGGAGGTGTACGAGAAATTAGACACCAAAGAGGCTGAAAATGATATATACCGGATTGTTCGGATGCGGGAAAGGAAACTAGAGACTTATATGCGGTGAAGTTTGTCAAAAATGAAAATCAGAAGGTTTTAGTTCGAGATGAGGATATCAAGGAAAGATGGAGAGATTATTTTGACAAATTGTTCAATGAGAGTTTTACTAAGAATTTGGATGGACTTGTCATTTAATCTCAAGATATAAACCGTGATTTCATGCGTAAAATAAGACTACCCGAGATTAAAGCAGTTTTGAACAGAATGGGTTTAAGAAAAGCTTTGGTCCTGACGGGATTCCTATCGAGATTTGGAAATGCTTAGGAAAAATAGGCGTTAAATGGCTGAAAGATCTGTTTAATAAGATTTGGCAGACAAAAAAGATGCCAAATGAATGGAGGAAAAGTATCCTTGTACCTATTTACAAGAACAAGGGTGACATTCAAAGTTGCTCAAACTACCGTGGAATAAAACTTATGTGTCACACCATGAAACTTTGGGAGAGAGTGATTGAACACATGTTAAGCAAGAATATTAAGATAACAGAGAACCAGTTTGGGTTCATGCCTGGACGATCGATGACAGAGGCAATTCATTTGCTTCGTCAACTTGTCGAGCGTTTTCGAGAGAGGAGAAAAGATTTGCATATGATATTTATTGATTTAGAAAAAGCGTACGACAAGGTACCTAGAGAGGTATTATGGGGGACAATGATGAAGAAAGGGGTCCCCGTTAAGTATATTGACATAATAAAGGATATGTACGATGGAGTAATGGCATATGTCAGAACTTGCGGCGGCTTAACGAGTGATTTTCCGATTACAATGCATTAAGTCCATTCCTGTTTACCATCGTGATGGATGAGCTTACTAGAACTATCCAAGATGAGATACCTTGGTGTATGCTATTCGCTGATGATATTGTTCTAGTAAATGAGACGAAAGCAAGGGTTAATCCCAAATTGGAATTATGGAGGCAAACATTGGAATCTCGGGGATTCAGATTGAGCAGGTCCAAGACAGCATATATGCATTGCAAATTTAGTAACCAGAGAAGTCAATACCATACTGGTATAACATTGGAAGGGCAAGAGATATCACCGAGCGATCAGTTTAGATATCTAGGTTCCATCATCCAAAAGAATGGGGAGATCGATAGTGATGTTAATCAAAGGATCCAAGCTGGTTGGTTGAAATGGAGGAGTGCAACAGGGATTTTGTGTGATCGTAACTTTCCGTTAAAATTAAAAGGAAAGTTTTATCAGAGCGCTATTCGGCCTACCTTATTATATGGTACAAAATGCTGGGCTCCTAAGAAGCATCATACACAGAAAATGCACGTAGCGGAGATACGCATGCTTCGTTGGATGTGCGGTAACACTAGAAAAAATAAGGTGCGAAATGAGGAAATTCGTGCAAAAGTTGGTGTAGCACCTGTGGAGGAGAACATGCGGGAAAACCGGCTAAGATGGTTTGGTCATGTACGACGCAGACCTATGGAAGCACCGGTTCGACGAATAGACACTCTCGATATAGGCAATGGCAAAAGGGCAAAAGGGAGACCGAAGAAAACATGGATGGAGGTGATACGAAACGATATGGTTACCAAAGGACTCAATGAAAGTATATTGTTCGATAGGAGTGAGTGGAGGCGGAGGATTCATGTGCTGGATCCGGCGTGATTCTCATGTTGGTTCTTGTAGCCTACCCCATATGCTTGGGATAAAAGGCTCAGTTGTTGTTGTTGTTGTACATGTTTACCTTTTTCATTGTAATCCAAAAGAATCTTGTATTTGCAAATTAAGCATGCACATGCATCAATAAAAAAAATATGATGTCTTGTGTTCCGCCATCATAGGAATTCCTACTGTGGTGCCATATAATGTTGAGAGGAGAGGATTTCCTCTCCTCCCACGTTCTTAATCATAGAATCAAAAAGATCTATGACGCAGATTGAAGTCGTAGAGTAAAAAGTAATTGTAGAGGAAAGCAAAAATGCCAGCTATGTGAGAAACAAGAAGACCTTTCTTTCCAACTACACTTTCTTTTTTATCATTTATTTATTTATATCATTACATGCTTTCTTTTTCTTGCCCCGCTTTTATTCATATCTTTGTTGTTTTAATTTATATTTGAGTATGGTGTCGTACCTCACTTTTGCGATCAAAAAATAAGTGACTTGATTTAAAATTTAGAACTCTTAAAAATTGAGGATGTATAGGCCTTTTGTATTCTCCAATGTTTGCTGTATAAAAATAAGTTATGAAGATCAAAATGTAATCAGATATGCTTGTTCCATAGTAACTTAAGGGATGTTTTTTTTGCAAAAAAAAAATTATTGCAACATTTGTTGACTGAGGGGATGTTTGGTTAGCAATAAAAATAATTGCAACATTTGTTGTATGCAACAATGTTGCATGCTGCATTTGTTGCAAAAAGGGCCCAAATCCATTGTTTGATTATCTTCGAGTTTTGTAGTTGGATTTCCAAATCCATCCCATTTTTTTGTGTTTGGTGGAACAAAAAAATAAAGGAATGCAAACATTTGCATAGGCGGTGTATACAAAACTTATGTGGCATCTATAATTATTACTATGCTCACCATTCCTAAATTTGCAACTCTTGCTACAACCAAAATGAGTGCATCAAATATTGCAAAAGTTTGATGCTTTTTGTTTCTTCATTTCTATTTCCAACTCAAATTTGTTGCTAACTAAATATAGGAAATGGAGATTTTTTGCGAGAAATGTTGTATGCATCTATTTCCTAGCTACCAAACAACCTCTTAATGTAACAAATCGATGGAGCAATAAAAAAGAAATTAAATGATTATCATTATTCTAGAATCTTACCTAAGAATAATTTGACAGCAAACTATCAGTAAGCATAAATATGGCAATTCATGACATTGGAATGAGAAGCATTTATTGCCTAGTTGCATTTTTACTTCCCATGCAACTTTCTCGCTCTAATTAATGCAAGATTAATTACTATTGAATGACTTTAATCCACGTCATAGATCTTTTTGATCCTATGGTTAATTACTGTGTGTAGGTCGGGTTCGCGTTTTTCAAATTCTCGAACTTTATTATGGAATGTATGATCAACGTTCCGTTCAGATCAAGTTGAGCAACACATCTTAAATAGTGTATGTTTACAAAATAACGTTGTTGATCAACATGTTTTTTGTAAACAGACGCTATCTAGAGTGTTAATCAGTTTGATTAGAACGGATCGTCGGTCGGGTGCCTTACAAAAAAGTTCATGAATTTGAAAAACAAGAACCCCGGCCTTAACAAATCTAAATTATCTATATGTATATGTAAAGTTCGTGTTTTTCTTAGTTGCATTATTTTTAATGGTCAAAACCCTTTCATATCAATTCATATCATATAGTCATTGAATTCTTTTGAACATAAGTTCTAATCGTGTATGCTATTTAAATTTAAAGTGTAATATTAGTACTAAATTGGCTTAAAAGAATTACTTTCCACATATATTATAAGATAAAAACTTGACCAAGTGAAATTATGAATTACTTTTCAAGTTTAAATAAAAATAAAATTAATAACACAAATATTTTACACTTACTAGATACTGCGAAGAGCATGGCTAGATATTTAGTAGGAAGACAACAATTACAAATGATTAAGAATATATTTGACCTAATGACATAAATTGAACTAATATACATAATAAGAAAACTAAACAAATAAAGAATGAAAATGAAAATTTTAAGCAACAACATTATAATAAACATCAGTTCTTTCGAAGGGAAAAATTGAAGAAAACTTTTTTGAACAATTTTTTTTGAAGACGACGTAAAACTTTTGAATTCAATAATATACCCAATCTACATGCAACATCTATAATTTATGCAAAAAAGTAAATAAATACTGTAGAGTGTTTTTCGTCATCCATTGAGATGGGAATACGCACGCTTGTCAGGCATATACAAATTCCCCCTGTCTAGGGTAGGCTGGGGTTTATTGATTGTGGGGATCCGAATCTCCGGCAGTCGTGGACTAAACTGCCTAAGCTGCCGTTGATTACTCCTCGTCTTTGGAGCGAGAGAATCTCCGATTGACGGGTAAAACTTGTCATGCGAACTCAATGTGCAGTGTGTATGTGTTTTGAAAGGGTCTTGGACGTATCGGAGCCTCATATAGTTTACGGAGGTCCCGTTACCTGGATAGCGGGCTGGGATCTAGGGGCTAGCAGCCCCCTTGCGAGGTGTGGGTAGCGTCCCGTTAAAAAAATCTAACGGGAGAAGTATTTTTAGTGGGGAACGCTTGTGAAAAGGAAGGGTAAGGAGCGTCCTAATGATGCGTGAGATAACACGTGACCACTGGGCGGCAGCAGGTCATGCGCGCGGCACCAGCAGAAGAAGGGGCTTAGCCCCTGGGCTGGGATTTGAACTCCTGAGGGGCTTTAGAGTTAAACTCCTAGGGAAGAAATTGGATGTGAATTTGGAGTTAAACTCTCAAAAGCCTTGGATTTGGAGTTAAACTTCTAAGAGGTCTGGATTCGGAGTTGAATTCCTTGAAGATTGATTTGGAGTTAAACTCTTAAAGGATTTAGATCATGGATGGTGAAAAGAGATCCCTTTTCGTCCTCTTCGACCCTCAGATTTCCCTAAAATGGGTTCCTTCTTCCTCTTCTTTTTTTGTTTGATCTTGGAGAAAAGGGATGTTGAGATTAAAAGTCTCCATTTTAGTGATTTGATGGTAGATCTGAGCTCCCTTTCGAGTGTTTTATGGTGAAAAACTATTTCTTTTTGGGAAAGAAAGAATTAAACTCTTGATTTAATTTAAAAAAGAGATGAAGGTTTAAAATCTTCAGGAAGGAGAAGAAGGCACATAACCCTAAATTTTGAGGGGAATGAAAATTATGCTTCATTTCATTATCATGTTACCTTATATAGGCTTACAAGTTTACACACAGCCTCTTGGGCTTTACAAAATAGTATTTTGCCCATCCCATGCCTCATGTGCTTATTTCTTTTTGCACATGAGCCACGAGCTTTACAAAAATTTGGATTTTTGCTCATTTATTTTACATTTATGCATGAAAATTATATCAAACTTATTTATTATATAATTTTCTTCTTAGCATGGAGAAGGCTGGCCTCTTCATGTTCGGGCTCTACTTGGGCATGGGCCCACTTGACCCGGGCTTGGACCTGCTTGCTTGGACTTGGGTTCGGGTTTGGGCCCACTTGACTTAGATTCGGGCTTGGGTCCGGACCTACTTTTCGGGTCTTGACTTTGATTTATTGATCTCGACCTTGGGGTGTAATTTTTGAACCCAACAAATAAATAAATAAAAACAAGTATAATAAAGATTCAATATGACAGAAAAGCTTATGTACAAATAATGAAAGAAACAAAACAAAAAAAATACAAAATTCATTTTGAAGGAAAAGTAAAAATCTATAAACATGAAAAGGAAAATAAGAACCTTGAATTTATTTAGAGGCGTTGACAATTTGTGAGACAGCCAAAAAGCAGGAGTTGATGAAAAGGCCAAAGAGCACAAGAATTTCTTGAGATAGGAACCGATGGGATCATTTTTTGTGAGAAAGTGGGCAGGATTTTCAAGAGATTATTGTTGGGATGTTCTGAATCCTAACTAATCCGTTATAATTAAATTTAAATATATCTGGTATAGATGTAATAAGATTCTCAAATTTAAATAATATTATTAAATTAAATTAGAGATGGCCTATTCTATATTATAAATATTGTAGAGATAAGATTGAGTTTTGTTATTTGATTGAAATTGGATAATTGATTAAATCTAAGTTTAGATTTTATACTTATCTCTAAGGATTAATGTAGGCTATAAATATGAAGCTAATAGCATGGGGATTGATGAAAGAAAATTAAGAAGAGTGACGCCATAATATAGCCTTAATATTTGTGAGAGTTCATCTCTCCCCTTTGTGGAGAGATTTGTGAGGGTGTGTAAACTCTCTCATCTGAAATCTGTAATATGTAATCTTTCCATCTGAAGTAAGGAAAATAATCTCTGCCGTTTCCCGTGGTTTTTCCTGTTTTGGTTTTTTATGTAAAATTTGTTTCATTGCATTAATCTAATTATGTTTTTTGCGTTTGATTTATTTTCTGTTTTCGCATTTATCTCGATCATCCGTAACATACTGGTATCAAAGCATGTCTTGGTTCATCGATCGATCGAGTATAGAGACGGCTTCACACAATATTAAAATCGAAAAGTTCTCTGGGAAAAATACTTCCAGTCTCCGACGTATAAAGATGTACGCTCTGTTGAAGCAACATGATCTGCAGACGTCGTTTTCTGGGACAAGGCCGGCGTCAATGGCTAATGATTACTATAAAATAGCGGAGAAGGCACATGTGACGATTCGACTATGTTTAGAAGACAACTTATGCAAAGTTGCAAACGAGGAGACCATGGCGGGTAAATTGAAGAATTTGTACATGACGAAATTCCTCACAAATAAGTTGCATCTGAAGCAACGATTATTTTCTCGTCGTATGAAAGAAGGTACGCCTCTAAAAGAACATCTTGATTTGCTGATTAAAATTCTCATGGATTTGAAGAACGTAGATGTTAAAATAGAGGATGAAGCTTCTGCCATAATTCTGTTATGCTCTTTACCAAAGTCTTACGAGAATCCCGTGAATTTTTTTATTGTCCGGAAGAACACTATATCTCTAGAAGATACCGGATCCGTGTTTCACTCGTGAACTTTGGTACAAGATGTCAGGAAGCAATGAAGAGAGTCAGGCGGATGGGTTGATGGCAAAAAGTTCGGATCAAAGAGGACGTTCTAATAGGGGCAAAAGCAAACATAAGTGAAAAGGCGGATCCAAGTCAAGGACTCCTGATAGGAATATTATGTCATTACTGCAAAAATACAGGGACATGTGCGGTATTCGTGTCCAAAGAAGGAATATATGGAAAAGAAGACTAACAATTCTTCTGTTGTTGGTGTAGCAAAATGTGAGTCCTCTGTTAAAGCCCAACAAAATCTATCTGTTACCGATCATGTTTGACCAGTGAATGAATGTGCGCTAGATTCGGGTTCTTATCATATGTGTCCTAATCGGGACTGGTTTTCAAAATATGATAAGTTCAATGACGGTAATGCCTTGATGGGTAACAATATACCCTGCAAGGCGATTGGTATTAGCTCCAATCGGATTCGTATGCACGATGGCGTGGTGAGAACTTTGACTGATGTTCGATTTGTTCCAGATCTAAAAAATAATTTAATTTCTTGGGCATTATGGATTCCAAAGGTTACCTATGTGTAATGGTGTTCTTCGGGTCTCGAAAGGTGCTTTGGTGGTGATGAAAGGAGTAAAGGAGAAGAGGTTGTATATTCTGCAAGGAAAGACGGTGACAGGTTCTGCAACGGTCTCGTCTTCAGAAGAATTAGAGGCAGAGAAGACCAAGATGTGGCATATGCAACTTGGACACATGAGCGAGAAGGGTTTGGCGGTTCTCAGTAAGCAAGGCTTTGCTTGGAGGCCACAAGACTGACAATCGATTCTTGTGAGCATTATATTTTTAGCGAACATCGCCGAATTCAGTTCAGCAAGATAGTGCATAGGATGAATACGGCGCTCGACTATATTCATGCTGATGTTTAGGACCTTCTCGTGTTCCATCGAAAGGTGTTGCTCGGTATTTCTTATATCTGATTGATGATTACTCCAGGATGGTTTAGGTGATTATACTAAAGCAAAAAAACGATGTTTTCAATTCCTTCAAGGTGTGGAAGGTTCTGGTTGAGAAGCAGATTGAGAGGAAGGTCAAGCATTTGCGTACTGATAATGGCATAGAGTTCCGTTCGAATCAGTTTAATGAGTTTTATAAGGATGAAGGCATCGCAAGGCACCATACAGTTGGAGAGACTCTATAGCAGAATGGTGTCGCAGAATGTATGGATAAAACGCTGTTAGAGAGAGCATGGTGTATGCTTTCTAATGCTAGCCTGTCTAACGATTTCTAGGCCGAGGCTGTTACTACGACGTGATACTGGTGAATCGTTCTCCCTCATCAGCCATTGATTGCAAGACCCCTGTGGAGGTGTGGTCTGAAAAACTTGCTGATTATTATACCCTTAGAGTATTTGGTTGTCCTGCTTTTTACTATATCAATGAGTGGAAGTTGAAGCCTAAATCAAAGAAGGGTATTTTTCTTGGGTATGTATTGGGGTCAAGGGATATAGAATTTGGGCTTTTGATTTGAAAGTTGTACATAGTAGAGATGTGATTTTTGATTAAAATTCTATGCTTCGTCCGAGAAAAACTTGATGTCTCTGCAAATAAGAGAAGGATGCCAGCAAACAAGTGGAGTTTGAAATATCTCCATTTCAGTCTGATCAGGAAAATGCACCCAAGCCAGGTACATAGCAGCAACCTCAGCAACAACCGTTAATGTTGCCACTGATCGTCTGCGGAGGCAGATCTGTCCCCCTCAGATGTATGGTTACGAGGATATGGTAGCGTAATGCAACGGAAATGGTCTTCTAGTTATCGAGAGGCAATTTCTGGTACCGAGTCTATTCGGTGATTGCTGCTATAGGAGAAGAGATGAAATCTCTTCATAAGAATCAGACAAGGGAGCTTGTCAAGCTGCTAGAGGGAAGAAAAATTGTAGGATACAAGTGGATCTTCAAGAAGAAATTCGGAATCCCATGTGAAGAAGGAACAAGATTCAAGACTTGTCTAATTGCTAAGAGCTAAAATCAGAAAGGAGTTGATTACAATGAGATATTTTCTCCTGTTATGAGGCATACTTCCATTCGTGTGTTGCTTGCTATGGTTGCACATCAGGACATGGAGTTAGAGCAACTCGACATGAAGACGACTTTTCTTAACGGGGAGTTAGAGTAGAATATCTTGATGAGTCAGCCAGAGAGATTCACTGTTTAGGGTAAGGAAGATCATGTTTGCAGATTGCGGAAATTCTTGTACGGGTTAAAATAGTTTTCGAGATAGTGGACAGGTTCATGGTGGAGCATAGCTACAATAGGAGTCCATATAATTGCTACATTTATCATAGAAGACTAGAGGATGGCTCATTTGTTTATTTACTCGTATATGTAGATTACATGCTTATTGCAGCTTGAGACAATCAAGAGATTCAGAAGTTGAAAATGCTTCGTAGTAGTGAGTTTGAGATAAACGATCTTGGAGCAGTTTGAAAGATTTAAGGTATGGAGATATACGAGGATCGGTGTTCTAAAAAGCGGTTTAGGTGGCCGCCTAAACGGAAGCGGTGCCAGGCCGCTCCGATTCAGCCTAAGACGGTTTAATTATGCGTTTTAAGCGCATAAGCAGGCGCCTAAGCAGACCCAACCCACTTAATGGAATAAAATTTAGTCATTTTTAAAACATCATGGGTCGGTTTTGTTCTCTTTTCATCATACCTGACTCAAACCCATACTTAAAGAAATAAAAGTTAGTCAATTTTGTTTCTTTTTCTGAATAATTTTTTGAATTATATAGCTCGAAATCTATTTTGTGCCGACTTTTACTGTTAAAACAAATATTTTACTGGTTATTAGGCTAAAATATCAATATATTTCTGTTTCTACTGCTGAAATTTCAATATGTCGCTTTTATCATTGCTGAAGTGTTAATATACTACTGAAATTTCAATATGTATATATATTAAATATAATTTTAACTAAAATTAAAAAATCGAGACGACTAGGTACTAAGTGGTATTCTAACGGCTTAGCTCCGCCTAGCGCTTTTAACAACTTTGACATGATTCGCAAACAACGAAAATTTTCTTATCGCAAAAGAGTTACATTCAGAAGATGTTGAGGAGGTTCAACATGTTAGATGCAAATATGTGAGTATACATTCCATTGGCTGAAAATATTCGTTTTTGGGCAACCCTCACCTTAGTCGGAAGAAGTAAAGTATATGTCTCAAGTCCCATATGCTAGAGCTATGGGATGTTTGATGTATACTATGGTGTGCTCTAGGTTAGATATTGCATACACAGTTGGCGTCGTTAGCAAGTATATGGTCCAGCCTAGAAAGGAATATTAACAATCAGTGAAGCGGATATTTTGATATCTTGGAGGGACGATAGATGTTGGTCTGATTTATGGAGAAGTTGATACGTGTTGTGAAGTAGCAGATTATTCTGATTCGGATTATGCAGCCGATCTTGATGCGAGGAGATCGATGACTGGCAACGTTTTCGCGTTAGCTGGTTCTGTCCTTAAATGGAAGGCTACATTAAAGCCTTCAGTCTCCTTAGCTATTATAGAGGCAGAGTATATGGTGTTGAAGGAGGTAACAAAGGAAGAAATTTGGTTAAAAAGTTTAGCCAGTGATCTCGGCTTACATCAGGATCAAGCTGTGTTGTTTTGTGATAGTTTGAGTGTTATATGTTTAGCAAAAGATCAGGTGCATCATGACGGGACTATGGATATCGACATGGGATCACATCATCTGTACCGAGGAAAGGATCAAGATACAAAAAGTTGGTACAAAAGATTACTCGGCAGATATGTGTACTAAGCCGGTACCTATTCGTAAGTTTAGACATTATTTGGACTTGCTCAGCATTTGATAAATGGAGATACCCTCGGCAGCAGCAGACTTCTATCAGAATGGTTTACATAAAGATAGGATTCTGTCCAAGATGGAGATTGTTAGGATGTCATGAATTCTAACTAATCTATTATATTTAAATTTAAATATATTTGGTATAGATATAATAAGATACTCTAATTTAAATAAGATTGTTACTTAAATTAGAAAAGGCTCATTCTATACTATAAATATTTTAGAGATAAGATTGAGTTTTGTTATTTGATTTAAATTGGATATTTGATTAAATCCAAGTTTAAATCTTGCACTTATTTCTAAAGATTAATGTAGACTATAAATATGAAGCTAATAGCTTGGGATTGATGAGAGAAAATTGAGAATAAAGAGAGAGTCGTCATAATGTAGCCTTAATATTTGTGAGTTCCTTTGTCCCCTTTTGGGGAGAGATCTGTGAGGGTGTCTGTAAACTCTCTTATCTGAAATCTATAATTTCTCCATCCGAATTAATGAAAACGATCTCTGCTACCGCCCGTGGTTTTTCTCGTTTGGGTTTTCCACGTAAAATCTCTCTCTCTCTCTTTGCATTGATCTATTCTGTTTTCTGCATTTGATTTATTCTCTGTTTCTGCGTTTATCTTGATCATCCATAACAATTATGAAGGAAGAGGAAGGGTTTGTGAGAGGCGATAGGATAAGTGGATATCTGTGGGCAAATATTTGGGGATTCGTGGGATTTATTTTTTTAGATAGAACTTAAACTTAATTTTTGACACCTAAAACCTGGTCTTTTACGGTACTTATGTCTAACAAAGAAAGGCACTAAAATATCTTTTAGTGGCACCTTAAGCTTTTGCTGGCAACAGAAGTGCCCCTAAAGATCAATTTTCTTGTAGCACTAGTCCGAGCCATCTTTTAACTATATCAGTTTTACTGTTTACAGAAAAGAAAAGGAAACAAAAGAGAAGGAAAAGAATAACGGAAGTTTTTATTCTTTCTGTAAACTGTAGATAGCCGGTGTATATTGTATTCATATTCAATTTTGTTGAATATGAATATAGGCTTCTAGTTTCAAACTATATTTCTATTTGTATCTGTATTTGTGCTAAAATATGAATATGAATTTGGTAGTACACATATATGATCCATATGTGGTTGTATCGCACCAGTAACAGTCAGCATGTAAACCAAGAAACTAACCCTGTTGTTGTTGTTGTTGTTGTTGTTGTTGTTTTGTTTCAGTTCTCCTTTGAGCAACCTCATACTAAGCGAGATCAGAACTGATAACCGGGTTAGTGCAAATGATGAAATCCTGTCGATTGATATCACTGGCGACGGCGACCAAAAGTTGAGCAAGTGTGAGATCAAGAAGAGACGCAGTTCAAGTGGTGTGGCTCGATGATCTCTATACCCCAGTTTTTACTTCATGTGATGTTGCATCATGAATTGAATCTCACTTGTTGTATACATGTGAATAACTTGTAATAAAAACATGTAATTGAAAGATACCAATGAAGGGAATATTAGATCTGTACTCTTGATCGTATATACATCGCTTCATTTCTTGTTTAGTTTTATGTGCTTGCTCGGTTGTTTTTCTTCAGTATACTTGATGTAATTACAGGTTTTTTGTGGGACCTGATATATTTACAGTTCAGCCAGGGAGGAGGAGTGTCTTTTCCCCCCCTTTCCTTTCCTTTTTATTTTATTTTATTTTAATTTTTGCATCAAAAGTTACTTTGAACTGTTGATTTGATTGGTTTTATGAATATATGCCCATTGGGGACCCTTCCTTAGGATTTAACAGTCATTATGTTCTCAGTATTTGAGTTTGTGACTTGTGAGTAGCATCATCATCATTTCAATTTCATCTCTTCAGGGTATGCTTGGTTACACTTGATGATGGATGCAGTACAGCGAGCTACAAGTACATACAGATATAAATCTGCATCTGAATTATCACTTTAGTTGCAATAAATATCTAACGTTATGTTATACAAAATATATGTTTGATCAGATGTAGTTGCAGTGTCACGACTATCGTTCATTTTGTATTTTACATGTCAACAGGTATACTTAAAAGCATTAGATCTGAACCTATTTGTAGATGCATGTTTCAACTTGTATTGTAGTTTCAGCTATATGATGAAGTATTAACCATCTTAAATGAAACGTTTGCATTTAGATTTCGGTACTCCTTGTGTTCAATGTTCTTCATATTATTTTTTCTAGAAAACAGATGGAATTAGTAGGGTCCTTGTCCTTTGATATTTCGAGCTAGTAAACTTGTCAAACTCTTGTTCAATTCTTATATGCTAAATTTACTCCATTTTAAAGCATTGGTTATCTAGATGACTCTGCTTTCTCATGCATATTAGTTAAATGTCCCTCTCCTTGATTGCAGCTGAGGAAGCATTTTCAAAGGGTTTTTTTTTGAAATATTATAAATTTAAAATTAAATTATTAAAATAGGGGGGGGAAAATTTATTTAGCAGAATAGGGTGGTTTGAACCACCCGTGGGCCCCCCCCCCACCCCCCCACTATAGGGGGCGGGTTCTGGGAACCCGCCCCCTATACAAACGTATAGGGGGCGGGTTCCCAGAACCCGCCCTCTATAGTTTTCTATAGAGGGCGGGTTCTGGGAACCCGCCCCCTATACGTTTGTATAGGGGGCGGGTTCCCAGAACCCGCCCCTATTTTTATTTAATTAAATTAATTTGTTAATTTTAATTATTATCGTTTATAATTATAATATAATTATTATTATAATTATAATTATAATTATAATTCTTAAAAATAAAATAAAATAAAATAGACAAAAAAAAATATTGAAATGAAATAATAAAATTTCACTATATCAAATTTTTTTTTACAGAATGAATCCGTCAAAAGTTACAATGTCAAAAAATCCTATCTATTTGTAAAATGTAAATGCTATTTTTTTGCTTTCCCTTTTCCTTTATGAAATCCGAGAAGGCTTGACATAAGCCTATGCCTCCTCGGATGACTGGAGGAACCACCTGTTTCTTGGATAGATGGCGGTGGCGGCGTCGGCGTCTGCTCTGCTGCTTCGGGTTCGGGTTCTGTTTCAGCTTCGTCTTCAGCAACGTCTTGGACAGGCTGTTGATCCACAAATCCTGAACCTGAATGTGGGACAGGTGTCGGATATGTGTTGCTTCCCAACAAATTTCCGTAGGACGCTAAATCTGAAGCCCAACTGGGCAGTTGTAGCGAAGAACTTGTCCCGGTTTCATGCGGCTGATTTTGCACAAAACCTTGGCCCCATGGATGCTCAAATCCTGACCCCCAAGAGTGCTGTTGATGCGCTGAACCAAACCCCCAAGACGGCTGTTCTGCAAAACTTGATCCCCAAGTCTGTTGTTGTTGCGCCTGTCCGGTATGCCAGGGTTGCTGTTGACTGTATGGTGATCCAAACCACTGATCCAGCTGCGCTGGATCTCGTTGATGCTGCGGCTCTGGTGCCGGGTCATACTGCGGCTGCGGTGCCGGGTCATACTGCGGCTGCGGTGCCGGTTCATACTGCGGCTCCGGTGCCGGCTGATACTGGGGCTCCGGTGCCGGCGATAAATGCTGAGAAATACCATGTGAACCAAGTACACCACCAATAAATTGGTCGAGATTTGAAAATTGAGCCTGAGATGCCGGACCAGCATCAGCCGGGTATGGTTCCTGCACCATTGTTTGTACGACATGCAACCCACGAGCCTGTCGTTACATTAGAAATAAGAAATAAGTATTGACTCATACCGCCGGATGTTAAAAAGTAATATGATATAAAGAGGGCGGCTTACCAAATCTCGTTCCATGTGTCCTCTAGGCTCGTACCGCGAGATGTTTGGGAAGTCTTGTGGAGGAGCAGAAAGATATCTTACGGTGACACGCTTATACCACTGTAGATATACTTTGGTAGCGTCGGTAGCTGTGTGGTCACCTATTTGCTGTAAGGCAATACTATGCTGCCTATCCTCCCATCTCAGCAAATACTGATGATGATGCTCCCTCCAATCACGCTCCGTATTTCCTCCTCGCATGTCTCCCTCTACTGTCATAGGCGAAGGCGGCGGGACAGGAATATGTTGCAATCTAGCAAACTGCCGCAATACCCTATCTGGGAGGTGCATAACAACAACATTGATGCAGAGGAGTGGGCATCGAGCCCGCCAAACCGGCTCTCCTTCGAGACAGATGCCGGGTAAGTTTTGTAGACGGTCTGCTGTATAAGGCGTCCACAGAAACTGCGCAAATGACATAGAGAAAAAAATTGTGATTTAGGTATTTTCAAAATTGTAAAACAAATTAAATTACCCAAATTATGATTACCTGAGCCGCCTCCATGCGATCTAACTCATCTCTATAGTACCTAAGCACTCGACGAGGAGCCTTATACGCTTTCTTCCCATTCCACCAGCAGCCGAGCGGCTTTCCGGGGTTATCAAAGCCAGTTATTTTAATAGTATCTGGTCTTCCTATATACATATGCTCCCACGACCAGATCTAGAAAAAAAGTTTTAGATTATAAGAGAGAAAACCAATATTGCAAAATTCTAGCTGTGAAAAATAAAGAATTTACCTGAAGTAATGTGCTGCATCCACAAATTTTATTCTTCGTAGGAGCACATGCTTTGTCGAGTTCCTTATAGAGAAAGGCCAGGACCCCTGCTCCCCAAGCATATTGGCCACAGACATCAAAATCCGCTAGGAAGCCAAGGTATAACGGATGGACATGCGTTGCTGATTGGTCCGGCATTAACCAAGAACCGATCATGTACAGAATGTAGGCACGTGCATGTCTATCCAAAACTTCATCGGTGGCTTCATCAGGGATATTACTGAATGTATCTCTTAACCAGTTCAGATTGATTTTATACCCCTTACTGTGGCCTCCTGGTGCCTGATATTAGTATTTTTTTAAATGTTAAAGATAGAAATAATGTAAAATATAAAATAGGTACACTAAATAGGGAAAGCAGAATGATATTGTTTACCTGTCCGAGAGCAGACTCGGCATATGTATCCCAGTATGGGTGGTCGGTATCTGGACCAACAATTTTTCCTCCGACCAACCCAAGCCCATTAACCCGTAAACCGAGTAAGAGGCCAATATCCTGGAGTGTGATTGTGGCCTCACCCCATCTTAGATGAAAGGTGTGGGTCTCTTTTCTCCAACGTTCGACCAGAGAGGTGACGAGAGCGTGGTCGAGTTGGATATGTCGAATCAACGACGCTTCATAAAATCCGGCCCGTCTAAGCCGTTGGTTTATTCTTTGGTCGCTAACCACCCATTTGTCGGAGCTATGCGTGACGACGGTGAGATTATCTCCATCCTGCAAAATTAAATATTGTTATTTTCAAGTACAAAAATTAAATGAAAGGTGTAATTAAAACAAATTAACTAAGTTTAGAAAATTTCCTCCCCGTGTAATATTTTGAACGATCTGTGTTCATTTTGATGGACAAGCAGAGATTTGTCGAGTGGTTGATTCTCCATTGAAATGTACTGAAGCAGAGATTTGTCGAGAGTTTTATCAAGAGATTAGAAATTGTGTGGTTGATGAACGTGTGGAGGCTCGGTATTTATAGAGGTGAACGGGTTCGTCTCCTGTGAAGAGGGCGGGTTCCTGGAACCCGCCCTCTTCAATAATTAGTCAAATCAATTCCTGAATTAATGAAGAGGGCGGGTTCCTGGAACCCGCCCTTAATTCACAAAGAAGAGGGCGGGTTCCTAGAACCCGCCCTCTTTATTAATTTATGAATGGTCACATCAGTACTATTCAAGTACTATTTGTCGTCACATCAATGTTTGTTTGTTAATAAACGTTGTTCGCATAGAAGAGGGCGGGATCCAGGAACCCGCCCTCTTCATTAATTTATGAGTTGTCAAATCAGTACTATTCAAGTACTATTTGTCCTTTGTATGTTTGTGCGTGAATAATCGGTGGCTTCAGAAATGCTTTTTATTACACTCCTTTTTACTTCATCTGGTGTGTTGTCAAATCACTTCCAGAAATGAAGAGGGCGGGTTCCTGGAACCCGCCCTCTTCAATAATTAGTCAAATTAATGAAGAGGGACCGCCCTCTTCAAAAATCACGCGGTCTTATTCGCATAGAAGAGGGCGGGATCCAGGAACCCGCCCTCTTCATTAATTTATGAGTTGTCAAATCAGTACTATTCAAGTACTATTTGTCCTTTGTATGTTTGTGCGTGAATAATCGGTGGCTTCAGAAATGCTTTTTATTACACTCCTTTTTACTTCATCTGGTGTGTTGTCAAATCACTTCCAGAAATGAAGAGGGCGGGTTCCTGGAACCCGCCCTCTTCAATAATTAGTCAAATTAATGAAGAGGGACCGCCCTCTTCAAAAATCACGCGGTCTTATTCGCATAGAAGAGGGCGGGATCCAGGAACCCGCCCTCTTCATTAATTTATGAGTTGTCAAATCAGTACTATTCAAGTACTATTTGTCCTTTGTATGTTTGTGCGTGAATAATCGGTGGCTTCAGAAATGCTTTTTATTACACTCCTTTTTACTTCATCTGGTGTGTTGTCAAATCACTTCCAGAAATGAAGAGGGCGGGTTCCTGGAACCCGCCCTCTTCAATAATTAGTCAAATTAATGAAGAGGGCGGGTTCCAGGAACCCGCCCTCTTCATTAATTTATGAGTTGTCAAATCAGTACTATTCAAGTACTATTTGTTTGTGCGTGAATAATCGGTGGCTTCAGTAAACGCGGTCTACGATGCAGAAATAATTAGACTCTGGTGAATAATAGGGCGGGTTGTTAGAACCCGCTCTCTTCAATATCAGATCGCTATAAATATGTCTCCGCACTACCCATTTCATTTCATCTCTGTCAAATTTGCATCCTACACCGCTCACTATCCATTTACTTCGATCAGTTCTTCTCCGCTATCAATTTTGTGTAAGTGTGGAGTTTTAGAAGAAGGTGAAGTTCAGTACCATAGTCTGCGAGTAAGCAATATTCGAGCAGTAGAACAGTTCATAAAGTATTGGAAGTAAGCAATCTTCGAGTATGAATTTTTTTTGCAATTTCAAACTTTCTCCACTATCCATTTTTTTTGCCCTCTTCGAGCAGTAGAACAGTTCCTTCTCGTTTCACTGCAAAAACTAAACTTCTTTAAATAAGTCTAAGAACTAAACTAAACTTGCATCTTTAGATTCATTTTCCTTCTCGTTTCACTGCAAAAACTAAACTTCTTTAAATAAGACACAGAACTAAACTAAACTTGTATCTTTAAATTCATTTTCCTTCTCGTTTCACTGCAAAAACCATGCTTCTTTTTTAACAATCGATTGTGCATCACATTTTGTTGTGATTAGGTGAGAGTCTCATGGTTTCACTGCAATCTTCGAGTTTGAATTTTTTTTGGCGATTTCAACACAACATAAGAAATTATATTTGTGCAGGATTATGGCCTCCCCAAGTATATTTGTTGTATGTAAATACGATGGCCAGGTTATCACACGTGCACAAGGTCCCGAGTATATGGGCGGGTCTGCACGAATCATGCGATTGGAAGCATCAACGACATATGATGAACTAGAGGCAAAAGTGTACAAAATTACGAAATACGATCCCCGTGAAAGTAGGGTCAAGTTAAGTTGTATCTGGCCTATGTTCAGTGGAAATGCATTGGTTGAAATTACAGACGATGCATCAATATCTTCGATGATAGATTTCGGTCTCTCAAGCACCCAGCATTCTTTTGAACTTTTGGTTCAGAAGGAGCAATTGGAAGTATCAGATGCCCCTCCAACGGATAATTTTGATGGTAATGCTGGAGATAGTTCCTGGAGGTACGGTCACATGGTCAACGATGATGCCATCAGTGCCGGTGGATATGACTATACACAACATTATTCAAATCTTCAAGCACATGGGTAAACATTTTATAAACCCATATTTAAGCATTTTAGTAATACATGTATACTAATATTCAAACATTTAATAAAATGCATAAATCCAGGTTCTTCCAGCCGACTGCTGCAGTTACATGCACCCCAGAAGAACAGCAAGAACTACCATACACAGCCTTCCACAGGTAAATAAATTTGAAACAAGTGATGATTTAGTTACGAAAAAATTAGGGAATAATATTATAATAACAATTTATATACTAAACGCAGATTTCCCCACACCTCCGCATCATTCCAACACGATCCAAGCAGCGCATTCCAAGCATGTCCGTCCACATCTTTCCGGTCTTCTCACCCTGAACCATCCACAATACACCGACCACAACCATCATATATTGCACCCGAACCTTATGTAGCTACGGGTGATATTGATGTGTGTGGGAGTGATGATGATGAAATCGGTGAAGGTGATCAGGGGGAGGATAGCGTGGAATATGCTGCTGGATTGAATGAGGTAGCATTCTTTGATGGTATGGTTGCGAATAACGATTTTGTCCAACTAGAAGATCCCGGCCTCGATCCGCTAGAAGATGATGGTTGGGTAGACTTAGCCGTTGCAGAAGTAAATACGGCACCCTATTTGGACGCGACAGCAGCAAGCGAAGACTGCATCAGCGTCGGGGATTTGTTTCAGGAAAAAGAAGATCTTATTTGTAAGCTGAAGTCGTGGTCCATTCAGCAAAACGTTACGTTTAAAACAGAAGAGTCAAATAAGACGTACTATACTGTGGTATGTACGAAATCTCCTGAATGTCAGTGGAGATTGCATGCGTGTTGTTCCAAAAGAGCCAAGGCTTGGAAGGTCACGAAATACAACCAAGAACACACTTGCATCAATTCTATTATGTCACAGGATCACCGGAATTGCACTTCAGCTTACATTTGCTCGCTAATCATGCCCATGATCCGTACAGATGTGGCGATGACTCCCCGAGAGATACGGCTCTTGGTTAGCGGAGAGCATAAAATTCAGATTTCGTATGTGAAGGCATGGGATGCTCGAAGAAAGGCTTTGTGCAAGATATTCGGGGACTGGGAAAGCTCGTACAACTCCCTAGTCCCTTTTATGGAAGCCATGAAAGCATCAAATCCGGGGACCGTATACCGGTTAAAAACCACAGAAACCGACGTCGAGGGCTCTGTCAGGTTTCAGAGAATTTTCTGGTGCTTTGGTCCATGTGCGGCTGGTTTCACACACTGTCGGCCGGTATTGTGCGTTGATGGTACGTATCTATACGGTAAGTACAGAGGCTGCATGTTAATTGCTACAGGTGTTGATGCTAATAACGGTATATTTCCGTTGGGATTTGCTATTGTCGAGGGTGAAAATACATCATCCTGGTCATGGTTTTTCCGTAACCTAAAAAATATCCCATCTGTTCTTCATAGAACGGATTTATGCATCATATCTGATAGACATCTGGGAATACTGGCTGGAATGAGATCTGTATTTCCGACGACCCCACATAGGTTTTGCCTACGACACTTCAGGCAAAATTTTGATCGAAAATTTAAAAATTCGGATCTACATAAACTTATGTACAGAGCCGGTGAAACGCCTGACCCTAATGTTCACGACATATACATGACGAAAATTGGGGAGATGAGTCAAGCCGCGAAAGCGTGGTTAGATGAGTATCCAGTCCGCATGTGGTCACAAGCACATGATGATGGGTGCAGATATCTCCTAATGACGACTAATATGTCTGAAAGCTTCAACGGGGTCCTTAAAGGGGTTAGAGGCTTACCGATACAGGGGTTGATTGTTCGAACATTTTTCCGGATGAATACTTATTTTGTGCACAGAAGAGAAAAGTCCTTGGGGATGGACACTCCGCTCACCGCGTATTACGAAGATATCTTTCGGAAAAGAGAGCGCAGAGCACAATACTACAGATCCGAAAGGTTTGACACGGCGGAGTTTCAGGTGACGGGCGGTAATGGGAATCAATATACCGTGAACTTTAGAGATGAAGGGCTCTCTTCGTGTACATGCGGTCTTTTCCAGCAACAACATTTACCTTGTGCCCACGCTATTGCTGCTGCGAGCAGTATGCATACCTCACATTACAATTTCGCTTCCAATTACTATACAGTTTCTAATTACCAAGGTGCATACGATCCAAAATTTCATCCTATACCGGACAATCGCTATTGGCACTATTATACTGCCAACAGACAAACACCGACTGTATTACCGCCGGAAAAAAATATAAAGCCCGGAAGACCGAAGGTACGTCGAGATCGAATGACAATGGATACTGATCCTCAGCAAAGGCAATCCAGATGTAGCCTATGCAAACAACCAGGCCATTATAGGACCAGATGTCCAGGATATGCATCAGGGGCGGGACCTTCAGGATCGTGACAAGTGCACTCAGATTTTTCTGTATTATAAATTTGACCGTCGATATAGCATTTAGATTTTACAAATAGATAGGATTTTTTGGAATTGTACATTTTGACGGATTCATTCTGTAAAAAACATTGATATAGTGAAATTTTATTATTTAATTTAAATGTTTTTTTTCGTCTATTTACTTTTATTCTATATTTATGAATTAAAATTATAATTATAATATAATTATAATTATAATTATAATATTATGATAATAATTATAATTATAATTAGATTATTAATTAAATTAATATTTTTAAAAAAAAATAAGGGGGCGGGTTCTCAGAACCCGCCCTCTATACTATTGTATAGGGGGCGGGTTCTCAGAACCCGCCCTCTATACAATAGTATAGAGGGCGGGTTCTCAGAACCCGCCCTCTATACAAAAGTATAGAGGGCGGGTTCTGAGAACCCGCCCCCTATACTGAGGGGGTGGGGTGGGCCATAGGGTGGTTCGAAACCACCCTATTCCCATAATTTTAATTTTTTCCCCCCGATTTTAATAATTTAAATTTAAATTAATAATATTTCAAAAAAAAACCCATTTTCAAATAACTGGACAATATTGGTGCTTTGGAATGAGTCTAAGATCTTTTACAGCATGCTCTTGGCATCGCAAGACTGCTACATCAATATTTTTAACAGCTTGAAACAAAGTTTTGCAGGACTTTGTCTTAAAAATCATTAATATGACTTTGGACTTTATGTTGCATGACAGATAAATTCTTTGTCGTACATTTAAAGCAATCTATAAGCAAGCAAGATTTTCCTATATTTGAAAATGGAATACGGAAGTGATATTAATATTATAAAATGCGTTGACTTAACTAATGGCGAGATGGTTGGATTTGATGTCTCCGTTAAGAAAGTCACGAAAAGCTCGCAACGTTTCATTAAATTATCGCTATTTGAGAGGTTTAGAATCTCTCCATTAATAATAATAGTGGAGCGTCCACTCCTATTAATCTCGCCGTCTATTGGGTGTGATATAAAGTTCTTCACACGATTAGTAGGAGTATACTCTTGCCTATTATTAATTGCGGAGAGACCTCAAATTCCCAACGGACTATCAAGTTGTGTAAGGTAGATCTAATAAAAGATCCTCCCGTCTCTTTTGTCCAAATATGAGATTGTTTTAGTGACTATTTAATTGGAAATATGCTTTAAGCTAGGAATGCTACAATTTCCGCTATTATAATGCAAACTTTAAGAATGTAGATAATATATCTAATTGACGGCTTATCTTTCATAGAAGTGGTTATAAAAATTGAGAACAATTCTCAAATAAATTACCCCATTTGAATATAAATACAAAGTCCACTTTTCAAATCTGAGATTTCCTTCCCTGTTGAACTCACTTTCCAAAACTATGCATATCTTTATTTTATAGAAATTTTTAAATCGAGTTATGATTTCAACCAGCCTATTCCCTATCCTCCGTACTCCCCACATTTGAAATTTGATTTAAATTTGGGATTAGTTAGGGATTAAATATAATCTCTTTAATTTAGATTTAAATCTAATCTCTAGAATTAATTTATATGTATCTCTAGAATTAATCTTTAGTTTAAATTCATATTTATCGTCAATACCCTATAAATATGAGACTTTATTTTAGGGTTGTTCATATCTGATGATACTCGATATTGGCAATCCCCAAGATCAGGACACGTGGCAGATGACGTGTCCCAGAACTCAGAAGGAAGGGCCCACAGGGGCCGGTCGGGCCAACCCTGTACCCGACCTGCAAGCACAAGCTGGCCGTTTTCGGGGCCCCCTGCAAATTGGCCTCCTCGACCCCATAGCTCGCCCCGAACTGCCACAAGACCAAGACTCCTCGGCCACCTCGCTCGTCCCCGAGCTCCCGGCCGAGGCCGTCTTCCTCGGTCTTCCGACCAACTCCACCGCTCACAGGCGTAACCGCCGCTCCGCAAATCTCGCCATGCACAGATTCTCCGCCAGCAACGCCCCACGTTCCACGCCACCACGATCCCCATTAATGGGCGATCCGCTCTTCACGCGGGCGTGACGTCGGAAGCGTAACTGCCGGCGAGATTCTCGCGCCTGCTGCTGCGTGCTACCGCCGCTATATAAACCCTCATCATAGAGAGGTCAAGTAAGCCATTTTTTACTCCACTTAGCCGTTACTCTGCTCAGATCTAGTACTAACTTGATCGTCGGAGGGTTCTCGGTGGTACCAAACCACCCAGGGACTTCTTTGCAGGTACTCGGCGTTAAACTCCTCAAATCACTAATCTCCTCAAAACCCATTGAAACCCACACGCAACAGGAGATCGCCTCCAAGATCCACCGGGAGATCGACGGAAGACAACATCCGAAGGAGACCAGAAAAGGAGCTCCATCAGTTGGCGCCGTCTGTGGGAGCGCAAAAACTCCACAAAAACGAAGTTGGCCTTCCGATCTCCTTCCACATGGCAAGTAATCGCCCTGATAATCCGGGTACCAGCCACCACCTTCCCCTCAGCGGAGGCGCGGGCAAACCTCAACCGAATGTCACCGGCCCCTCCACCGGCCACCGCCTCGCGGACCCCACCGAAGGAAACCAAGGTCCGTCAAGAGCTGCGGTCATGACGACAAGGGGCCAGTCGGGCTCCTGCGAGGCCCGGCACCCCACGCCGGCAACATACGCCAACGTCCGCCCGAGCAAAAAGGCCAGAGGCCACGAGCCCATCACCTTTGGCGATGGGGACCTCCACAGCATATCCGTGCCCCATAACGACCAACTGGTGATTGTGGCCCGAATCCACCGGTACGAGGTCCACCGGATACTTGTGGACTCAGGCAGCTCGGCGGACATCCTCTTCCACGACTGCTTCCTACGCATGGGGCTCACCCCAGCAGACTTAAAACCAACCTCTCACATCCTTTCGGAGTTCACAAACCACTCCATCCCGGCGCAAGGGGTGGTCACCCTGCAGTTCAACATCGGGGAGCCCGGCCGCACGCGTACGCTGCCTGTGGACTTCATCGTAGCAAAAATCCCGTCGGCCTACAACGTCCTCCTTGGCCGTCGGACGCTGAACTCCCTCTAGGCCCAGATATCGACCTACCACCTGGCGATGAAGTTCCCTCTCGATTAAGGCGGGATAGGTCGAGTCTACGAGAACCAGCGGATCACGAAGATATGCCTTACCGAAACGTCTTCACCCGAGCGGCCGGCCGACGACGCCGGGGTAAGTGACGACTTCAAGGGTTCCCTGGATACCCGAAATGAGCGAAAGGAGGTCCGGGGGGGCACCAGTTGAACCCCTGACCGGGGTGCCCCTAACAGAGGGGGACCTAGGAAAATCCGTCCAGCTCGGATCACTCTTGACGAAGACTCAGCGAGATGACCTGGTCAGATTTCTCAGAGATAACTCCGACGTCTTCGCCTGGGCGCCTGCTGACATGCCCGGGATTGATCCCAAAATCATCTCCCACAAGCTCGGGGTTGATCCTACGGCCCGACCCGTCAGACAAAAGAAGAGGAGCTTCGCCCGGTCAAACAGAAGGCTATCGAAGAGGAGGTTGATTGGCTTCTCGCCGCCAACTTCATCAGAAATGTACCCTACTTGGAGTGGCTGGCGAACGTAGTTCTGGTCAAGAAATCAAGCGGGAAGTGGTGCATGTGCGTCGACTTCACCGACCTCAATAAGGCCTGCCCCAAGGACAACTATCCACTCCCCCGGATAGACCAGCTCGTCGACAGCTCAGCCAGCCACGAGCTGTTGAGCTTCATGGATGCTTTCTCCGGCTACAACCAAATCCGTATGAATCCTGAAGATGAAGATCTCACCGCATTCACAACGGTTGCTACAAGGTGATGCCCTTCGGCCTCAAGAACGCCGGGGCCATGTACCAAAGGTTGGTCAACCGCATGTTCAAGCCGCAGATCGGTAGGAATATGGAAGTCTACGTCGACGACATGCTCGTCAAATCCGTCTCGTCGGCCGACCATGCCAGGGATCTGGGCAAGGCCTTCGAAGTGCTCCACAAGTTCAAGATGAAGCTAAACGCCGCCAAGTGCGCATTCGGAGTCACCGGGGGAAAGTTCCTCGGGTTCATGGTCACTCACCGAGGAATCGAAGCTAACCCAGAGAAAATCGACGCTATCCTCAACATGGCTGCGCCTAAGACCAACGTCGAGATCATGCGGCTAACAGGACGAGTCCCCACTCTGAGCCGTTTCATGTCCAGGTCAAGGGAGAAATGCCTTCCGTTCTTTAAGGCTCTGAGGAAAATCCCGAGGTTCGAGTGGTCGGAGGAGTGCCAAGCCGCCTTCGACCAATTAAAGAAGCACCTCGTGACGCCACCACTGCTCACCCGACCAGTTGAAGGAGACGAGCTGTCTCTGTATCTGGCGGTATCCGACCAAGTAGCAGGCTCGGTGCTCATCCGGGAGGCCGATGGAGCACAGAAGCCGGTGTACTAAGTGAGCCACGTATTTAAGGACGCAAAAACGAGATGCCCTGCCATAGAGAAGATTGTCTTAGCCCTCGTGGTAGCCTCAAAGAAGCTGCGGCACTACTTCCAAGCACACACCATCATCGTCCCCACCGAGCGCCTATTGGGGGCTATCCTGACGTCACCTGAATCCTCGGGCCGCTTAGAAAAGTGGAGGTGGGAGCTATCTCAGTTCGATATAAAATATCGCTCGAGGCAGGCCATCAAAGCGCAGGCCTTGGCCGATTTCGTCGTTGAATGCACCATCCCTAGAAAGAAGCCGGAGTCCACGCCGCCCCTCGCAACTCAGTGTCCCATCGCAGAAAGGCCTGGTTCGGTTCCTGAGTGGGTCATCTACGTCGACGGGTCTTCAACCGAGGAAGGTTGCGGTGCCGGCCTCATTATCCGGGGCCCGAACGAAGAAGAGATGGAGTACTCTCTGAAGCTCGGTTTCAAGGCCTCGAACAATGCGGCAGAGTACGAGGCCCTCCTGGCCGGACTGTGCATGGCCGCCGGGCTGGGACTGAAGGTGATTCGAATCCGCAACGACTCGGCCCTTGTTGTCGGTCAAGTGACCGGCCGCTTTGAAGCTCGGGAGCCTCTGATGATGAAGTACTTGGACGAGGTGAGGAAGCTCCAGAGGAACTTTGACGAAGTCCAGGTAGAACAAATACCCAGGCAGCTGAATGCCCAAGCCGATGCCCTAAGCAAGCTGGCTTCGTCATACTCGGCCAACAATAAGCGGTCTATCCTCTTTGAAACCTTGCCTCAACCCAGCGTGGAAGACGGGGCAATGACACTCCATGTGTATGCGGCCTAGGAGGGCGACCAAGATTGGAGGAAGCCCCTCGTGGAATTCCTGAAGGGCGGTACGCTCCCAGAAGACCGGGAAGCCGCCGTCGTCTCCGGGCCAAAGCCCGCCACTTCGTCTGGAGCAATGGAAACCTCTACAAGAAAGCCTTCACTCAGCCCCTACTCCGGTGCGTTGACCCCCACGAAGCCGACTATGTCCTTCGGGAAATCCATGAGGGGGTTGGCGGTGCACATCAGGGAGCCCGAACCTTGATCCAAAAGGCGTTGCTCCAGGGTTACTGCTGGCCCACTATTCATGGGGACGCCCAGAAGCTAGTCAGGAGATGCAAGAGTTGTCAGCTCCACGGCAGCATTCCCCACCTCCCGGCTACCGATCTGACTGCCCTAACATCCCCATGGCCGTTCGCCCAGTGGGGATTGGATATGATTGGCCAGTTCCTTACCGGTACAGGCGGGCACAAATACATCCTCGTCGCGGTGGACTACTTCACCAAGTGGATTGAGGCCGTCCCCATCAGAAAACCGGATGCTGCCACGACCATCAAGTTCCTGCAAAACAATCTGATACTCTGGTTCGGCATCCCGAGATGCATCATTACCGACCACAGGACGAACTTCGAGAACGATAAAGTGGAGGACTTCTGCAAAGAATACCATATCCTCATGAAGTTCGCCACGGTCGCGCATCCCCAGTGCAACGGACAGGCCGAAGTCGCTAACCGAGACGTCCATCGTGGGTTCACTGTCCGGTTACCCTCAGCAGGCCCCTTGCGGCACCCCCAACGCTGAGGATCAAAGTCCGCCTAAGAGGCAGCTCAGCAGCTTCCCTGCTCGGCTATCCCTGGCGGGTAACTTTCCTACCGCAACGCCAGGGATCAGAAAGCCCTCCCAGAGGTAGTCGATCCCGAGGATCCCTCGCTCGGCTATCCTTCAGGACAAAAGCCCTCGCCAAGAGGCACCGGTGTAAGTGCACGGCGGCGCCCCGGCCGTCAGAACGAGGCCAAAATACGGAAACGATACTTTTACAAAACTTGTAAACCGTCACCACCGCGCACTAAAAACCTGGATCGGGCCATTAACCTACTCCTAGCTAACTAGAGAAGGGGTAGAGAGCTATACCGAGCGATCCATGTCCTTCGGTCTTCGGCCTCCACTCCGATCTCCTCGCGGAATCTCCGGACTTCATCTCCTCGTCGGAACGGGCACCACATCGCCGGGTTCTTTTACGGGCTCCCACCTTTGGACCGAGGCAACTCGGGCACGAAGTTGGCGAGCCGACATGCCCAAGAATACTGTAGATGAAGTGTAGAAGCTTTTGTCTCAAAGGGGTTATGAAGTTGCCTTTTTGATGGAGATGAAGAATGGAAATGAGCTTAGGATTTTTGGTGTAATCTAAAATGATATGAGATGAACATTTTGCTACCACAAAAATCAACCTCTGTCCTCACAAGAATGTGGCCGGCCAAATATGAGAGGGGAAAAGCAACAAGGGAGGTGAGTGTAGGGATAACAAATGGTAACCATAACCCATGTGAAGATAATGAGGAATAAGGGTCACATCCATATCAAGATCAACTCTAATCTCATTTAATGCTAGCCATCATGAAAGAAGAAAAGCAAAGATGCTATCATAATCTTTCCATTTACAAGAAACCCCTTCCACAATGCAAATTTGCACACTTGCAAATAACCCCCTCCATCGGAAAAATCCGGCCGTGAAGGAACAAAAGAAAACTGGCCGAAACGGAATGCAAACTGGCAACTTCATAAAACTGACCCCGTAATAAATTATAGGAAAACCCCGTGACTGTATATACATACCCGCATTTGTATTCCCACTGAATACAAATGCAAAGAAACAAAATCTACACTGTATAATACTGGGATCCGGCTTAAACCAAAGCCCGCTAGTATTATCCGTCCGATCATGATCCGTGCAATACCGCACGTATCTGATCGAACCCTGCCATATTTCCATACGGCCTCTACAGCGTTTCGCCCGAAACTTGAGAAAACGGTCTGTGGGGGATTCTAAAGACTCGTCAATACTTTGGCTGTGGATTTAACCACTAGCACGTCAGAGGTATTAGCCATACGTGACAGGCAACCAGGTATTGACAAAAAGGGATGTCGATAAGCGAACTCATCCTGACACCCTACTGAGCCTGTCAGTGACAATATCCGTACAGTCCGGTCCGTTCGTCTATGAGCATCGCATGACGGGCCTAGGGGGTTGGTAAAAGTCAGACCCCCAAAAGCGGTACAAGTCGTGTCGGAGTGTAGCCCAGAACACCCTGAGATACTACTGGAATACCTACCAGTAAATCTCCTGCCTTGGCCAAGGACTTCGTGTAATGGCTCTCCTAGACACAGCGCGACCTCACCCCCAATACCGGGAGAGCCGAACCCCTGAAGATCCGCTCACTGCCTCCATGTGGCTCGGGACTGTACCCAACTAAAACCTGTTTGCACGTCTCCTTTGAGCGTGGTAGGGTAGTAATCAAAGCACAGTGGGAACTCACACGAGACAAATGACGATCTCAGGTCGATTAACTAACCTGTACACATGTCACCAGGGAACTGCTATCTGACATCTGGTATAAGACCAACTAGCATGTTCCCGGCGAGTCCTGTCCGGTGTACTCATAACCCAATGAGCACCTGTATACATCTTAGGTGAACCAACTGACACCAGTGGCTTGTGAGACCGGCCACCGCACCTCGTTGGGATCTCGACTGTATACACTAGTCTACTCTGGAGTATCGATGCCCTGTCTCGAAAACTCCCACGACTAGGGACCTTTTAAGGATATGCTTATAGACCCCAGCTCCCATGTATATGATCGCCCTCATACTGCTGGCAGTCAAGCAAAAGTCCTAGGAGCTCTATCAACGTGCAATAGTGACTTGTAAGATCACCTAAAGCAGTACACGATGATAAAGATAAACCAGATAGCATACTATCATCTTGAGCAAGACTTTTCTAACGGTATAGGTCCTTTCTCAATCATTGCAATCACGTGCCTGTGATCCAATAATTGACTCTGAGGGCACTATCTCCAACAATCTCCCACTTGCACTCAAGGTTAATTATTGTGATGTCACATACTCACAGCCCGTGTGATACCGAACACCCAACTCCTCTACTGGTCAGTCTCACAAAGCTCGTTTGCTAAACTATTGCGTTCAAGGAATAGCCTCAGTGAGTGGATCTGCTGTGATGTTTCTTTCTATGTCTCTCTTTATCTCAAGTTCGCGGAGAAAGCCATCTCCCGAAATGAGCAATACCTGTCTTAGAGTATGTTTGGATATCTGATGGGACCTAGTCCATAAATGAACTATAAATCCAAACTTCTTAGACTGTATCGTCAACTGAAACCAATCAGTATCCTGCGCCACACCTCCCTCAGTATCCGCTTGGATCACCTGTCCAAAATACTGCCTCTCGTCAGAGGAAAAACTATAACTCTGACAGTCACTCTGTCATCCAGGTCACCTTGGAAGCCTGGAATGATAACCGTCTCCCAAAAGAGGTTGCCGTTATCATATCCCTAGAACATCAACTTATGTTCCAAAACTGCTTCCGAATGTTTCTCCAGAATTGGATCAATATCAACTTATTGCATCTACTGCAAAAACAACATCTGGTGTGGTACTTGACATTTCATGATTGACTCAATTGCCTAAGCAAGTGATCTGCCAATCATGTACGTCCCTCTCCCCTTTAGTCTGTAAGACACCTTTAGAGAGGGTGACTCCATCACCTGCAGGTACACTACGGTGCCAGGAGTCGTCCATTCTAAATAGTTATAGAATGTTGTCTAAGTACCCTGATTAGGAAACCACCCAAATCTAGATCTATAGATCTAGTAACCAGAATGTCTTGATATTATATCCAAGTCCCATGTGGAGAAACCACTGTGTGACAACCAAAGTATAACCGACCGTAGTATAGGAATCTCACTTCCTACTCTGTGTATGTCATCCAAATAACAGGACATCACACCCTACTACCTTCTTAACAGATCCATCCCCTATTCTGATGAAGTCAAACCTTTGACCGTCACATCAGAAATAGATGATCTATCTCCGCTATATCTGCTTAAGTCTATAGACATAAGCCACTTGTCTACTATGCTTCCGTTGCTCCCACTGACTACGACAACCCTCTGGCAGAGTCATATACACGTACACTTCTAAAGCTAGTTTAGAACGACGCTATATTCATCCTCCTGCCGGGTCTCACAGTCTGAAACAATAGCAATGGCAAGTCTGGGTAAACAAGAACCTCTCTATCACCGTCCTTGAGGCTACCAGAGTACCTCTCGGGTGCCTGAGGTTACCCACCATATCTGCGGAGTGGCTAATGGAATGTCAAGCCAGATTGAATCTTTAGGTTCTTATCAAATTTTCAGTAATCGTTTGCGGTTCTGGAATTACTTCCAGTTCTACCATACTCCCACTACTGTTTTCTGAAAAAATCCATTTTTATTAAAACTGTGGCGAGTCTAGAACAATATCACTATTGATCTTCCAGATGGTAGAAAGTCAACCCTCGTCATAGCCTGGGTCAACCCACAAACAGCCATTACAGAAACGTGCCTTGAGTTATCCAGAGTCTGGTTTTAAGCATAAGCCGGACAACTCCCCGTACCTTAACATCGTCAAGATACGAACTGTTCTATATCCAATACAGAAACAGAGGCACTGATTTAATTGAACCAGATTCAAATCATGCATATGTCTCCAGTGCATGTCAACTAAATGGAAGGGGGCCGATCAACGTTACTCAACTTAGGAATGCTTCCAATTATGAGTAACCTGAAAGAGAAGTAAGTTCTCTTGATCATTACTATTATCTGAATACCAAACACAAATATCTACATCTTCGATCACCTTAAAGAATCCCGATACTTGCAACACCTGGTTCTCTACTTTACTTTTATACCTATAACTTCTCAAAACTCAGAACCTGCATTTCTACAAAACACATGTCTAAGAACTAGTGAAGTCACAAGTAAACAGAATACAGTACGAGTACCAACCCCTCTGTCCTAATGGACACTGGACAACATACAATACTCTGTATAAGTCCCCTGAGTCTAATAACTCATTCCCTGTGTGTCGTAAGTCGAAAACTGTACTATGGTTATGAAGAATTACACCGCTGTTTAATGCTCCTTACCTAACCATCCACTGATATAGGTAAATGTCATGGACATAATTTCAAAAAGGTATATCTCACTCTATAAAAATAGACGTACAGATATATCAATTTGAAATTGGTGCATAACAACGGATATTCAAAACCAAATATCTGCCGTCCGGCAAACAGCCCAGGCGATTTCCTCAAATATCACCAATTACAATGAATTCCGATATAGTGAGGATGGTCACCTAATTCCCAATAACTTACTCCCACTCATCATCTGTAAAACCATACGGATGTGAGAATCAAACCTGGTAAATACATACCCTGGAGCAAGTGTCTAATTGGGAAATCAGTTTTCTATTAACAGTATACAGTGAAACTGAAACATGAATATGTTTCGATGGGGTATCTTGGTATTCTTAGTAATGCCTCTTCCATTATCTAGATTCACAACTGTGACCGTATATTTCTTTGCCATCTCTCCAAATCCCTTTATATGTCTTTAGTCATTACCTTCTGCACACCCCTTTAGGCTAAATGGTTTTCTTCCTTCCCTACCGTTCGGCACCAGCCTATGGTTTGGAAGAAGACTATCCAATAAACATAATGGGTGTACTGTCCTAATCCTAGGAGCACTCGCAATGCGAGAGAAGGTCAAGATAAAAGACAACCGAATAAACCTTATTCCTATTTCTCCTGAACCAGAATCCATCCCCGAACTGGAACGAGTTCCTTTCGAGTTCGTATATAACCATACGATGGAGTATCCACTGTAAGTCCACGTTACCTCTTCCGGTACTTACGGGCTTGCGGAAATGATGAAAAATGATTTTTCTTTTGGTGGTAACATGGACTCAAAATACGGATCTTTGTTAAACAACTATCTAACAATCATAACAAGAGTTTTACCTACTCGGTTAGGGGGTTATACCTTAACTTGAACTCCTTCATCTTCAACTCCTTGCGGTGGTCGGATCGGCATCACCTCGTCGTCTCCTCGCGCCGAAGATGGATCCACCCGAAAGCTTCTACCTTTGGCTTCACTTCAAACTAGAAGAAACTAGAACACTTGGCTTGCTAGACCTTGTGAACTAGGATGAGTAGAGGAGTGTGTTGAGTTTTATCTCTATGGTTCTTGCTTCTCAACATATGAGACAAGTGAACCATAAACTAGAGAGAGACCAAGAGGAAGAGGGAGAGCTCAAGCATGAGAGAGAAAGGAAATGAAAGAATGAGCAAGACTTTTGCCATCCAAGCTCTCATAATCCAAAATCATGATAACAAGTAATAATAATTGAGTATTATGTGATGGTTGTTATCATATCAAATGGCAATATAATTTCTTGCATTAAATGCAATTTGTGAACCAACAAGCAAACCAAGGTCAATGCCAAGAAATGATAGCCATTGTCATGATGATGGTCAACTAGTCCAACCTAGTCAACCGGTCAACAAAGTCAACAAGTCAACAAAGTCAACCCTTCAACCCAACCATGGCACAATAATACTTAATTAATATTATCATTAATCATATTTCTTATTCTCATTAGGATTTAGCAAAAGTCAACAGTCAACAACCCTAATGAGAATCCTCTGCCTCCGTCTCTCTGTCAACTGTGCATACACACCCGCATCCGCATTCCGAGGAACACGAATACAAATGAGATAAAACCAATCCCAATGTAGGGTTCCTAGGCACGCTAATGAGGTCTCACAAGGCATCAACCATGCCAATATCAAATTTTACGGGTGCCAAGAAACCCTAATACGGATCGTTGACTAGAAGTTTAGGCGAAAAACGAAACTAGTTAACAATTTAACTAAAAGAGTGAGGCTACAACCTTTGTAGATCCGGTTCTCCACTTCCTTAGCTCCACGTAGGCATCCTCTTGCTGTCCATCTCGAATCCCGGACTCAATCGTCGGCTAGATCGGAGAAATGGGCGGGCTAGGTCGTCGGCTTCGTGCCAAAGATGATCTACGTCAAGGCATCACAAGTTCAAGCTCCAACTTCACCAAGTTGTGAAACTTGTGAAGAAAACACCCTATACTACTTGGCAAGAGGTAGAGGGTGAAGAAATAGGAGGTGGGTTCACTTTAGAATTGGATTTCTCACACTTTAGCTCAAGTTGCCATTAATGGACTTAAGCTTTTTCTTTGAAGATGAAGAAGAAGATGAAGCTAGAATATGATAAGTGTTTTTTAAAATGAAAAAGAAAATGAATACTTATCATAATGTAAACCATGGTTAGGTGTAGAGAATTGACTAAGGTTAGATGAATGGTTAGGGTTAAGCATGAAGACAAAATGGTCACTTTGGTCAAAGCTTCATGAAGCTTCAACAAGCTTCAAGAATGAAAGCAACCCTTTTGTTTTCTTTTGCCATTTCTTTTTAATCCAAATTAAAAAGAAAGATAAAAGAATGAATAAATAAAAACCCTAACCATTTATTTAACCAAGCTTTAATTCTTTACACTTAACCAAATGAGCAAGTATCATCAAACATGATACAAACATGTGCATAAAAGTATATCACATATACAACTTGCACAACAAGTGAGAAAATCCATTTAAAGTGAACCAATACTAGTTAATGCAAAGTAATATATCAAATATATAATTATACATTAAATCATTAAATCAACACTTGATTTAACGATCTGGTCATATCGCATACAACCGACTAGTATTCTATGTATCGGCTTATCGAATCAATCCTTGATTCGATATGTAGGTTATATCGAATATAACCAATCAATACATTCATCGCGAGAATGGAATACGGTATCACATACACGCATTATTCTCGGTCCTGCACATATCTCATATGCGCTCCTATTTCGTTTCGCTTGAGCCAGGAAACCTCTGTGTAGGACTCTAAAGACTCGTCAATACGCCGGTAGCAGATGATGATCATATCAAGCACCCACAAGCCGCAAGTGGTCTGCTAAACGTAATGGCCATCCGGGTATTGATCGATCAGAAGATCGACGAGCTAGCCCGCTCACACTCCTGTGAATCCAACCAGTAACACTTACCGTACAGTCCGGTCTGTTCGTCTGATATGTCGCATATCAAGTCTAGGGGTGGTAAACGTCAGACCCCAATAACCGATAAGTCGTGCCGATGTGAGGCTCATAACGGGTCGAGAAACTACTGGTAACACTTACCAGCAAATCTCTGATCAGCCCTGGCCAGGGACTTCCCTGTTACGGCCAATCGAGCACTGCGCAACATCAACCCCCAATACCGGGAGAGACGAAACCCCTCCTATCGCTCATTGCCTCCATGTGACTCGGGACTGTACCCAAAGACCACCGTTTTGCACGCCCTCATAGACGTGGTAAGGTGGAGATCAAAGCACAGTGGGAATCGCACAAGACTCTATGACGATCTCGGGTCTACAGACTAACCTGCACAAGTGTCACTTGAGAACTGCCATCTGACGTGAGGTATAATACCATCTGGGAGTTCTCGGCAAGTCCGTCCAGTGTACCCAGTCTCCACTGAGCACCCGTATACCATCTCTGATGTCAAACACCAATGGATATAGGATCATCCATCGCCCATCTCATGGGTCGAGAGGCGTATACGCTAGTCTACTCTGGTATATCGATGCCCCGTCTCGATACACCCACGACTAAGGACCTTGAAGGATATACTTATGGACTACCATGTCCCCACTAGTATGATCTGCATCATAGTCCAGGTAGTCAAGTACACATCCTAAGGGCTTTATCAACATGTAACTATAAGACAGTTTAAAGAGACTAGTATACATGTTAAGATAAAGAGTAACCAGATAGCATACTATCATATCGAGCAAGAAAGTCATCTCTATATATGTCCAAGCATCCAATATAATATACATCATCTGTACAATACTGGCCTCTAGGGCATACATACAACTAACAATCTCCCACTTGCACTAGGGCCAGCTGCTGTAGTATCGCATACCGAGCATCCCGAAGAGTCTCTCAAACTGTATCTGGGGAATGGCCTTCGTGAGTGGATCCGCCGTGTTGTTCTTCGTATCAACTCTCCTGACCTCGATCTCCCGGCGATCAACTATCTCCCGGATCAGGTGATACCGCCTCAGAATATGCCTGGATCGCTGATGGGACCTGGGTTCCTTGGCCAAAGCCACCGCTCCATTGTTATCGCAATACAAAGGTATTGGATGCTCAATGGATGGAACCACTCCAAGTTCAGTAATGAACTTCTTGATCCAGACAGCCTCTTTGGCAGCATCGTTGGCAGCGATGTATTCAGCCTCCATCGTCGAGTCTGCCACGGTTTCCTGCTTGGAACTCTTCCAGCTAACCGCCCCTCCGTAAAAGGTAAAGACAAAGCCCGACTGCGACTTAGAGTCGTCCTTATCACTCTGGAAGCTCGAATCGGTAAAGGACTCTACTTGGAGTTCTTCGTTACCATACACCAAGAGCATCTCTTTAGTCCTTCGCAAGTACTTGAGAATGCTCTTCACAGCTGTCCAGTGATTCTCTCCAGGATCAGCTTGATACCTGCTCACTACACTTAGTGAGTATGCTACATCGGGTCTGGTACATAGCATCGCGTACATGATAGAGCCTACAGCCGAAGCATAGGGTATCCCTTGCATGCGAGCTCTCTCCAAATCAGTCTTGGGAGACATCTCTTTGGAGAGAGTGACTCCAGAGATCGTGGGCAAGTTCCCACGCTTGGAATCTTCCATACTAAACCTTTTTAGTATGGTGTCAATGTACCTGGATTGGGACAATCCCAATATCCGTTTGGATCTATCTCTATAGATCCTAATTCCCAATATGCAGGAGGCATCACCAAGATCTTTCATCGAGAATCTTTGTGATAAGAAGAGCTTGACCGATTGCAGCATAGGAATATCATTTCCTATCAAGAGTATGTTGTCCACGTACAATACGAGGAAGACAACCTTACTCTCTGCCACCTTCTTGTAGATACAAGGTTCATCTGGGTTTTTGACGAAATCAAACTCTTTGATAACGACGTCAAAGCAGATGTTCCAACTCCGCGATGCTTGCTTTAATCCATAAATGGATTTAAGCAGCTTGCACACCTTCCCGCTGCTCCCACTGTCTACGAAGCCCTCTGGCTGAGTCATGTACACGCTCTCTTCTAAATCTCCATTTAGAAAGGCGGTCTTAACATCCATTTGCCAGATTTCGTAGTCTTGATATGCAGCGATGGCAAGCATGATCCGGATGGATTTAAGCATAGCCACTGGAGAAAAGGTTTCGTCATAGTCTACACCTGGTCTTTGACGAAAACCCTTTGCAACAAGTCTAGCTTTGAAAGTCTCCACTTTCCTATCTACACCAAGTTTCTTCTTGAAGATCCACTTGCTCCCAATGGGTTTTACCCCTTCAGGAGCAACTTCCAAAGTCCATACTTTGTTGGTGTACATGGATTCCATCTCGGACCGCATAGCATCCAGCCATTTCACTGAGTCCCTACTCGTGATGGCCTGCTCGAAGCTAGTTGGGTCATCATCCTCCATGATGCAATCCTTGCTTCCACCGTCAATGAGAAAACCGTAGTATCTCTCAGGTGGACGAGATACCCTACTAGATCGGCGGAGAGGCTGGGGTTCGTCGAGTTCTACTGAATCCTCTGGTTCTACCAAGTCTTCTGTTACAGTTTGTGTTGCTGGAACCTCTTCCAGTTCTATCTCAATGCTACTTGTCTGTTTCATAAGAAAACTCTTTTCTAAGAAAGTGGCATGTCGAGAAACAAACACTTTTTGTTCCTCGGAGTGGTAGAAGATATACCCTCGCGAATGTTTGGGATATCCAACAAACTTACATAGAACATACCTTGCCTCGAGCTTGTCCGGATTTTGTGTTTTAACATAGGCCGGACAACCCCATATCTGAATAAAATTAAGACATGGTCTCTTGCCATTCCATATCTCATATGGAGTGGTAGGCACTGATTTGGTTGGAACTCTATTCAATAGGTATGCAGCAGTCTCCAGTGCATATCCCCAGAAGGAAATAGGTAACTCAGCTGCACTCATCATAGAGCGCACCATATAGGGTGCAATTTCTCCGCTCCGATACACCGTTGTGCTGTGGTGTATAAGGAGGAGTAAGCTGAGAGAGAATCCCATTCTCTTTTAGATAATCTCTGAATTCGTTACTTAAGTATTCTCCTCCTCGATCAGATCGAAGGATCTTAATACTTTTGCTCGTTTGGTTCTCTACTTCTTGTTTATATTCTCTAAATTTCTCAAAAGCTTCTGATTTGTGTTTCATCAGGAACACATATCCGAATCTAGAGAGATCGTAAGTGAATGTAATGAAGTACGAAGAACCATCCCTGGCATGTGTAGACATGGGACCGCATACATCACTATGTATTAGTCCCAAGAGTTCGGTAACTCTTTCTCCGTGTCCCGTAAACGGAGTTTTGGTCATCTTGCCTTTGAGACATGACTGGCAAGTGTCATAAGATGAAAATTCAAACGAATTTAAATATCCATCCTTATGCAACTTAGCTAGTCGTGTCGCATTGATGTGACCCAGTCTACAATGCCACAAGAAAGATTCGTCCAGTTCAGAACTCTTCCTCTTGTGTGTGTTTTGTAAATTGAGGACTGTATTTTGATTGAGAATGAATATGCCATTATACATCGAGCCTGATGCAATCAACTTTTGATCTAGGAATATGTTCATAACATTATCCTTTACTACAAAATTATATCCTTCTTTACTTAATAAAGAAACTGATATAATGTTGCACATCATGTTCGGTATATAATAGCATTCATTTAGAATCAGTGTATCACCGCTTGGTAATACTAGGTGATATTCGCCAACTGCTTTGGCTGCAACATTTGCCCCATTCCCAACTTGAACGGAATGATCACCCTTTTCCAGTTCTCTACCTTTCCGCAGCCCATGTAACATCTTACATATGTGGGATCCTGATCCGGTATCTAATACCCAGGACGTAGGGTGAACCGAGAAACAGTTCTCAATGACAAACACACCCGAAGATGATGCATCAACATGCATGTTCTCCGTTTGGGCGGTGTGAGAATCCAGATATTCTCCTGTTTCCTGTTCATTCTTATAACACTTATAAGATAGAACGGGTTCAACGTTCCCCTGCACAGTATAACATGCGGGTTCGGTCAATACATCCATATTATTATCTTTATTAGGGCATGACATGGTCGCTACCTGGAGAGAGAGAGAAGAAAACACTTTAGCGTAAGCTCGTGCAAGATCAGATTGGTTATTATCTTATCTAATCAGGATGGCTCCCACTGGTTTTTATCAAATCTTCCTTCAAACCCTAAAAGGAAAGACTAGCCGGGATTAATTACACACTACAAGTTCGCCAATCTTTCAGCCAGGCCAGTGTCGGTACTTTGAGGGAGGTCCCCCGTGCTTTCGCACGAACCTAATTAATGTAAACCTCGTTTTCCCAGAGGCGTAACCCCGTTGACACCTTTCTAGACACCTACTTGATCGGCTAATTGTAATGTGCAAAACTCTCCCAGGAGTAACTCTTACTCGCAGTGGGTATCGGGATCCAACTATCTCATAGAAGGTATGCAATCTCATTGCAAATTTCAACACTTGAAATTCCTGATAATTCTTTTGCCCTTAGCGTCCTGTGACCTTGACGGAGGCCAAACTACCCACAGGGCGCTAGTCAAGTTCAACCCGTCATTTCTTGATCGAATTAAACCCACCCGTACGACCCTTGACGGAGGCCAAACTACGTCGTACGAATACCTTAATCCAATCGCATCATATGCTGGCAGATAAGCAGTAGTTAGCTACCATACACTACGCCTTGACGGAGGCCAAACTACCGCAGCATGAATACTAAGTAGTACTTATCTGAAATGACGGAGGGCTACGCAGGTTTTTCTGAAAACCATGAGCGTAATGAACTTGATATCGTTGTAGAATCAAATGAAGTTTTGAAATGGAATGATTTTGAGGCTTTTCTAGTTTTGCTAAAGGGGCCACTCCCGGTGAAGGGATCGTCGGCCCTTTCCTCGTCGAATGAGGTGCGGGATATATCATATATATCACTGTGCAAAGCAGAAACTATAGAGGCAATCAAAAACAAACCGAGTGTGCAGCATCTGCCAGTTATTGCTAAAGGAGTCACTCCCGGTGAAGGGATCTGGGTCCTTTCCTCATCGAATAAGGTGCAGGGTATATCATATATACCGCTGTGCAAAACAAGAACTGTAGCTACCTGTTTTGTTTAAAATTTGATTCTACAACATCTTATGTTTCTTTTCTTTCATTAATCACATTAATGAAGTCCCATCATTTAAGTCACCTAAACATCACAGATAAATACGACGTACACTTATACCATCCGCATTCGTCTCGATGTCCCCTCATGCACCGTTAAGTTAGGTAACTAACGACAGAGCAGGGCAGGACTAGTGCGGGTGCAAAACATAAGTAACGTCTATATAATATAACATATATACTATATAAAGTATCTATCACCGAACATCACATGATCACATCACAGATATCGCAGCAGAAGAAACATATGAAACATTGGATATACTAGGACGTCCGTGTTTTCAATACGAGCCAGTATAAAACACGGATTCCACGGTCGTGATGAATAGCCAATCCCACACCCCTAGACCCCTACGAGAGCGGCAAGCAACCCTACCAATTCTAGGGTTAGGAGACCCGGACTCGACTCCTCGAGATGGTCTCCCACTGGACCCTAGAACCCGGTTACTTGTGCTCCCCTCCTTGGATCTATCCTAATGCGGAAAAGTAAATAATATACAAAAGGTGACAACTTCCGCAACCTGGAAGTGCCCCAATAACAGAATATTACATACAAGTTTTTACATGAATGAAAATGAAAAACACTCATCTCACATAAAAAAAACCCGGCTATTCAAACACGACAATCCAATATAACATATCCAGCAACACATAACATCACATGTCATCAACGTAAGTAAATATGCGCATCCCAATTGTCATTGACATATAGCAACGAAACCGGCGATATCACATATTACACTTACGGTCACAGAAAAGAAAGTGTAAAACTACAACAATTGGAATCCGCAATCTGTTTAGACATTACATGCCTAATCAAATGAAATACTTAGACATCACATGCCTAACAATTATAAACCCCGCATTTTAGTCTCATTATCGAAAACTCTTTTCAATATCAAATGAAACTAAACCGCTAGATTTATAACATTCATTCAGTTATCTCATAACTGTTTGTGAATTCCAATTATTGTATCCCATTCTGGATAAATAGAAAATATTAAACTTTCCGATCGAACACCCAAGTTTTCCCGAAACCGTTCAACACATGAAATAGGTTCAAAAACATTCACTTCATGCCTCAGTACCAACGGTCCAGCCGTAGAAGGGTCAAGCCAACGCCTCACATGTGGCACGCCGTACTGCCCCAAACCCGAAGGTTCAAAGGGCAGTTCAAGACGGTCACATAATCGAGTTAAGGTTTGTTGTCTTCTAGAGGGACCATCGCATTACTTGCACTACTTAGAACGTCCTTAAACCACAGAAAAATCCAACACTTGGAAATTTTCCGGCAGGGGAAAAGTTGGGTATTTATATCCGGTCGAACCTTTTAACATATTCTAAAATATCCGGAAAGCCACATAGACAAGGTTTGATAATCCGATCGAATCGTCGATTCCCAATACAACCCCAGAACACTCAACTCTTGAGTCAAATTAAAAATTCCCAGAAAATTCAGCATAATAAAATAGGAATTACTGTGCAAAAATGGACAGATGATGTCATCAGATGGCCGCGGAACCGCCACAGAAGCCAGGCTTCTGCCGCGGTTCTGCCGCGCCCTTAGCAGATCATGGGATAAATTTTGCATCGTAATTCTTAGAATTCCCTGCTGAATTTTTTAAGCATTTTTAATATGGAAAAATCCCAGATTTTAGAAAAAGTCCAGAGAGCATATCGGGAATTAGGGTTTCGGTTCGATCGGGTTTCAAACGTCGTCTAGACTTCGCCTAAGGCTCTGGCTAGTCTCTGATACCACTGTAGGGTTCCTAGGCACGCTAATGAGGTCTCACAAGGCATCAACCATGCCAATATCAAATTTTACGGGTGCCGAGAAACCCTAATACGGATCGTTGACTAGAAGTTTAGGCGAAAAACGAAACTAGTTAACAATTTAACTAAAAGAGTGAGGCTACAACCTTTGTAGATCCGGTTCTCCACTTCCTTAGCTCCACGTAGGCATCCTCTTGCTGTCCATCTCGAATTCCGGACTCAATCGTCGGCTTGATCGGAGAAATGGGCGGGCTAGGTCGTCGGCTTCGTGCCGAAGATGATCTACGTCGAGGCATCACAAGTTCAAGCTCCAACTTCACCAAGTTGTGAAACTTGTGAAGAAAACACCCTATACTACTTGGCAAGAGGTAGAGGGTGAAGAAATAGGAGGTGGGTTCACTTTAGAATTGGATTTCTCACACTTTAGCTCAAGTTGCCATTAATGAACTTAAGCTTTTTCTTTGAAGATGAAGAAGAAGATGAAGCTAGAATATGATAAGTGTTTTTTAAAATGAAAAAGAAAATGAATACTTATCATAATGTAAACCATGGTTAGGTGTAGAGAATTGACTAAGGTTAGATGAATGGTTAGGGTTAAGCATGAAGACAAAATGGTCACTTTGGTCAAAGCTTCATAAAGCTTCAACAAGCTTCAAGAATGAAAGCAACCCTTTTGTTTTCTTTTGCCATTTCTTTTTAATCCAAATTAAAAAGAAAGATAAAAGAATGAATAAATAAAAACCCTAACCATTTATTTAACCAAGCTTTAATTCTTTACACTTAACCAAATGAGCAAGTATCATCAAACATGATACAAACATGTGCATAAAAGTATATCACATATACAACTTGCACAACAAGTGAGAAAATCCATTTAAAGTGAACCAATACTAGTTAATGCAAAGTAATATATCAAATATATAATTATACATTAAATCATTAAATCAACACTTGATTTAACGATCCGGTCATATCGCATACAACCGACTAGTATCCTATGTATCGGCTTATCGAATCAATCCTTGATTCGATATCTAGGTTATATCGAATATAACCAATCGATACATTCATCACGAGAATGGAATACGGTATCACATACACGCATTATTCTCGGTCCTGCACATATCTCATATGCGCTCCTATTTCGTTTCGCTTGAGCCAGGAAACCTCTGTGTAGGACTCTAAAGACTCGTCAATACGCCGGTAGCAGATGATGATCATATCAAGCACCCACAAGCCGCAAGCGGTCTGCTAAACGTAACGGCCATCCAGGTATTGATCGATCAGAAGATCGACGAGCTAGCCCGCTCACACTCCTGTGAATCCAACCAGTAACACTTACCGTACAGTCCGGTCTGTTCGTCTGATATGTCGCATATCAAGTCTAGGGGTGGTAAACGTCAGACCCCAATAACCGATAAGTCGTGCCGATGTGAGGCTCATAACGGGTCGAGAAACTACTGGTAACACTTACCAGCAAATCTCTGATCAGCCCTGGCCAGGGACTTCCCTGTTACGGCCAATCGAGCACTGCGCAACATCAACCCCCAATACCGGGAGAGACGAAACCCCTCCTATCGCTCATTGCCTCCATGTGACTTGGGACTGTACCCAAAGACCACCATTTTGCACGCCCTCATGGACGTGGTAAGGTGGAGATCAAAGCACAGTGGGAATCACACAAGACTCTATGACGATCTCGGGTCTACAGACTAACCTGCACAAGTGTCACCTGAGAACTGCCATCTGACGTGAGGTATAATACCATCTGGGAGTTCTCGGCAAGTCCGTCCAGTGTACCCAGTCTCCACTGAGCACCCGTATACCATCTCTGATGTCAAACACCAATGGATATGGGATCATCCATCGCCCATCTCATGGGTCGAGAGGCGTATACGCTAGTCTACTCTGGTATATCGATGCCCCGTTTTGATACACCCACGACTAGGGACCTTGAAGGATGTACTTATGGACTACCATGTCCCCACTAGTATGATCTGCATCATAGTCCAGGTAGTCAAGTACACATCCTAAGGGCTTTATCAACATGTAACTATAAGACAGTTTAAAGAGACTAGTATACATGTTAAGATAAAGAGTAACCAGATAGCATACTATCATATCGAGCAAGAAAGTCATCTCTATATATGTCCAAGCATCCAATATAATATACATCATCTGTACAATACTGGCCTCTAGGGCATACATACAACTAACACCCAAAACATACACTAAGATCTGGCTTAAACCAAAGCCCGCTAATGATAACTGCCCGGACACTAAACGTGCACAAGTGCACGGATGTGACCGAACCCTGTCGCAAAACCATGCGACCTCTACTCTTTTGCCTAAAGGCGAATAGCTTTCTGTGTGGGACTCTAAAGACTTGACACTACGCTGGCAGTGGGTTTAACCACAGACCGCAAGCGGCACTAGCTGTGCGTAACGGCCCCCAGGTAGATGCCGATAAGAAGACGGACGAGGTGAAACCCATCTGAACTCCTACTGAGCCTGAATATGACAATCTGCGTACAGTCCGGTCTGTTCGTCTGAGAATATCGCATGGCGGGCCTAGGGGGCGGTAAACGTCAGTCCCCTAATAGCGGTACAAGTCGTGTCGGAGTGTAGCCCAGAACACCCTGAGATAACACTGGAAACCTACCAGCATATCTCGCTTGCCCTGGCCAGGGACTTTGTGTAATGGCTCTCCTAGACACAACGCGATATCAACCCCCAATACCGGGAGAGACGAATCCTGTCTAACCGTCACTGCCTCCAAGTGGTTCGGGACTGCACCCAACTACTACCTGTTTGCACGACTCTTTTGAGCCGTGGTAGGGTAGTAATCTAAGTACAGTGGGAACACACTCGAGGCGAAGTGACAGTGTCAAGTCAGCAGACTAAGCTGTACTCATGTCATCTGGGAACTGATAACTGACGATAGGTATAGTACCAACCAACAGTTCCCGACGAGTCATGTCCAGTGTACTCGTAACCTAACGAGCACCCGCATACTATCTCAAGTACGACGTACTAACGGCTGTGGGACAGGCCGTCTCCTCTGCTGGGATGAGAAGCGCATACGCTAGTCTACTCTGGAGTATCGATGCCCTGTCTCGATAGTCCTACGACTAGGGACCTGCATAAGGATGTGCTTGTGGATTACCCAGCCCCCACGAGTGTGACTGCCATCACAACGCTGGTAATCAAGCAAAGATCCTAAGGGCTCCACTAATGTGTATAAATGATATACTAAAATAAACACATGTACACATTAAAGTAAAAACAAATTAAGTAGCATACTACTATTTTGAGCAAGATTGTCTGTATAAGGTGAATATCCCAAGCTTCCATTAAGTAATATACAAACTAGTATGATACAGTAATGGCCTCTAGGGCATATACATTAACAATCTCCCACTTGCACTAAGGCCATATACTGGCGTATCAAAAACCTATCATCTCGATCAGCCGCTCGAACTGAATCTGGGGTAAGGCCTTTGTGAATGGATCAGCAGTGTTATCTTCCGTAGCAACTCTTCGAACCTCGATCTCCTGACGACCCACGATCTCCCTGATCAGGTGATACCGCCTCAAGATATGTCTGGATCTCTGATGGGACCTGGGTTCCTTCGCTAAAGCTATAGCCCCGTTGTTGTCGCAATACAGAGGTATTTGATCAACAATGGACGGAACCACCTGAAGTTCTGTTAAGAACTTCCTTATCCAGACGGCTTCTTCTGCGGCATCTGCAGCAGCGATATATTCCGCTTCCATCGTCGAGTCAGCAACGGTTTCCTATTTGGAACTCTTCCAACACACCGCCCCTCCATTGAGGGTAAAGACATAACCCGACATGGACTTGGAATCATCCTTGTCACTCTGGAAGCTGGAGTCAGCAAAAGCCTCGATCTGGAGGTCTTTTCCGCCATACACCAAGAACATCTCCTTAGTCCTTCTCAGGTACTTGAGAATGTTCTTTACCGCTATCCAGTGCTTCTCCCCAGGGTTTGACTGATACCGGCTTACCACACTCAGTGCATAAGCTACATCTGGTCTGGTACACAACATCGCATACATTATAGAGCCTACCGCAGAAGCGTAGGGTATAATAGACATGCGATCCCTTTCCAAATCAGTCTTGGGAGACATCTCTTTAGAGAGGGTGATCCCGTGACAAGCCGGTAGATTACCGCGCTTGGAATCTTCCATACTGAATCTTTTCAGTATGGTGTCGATGTACCTGGACTGTGAAAGTCCTAATATCCTCTTGGATCTGTCACGAAAGATCCGGATCCCCAGAATGTACGAGGCATCATCCACGTCTTTCATGGAGAACCTGTGTGACAAGAACCCTTTGACAGATTGCAGCATAGGAATGTCATTTCCTATCAAAAGAATGTCATCCACGTACAATACGAGGAATACGACAGTTCTTGCTACAAATCTACTATAGATGCATGGTTCATCTGGATTTTTGATAAAACCAAATTCTTTGACCGTCTCATCAAAACAGATGTTCCAACTCCGTGATGCCTGCTTTAGTCCATAGATGAACTTAAGCAACTTGCACACCTTTCCGCTGCTCCCACTCTGAATGAAACCCTCTGGCTGGTCCATATAAACACACTCCTCTAAATTTCCATTTAGAAAAGCGGTCTTTACGTCCATCTGCCAAATCACATAATCGTGGAAGGCAGCAATGGCAAGAAGGATCCGAATGGATTTCAGCATAGCCACTGGAGAAAAGGTCTCGTCATAGTCCAAACCAGGTCTTTGACGAAAACCCTTTGCAACAAGTCTAGCCTTATAGGTCTCAACCTGTCCATCTACACCAATCTTCCTTTTGAAGATCCACTTGCATCCTACGGGTTTTATCCCATCTGGAGCAACGTCCAATGTCCATACTTTGTTGGTGTACATGGACTCCATTTCGGTCCGCATTGCATCCAGCCATTTTACCGAGTCAACGCTCTGAATGGCCTGCTGGAAGCTAGTCGGCTCATCATAATCAATGATGCAATCTTCTCTATCCCCGTCTATGAGAAAATCGTATTATCTCTCGGGCGGATGAGACAGCCTACTATGTAACTCTACGGTAGCGCCCCGGCCGTCTAACAAACGCCAAATGCGGAACAAAAACTTTTAACTGGCGCTATCGTATACTATAACCCGGATCTGCCATTATTGCTAAACTAACAAACTGTAAAGAGAGTAGAAAGGTTATACCGAACGATCCGAGTTCTTCGTTCTTTAACCATCATCCCACGCTCCGTTGCAGCTGCTCCGATCTCGTCGATCTCCGATCTGCTCGTCCAGGTGGCACCACGTCAACGATTCTTTAAACGGGCTCCCGCCTCTGACTCGAGGCAACTCGGTCGTCAAGTTTGCCAAAAGAGATGACCAAGAATGATGTAGAGAATGGGTAGAATAGTTTGTCTCGTTACGTCCAAGGATATGGACGAACGGTTAATGAAGTTGCCACTCGAATCGGGTGATGGAATGAAAGAAGCTATGAAATTTCCATACACCACAAACTATCATCTTTTAAAACAACAACCATCTTTTTCAAGTGTGTGTGAGAGAGGGAAGGGGCCGGCCATTTAAAGAGGAGGGGGTGAGTGTAGGAGCAAGGGGGTGACCACAACAATGAAGCTTATCATAACACATAGTATGAACACATTAATGTAAAGAAGGATGAATCACTAACCTAGTCACTTAGCATTAATTGAACCATTAAATGCAACCAATGAAACAATAACACCACTCTAACCTAGTCACCACCTTCTAGAAGCCTCTAGAAACTTCCACACTCATCTCAAGAAAAGATAAATCCGTATTTAACCAAATGTTAAATACGGCTGATAGAAAACTGGAAACTGGCAACTTCCAAAAGCGATCCCGAAACGAATTTCAGGATAACCCCGTAACAGTATAAACATACCCGCATTTGTATTACGACCGAATACAAATGCAACTGAGACAAAGATATTATATCTACTCAATATAATACTCAGACCCGGCTTAAACCAAAACCGACCAGTATCAACTGCCCGAAATATGACACGTGCGTAAACGCACGTGCATTTTACGAACCCTGCCATAAAATCATACGGCCTCTACAACGTTTCGCCCGAACTTGGGAAACTGTCTGTGGGGGACTCTAATGACTCGTCAGTACCCTGGCAGTGGGTTTAACCACAAACCGTCAGTGGCACTAGCTGTGCGTAACGGCTGTCCATGGACTGACCTCAAGAGATGCCGATGAGCGAACTCATCCGGAAACCCTACTGAGCCTAACAGTGACAATGTATATACAGTCCGGTCCGTTCTTCTATGAGTATCGCATATCTGCCTAGGAGGCTAGTAACGTCAGACCCCCAAAAGCAGTATAAGTCGTGTCGGAGTGTAGCCCAAAAACACACTGAGATACTACTGGAGTACCTACCAGTAAATCTCCTGCCACGGCCGTGGGCTTTGTGTAATGGCTCTCCTAGTCACAGCGCGATCTCACCCCCAATACCGGGAGAGACGAATTCTCTGCCGATCCGCTCACGTGCCTCCATGTGGCTCGGGACTGTACCCAAAAACTACCTGTTTGCACGACTCCTTTGAGCCGTGGTAGGATAGAAATCAAAGCACAGTGGGAACTCATACAAGACAAATGATGACCTCAGGTCGATGAACTAACCTGTACACATGTCACCAGGGAACTGCTATCTGACGATATGTATAATACCAACTAGCAGATTCCCGGTGAGTCATGTCCGGTGTACTCATAACCCAATGAGCACCTGTATACATCTTAGGTGATCCAACTGACACCAGTGGCTTGTGAGACCGGTCACCGCCCCTCGTCGGGGTCTCGACTGTATACACTAGTCTACTCCGGAGTATCGATGCCCTGTCTCGAAACTCTCACGACTAGGGACCACAATTAAGGATATGCTAATAAACCACCCAACTCTCACGTATATGATCGCCAACATATTGTTGGTAGTAAAGAAAGATCCTAAGGGCTCTATCAAAGTGTAACAGTGATCAGTCACCTGAACCTGTATACGACTGATAAAGGCAAACCAGATAGCATACTATCATCTCGAGTAAGACTGTCCTACCGGTATAGGTTCTCCGCAATCATTGCAATCACGTACATGCGATCCAATAATTGACTCTGAGGGCACTATATCCAACAATCTCCCACTTGCACTTAAGGCTAATTATTGCGATGTCGACTACTCACAGCCCGTGTGAAACCGAACATCCAACTCCTCTACTAATCAGTTTCACAAAGCTCGTTTGTAAAACTATTGTGTTCGAGAAATAGCCTCAGTGAGTGGATCCGCCCAGAATTTTCTTTCTATATCTCTCTAAATCTCAAGTTCGCGGAGAAAACTATCTCCCGAATTGAGTAATACCTGTCTTAGAATATGTCTAGATATCTGATGGGACCTAGTTCATAAATGAACTCCAAATCCAAACTTCTTAGACTGTATCGATCACTGAACCTAATCAGTATCCGGCACCATACCACCCACAGTATCCTCTTGGACCACCTGTCCATAATACTGTCCCTCGTCAGAGGGAAAACTATAACTCTGACAATCACTCTGTCAAACATGTCACCTTTGAAGCCTGGAATGATAACCGTCTCCCGAAGGAGGCTGCCGTCATCAAATCCGTAGAACATCCACTTATGTTCTAAAACCGCTTCCTTATGTTTCTCCAGGATTGGATTAATACAAACATATTGCAGCTAGTGCAAAAACAACATCTAGTGTGGTACTTGACATCTCACGATTGACTCAATTGTCTAAGCAAGTGATCTGACAATTATGCACAGCCCTCTCCCCTTTAGTCTATACAACACCTTTAGAGAGGGTGACTCCATCACCTGCAGGTACACCACCATGCCAGGAGTCAACTATTCTAAAAACCATTAGAATACTGTCAAAGTATCCACATTGGGAAACTACCCAAATCCAGATCTAAAACCATAGATCTAGAAACCAGAATGTCAAATATTATATCCATATCCAGTCTGGAGAAATAACTGTGTGACAACCACAGTACAACCGATCGTAGTATAGGAATTTTACTTCCTACTCTGTGTATGTCATCCAGATACTATGACATCACACCCTACTACCTTCTTCACAGATCCATTCCCAATTCTGATGAAGTCAAACCCATGTCTGTCACATCAAAATTAGATGATCTATCTCCGCTATAACTGCTCAAGTCTATAAATAGACATAAGCTACTTGCCCACTATGCTTCCGCTGCTCCCACTGATCACCACAACCCTCTGGCAGAATAATATACACGTGCACTTCTAAAGCTAGTTTAGAACGACGCTATACTTAATCTCCTGCCGGGTCTCATTGTAAGTCCATGCTACCTCTTCCGGTACTTACGGGCTTGCGGAATTTGATGAAAAACGATTTTCTAGAAGCGGCAACATGGACTCAAAACGGATCTTTGTTAAACTTAGCTACCTAACAACCTAACTAAGAGTTGTTAATTACTCGGTTAGGGGGTTATACCTTTCTTTCTTGAACTCTTTCGTCTTCTACACTTGATGGTTGTCCGGATCGGCTTCACCCCGTCGTCTCCTTGCGCCGAAGATCGATCCACCCGAAAGCTTCTACCTTTGGCTTCTTCTTCGAGCTTTGAAGAAACTAGTTCACTCAGTTTGCTAAACCTTGTGAACTAGAGTGAGTAGAGGAGAGTGTGTTGGGATTTTTCTCTATGGTTCTTGGTTCTTAACACATGAGACAAGTGAACCATAGACTAAAGAGAGGGAGAGCAAGAGGAAGAGGATGAGAGCTCAAGAACAAGAGAGAGAATGAAAATGATAGAATGAGAAAGACTTTTCTCTCTTGGCTCTCATAATCCAAAGCCATCATAACAAATCATAGCAATCAAGTATTATGTGATGGTTTAAGCTACAATAGCCATATCATTTCATGCACTCATTTTTCACAAGAGAACAAGCAAGTAAAAAGTCTTTGCCATGAAATAATAGCCATTGTCATCATGATGATCAACTAATCCAACCTAGTCAACCGGTCAACAAAGTCAACAAGTCAACAAAGTCAACCCCTCAACAACCATGTCACCATAATACTTAATTAATATTATTGTTAATCATATATCATATTCTCATTAGGGTTTAGCAAGAAGTCAATGGTCAACAGTCAACAGTCAACAACCCTAATGAGAATCCTCTGTCTCTGTCTCTCCGTCAACTGTGCATACACACCTGCATCCGCGTTCCGAGGAACACGAATACATACGAGATAAAATCAATCCCAAAACGTACACTAGGATCTGGCTTAAACCAAAGCCCGCTAGTGTTAACTGTCCGGACACTAAACGAGCACAAGTGCACGGATGTGACCGAACCCTGTCGCAAAACCATGCGACCTGTCGCAAAACCATGCGACCTCTACTCTTTTGCCTAAAGGCGAATAGCTTTCTGTGTGGGACTCTAAAGACTCGACACTACGCTGGCAGTGGGTTTAACCACAGACCGCAAGCGGCACTAGCTGTGCGTAACGGTCCCCAGGTAGATGCCGACAAGAAGACTGACGAGGTGAAACCCATATGAACTCCTACTGAGCCTGAATGTGACAGTCTCCGTACAGTCCGGTATGTTCGTCTGATACATCGCATGGCGGGCCTAGGGGCGGTAAACGTTAGTCCCCTAATAGTGGTACAAGTCGTGTCGGAGTGAAGCCCAAAACACCCTGAGATAACACTGGAAGCCTACCAGTATATCTCGCTTGCCCTGGCCAGGGACTACTCGTGTAATGGCTCTCCTAGACACAGCGCGATGTCAACCCCCAATACCGGGAGAGACGCATCCTGTCTAACCGTCACTGCCTCCAAGTGCTTCGGGACTGCACCCAAAGACTACCTGTTTGCACGACTCCTTTGAGCCGTGGTAGGGTAGTAATCAAAGTACAGTGGGAACACACTCGAGGCGAAGTGACAGTGTCAGCGGACTAAGCTGTACTCATGTCACCTGGGAACTGATAACTGACGATAGGTATAATACCAACCAACAGTTCCCGACGAGTCCTGTCCAGTGTACTCGTAACCGAACGAGCACCCGCATACTATCTCAAGTACGACGTACTGACGGCTGTGGGACAGACCGTCTCCCACACTGGGATGAGAAGCGCATACGCTAGTCTACTCTGGAGTATCGATGCCCTGTCTCGATAGTCCTGCGACTAGGGACCTGCACAAGGATGTGCTTATAGATTACCCAGCCCCCACTAGTGTAACTGCCATCACAACGCTGGTAATCAAGCAAAGATCCTAAGGGCTCCACTAATGTGTATAAGTGATATACTAAAATAAACACATGTACACATTGAAGTAGAAACAAACCAAGTAGCATACTACTATTTTGAGCAAGATTATTTATACAAGGTGAATATCCCAAGCTTTCGTTAAGTAATATACAAACTAGTATGATACAGTAATGGCCTCTAGGGCATATACACTAACAATCTCCCACTTGCACTAAGGCCATGTACTGGCGTATCGAAGACCTATCATCTCGATCAGCCGCTCGAACTGAGTCTGGGGCAAGGCCTTGGTGAATGGATCTGCAGTGTTATCTTCTGAAGCAACCCTCCGAACCTCGATCTCCTGGCGATCCACGATCTCCCTGATTAGGTGATACCGCCTCAAGATGTGTCTGGATTTCTGATGGGACCTGGGTTCTTTCGCTAAAGCTATAGCCCCGTTGTTGTCGCAATACAGAGGTATTGGATCAACAATGGACGAAACCACCTGAAGTTCTTTCAAGAACTTCCTCATCCAGACGGCTTCTTTTGCGGCATCAGATGCAGCGATGTATTCCGCTTCCATAGTCGAGTCAGCAACGGTTTCCTGTTTGGAACTCTTCCAACACACCGCCCCTCTATTGAGGGTAAAGACAAAACCCGACATGGACTTGGAATCATCCTTGTCACTCTAGAAGCTGGAGTCAGCAAAGGCCTCGATCTGGAAGTCTTTTCCGCCATACACCAAGAACATCTCCTTAGTCCTTCTCAGGTACTTGAGAATATTCTTTACCGCTATCCAGTGTTTCTCCCCGGGGTTTGACTGATACCGGCTTACTGCACTAAGTGCATAAGCTACATCCGGTCTGGTACACAACATCGCATACATTATAGAGCCTACCGCAGAAGCGTAGGGTATAATAGACATGCGATCCCTCTCCAAATCAGTCTTGGGAGATATCTCTTTAGAGAGGGTGATCCCGTGACAAGCCGGTAGGTTACCGCGCTTGGAATCTTCCATACTGAATCTTTTCAGTATGGTGTCGATGTACCTGGACTGTGAAAGTCCTAATATCCTCTTGGATCTATCACGATGGATCCGGATCCCCAGGATGTATGAGGCATCGCCCAGGTCTTTCATGGAGAACCTGTGTGACAAGAACCCCTTGACAGATTGTAGCATAGGAATGTCATTTCCTATTAAGAGAATGTCATCCACGTATAAAACGAGGAATACTACAGTTCTCGCTACAAATCTACTATAGATGCATGGTTCATCTGGATTTTTGATAAAGCCAAATTCTTTGACCGTCTCATCAAAGCAGATGTTCCAACTCCGCGATGCCTGCTTTAGTCCATAGATGGACTTAAGCAACTTGCACACCTTTCCGCTGCTCCCACTCTGAATGAAACCCTCTGGCTGGTCCATATAGACACACTCCTCTAAATTTCCATTTAGAAAAGCGGTCTTTACGTCCATCTGCTAAATCTCATAATCATGGAAGGCAGCAATGGCAAGAAGGATCCGAATGGATTTCAGCATAGCCACTGGAGAAAAGGTTTCGTCATAGTCCAAACCAGGTCTTTGACGAAAACCTTTTACAACAAGTCTAGCTTTATAGGTCTCAACATGTCCATCTACACCAATCTTCCTTTTACAGATCCACTTGCATCCTACGGGTTTTACCCCGTCTGGAGGAATGTCCAACGTCCATACTTTGTTGGTGTACATGGACTCCATTTCGGTCCGCATTGCATCCAGCCATTTTACCGAGTCAACGCTCTGAACGACCTGCTGGAAGCTGGTAGGCTCATCATAATCTATGATGCAATCCTCTCTATCCCCGTCTATGAGAAAACCGTAGTATCTCTCGGGCGGATGAGACTGCCTACTACTCCTGCGGAGCGGCGTAGGAATGTCCTGTTCTTTTGAACCCTCTGGTTCTACTAAGCTTTCAGTAATAGCTCGTGGTTCTGGAATTTCTTCCAGTTCTACTGTGGTCCCACTTATCTGGTTTTCCAAAAACTCAGTTTCCAAGAAGTAGGCATGACGAGAAACAAAAACCTTTTGTTCCTCTTCGCAGTAGAAGAAATATCCCTTGGAGTTCTTTGGATATCCCACGAACTTGCACTGTACTGAGCGTGCCTCGATTTTGTCCGCATGCTGCTTTTTGACAAAAGCTGGTCATCCCCATGTCTTAATGTGATTAAGATGGGGCCTCTTCCCACACCATATCTCATATGGTGTGGTAGGCACAATTTTAGTGGGAACTCGGTTCAAAAGGTATGCAGCTGATTCTAGCGCATACCCCCAGAATGATCGCGGTAACTCAGCGTTACTCATCATGGACCGTACCATATCCAATAGGGTTCGGTTCCGTCTCTCCGATACACCGTTATGTTACGGAGTGTATGGAGGAGTAAGCTGAGAGAGAATTCCATTCTCTTTTAAATAGTCTAGGAACTCGGCACTCAAGTATTCTCCACCTCGATCCGATCTTAGAATCTTGATACTTTTGCCGGTTTGTTTTTCTACTTCATTCTTATATTCCTGGAACTTTCCAAAGGTTTCGGATTTATGTTTCATTAAGAAGACATAACCGTACCTTGAAAAGTCATCCGTAAAAGTAATGAAGTAAGAATAACCGCTTCGCGCATGTGTAGACATTGGACCGCACACGTCGCTGTGTACGAGTCTCAAGAGCTCGCTCGCTCTTACTCCGTGTCCAGTGAACGGAGTCTTTGTCATCTTTCCTTTGAGACGGGATTGAAAAGTGGCATACGATTGATATTCGAACGGATCCAAATATCCTTCTGTATGTAACTTAGTCAACCTTCTCTCATTGATGTGATCCAGTCTACAGTGCCATAAGAAAGTCTGATTGATTTCTGGAGACTTTCTTTTGTGTGTATTCTGGACATTGAAAATCTATGGTTGGTTTAATACGTATATACCATTGCTCAATGTACTTGACCCAATCAAAACTTGATTAAGGTGAATGTTTACAACATTGCTTACAAACGCAAATTCATAACCTTCTTTAGAAACCAAAGATACAGAAATGATATTACAAGTTGCGTTGGGTACAAAAAAGCAATTACGCACAACCAAAACATGTCCATCTGACATTCCCAGGTGATAGTCCTCCACGGCCTTAGCATCCATGCTAGCTCCGTTTGCAACTTTGAGGGTCATGTCACCTGCCTTCAAAAACCTACGGTTTCTCAACGCCTACAAAGAATTACAGATATGAGATCCTGATCCGGTATCCAATACCCAGGAAGTAGAGTTTATTGAAAGACAGTTATCAATAACATACACACCTGAAGCTGAAGCCGCAACTTGCTTCAGTTCCTGTGTTCTGGCTTTCTAAGCCCTGCAATCATTCTTCCAGTGTCCACTCTTATGACAATAGAAGCATTCTTCTTTTTCCACAAGCTTCCCTACTTTCTTTGTTGCCTTTTCCTTTCCCTTCGTATCCACTTTACTAACACCGCCCCTTGATTTGGCGAGGGCTTTCTTCTTCTTTCTCTTGGCTTTCGCCTTGGACCTAGAAGAAGAAGATCCTCCTACAAACAAAGTGGATGTTTCCCTACCTTTCTGTAGGGTGCCCTCTGCGCTCCTCAGCATGTTGAGGAGTTCTGAAAGTTCAACTTCCTTTTCTTGTAAGTTGAAGTTCAGGATAAACTGGGCGTAAGTGGAAGGAAGGGACTGGAGAATCAAGTCCGTATAGAGCTCATTCTCCAACGTGGTCCTAAGGTCCGCGAGCTCCTCAATGTAGCCAATCATCTTAAGCACGTGTTCCGCTACCGATGATCCGACGGCCAATCTTGCCGAAAATAACTTCTTCGACACTTCGTATCTTGCGATACGAGACTGCTCTCCATACAGTTCTTTTGTATGAAGAAATATGGATTCCATGTCCATATTCTCGTGCCTCCTCTGATGTTCATTGTCCATAGAGGCAAGCACGAGGCACTTGGCCTTCACGCAATCGATTTCCCAGGTCTTACGGATTTCCTTATCCGCGACGCTGGTTTTGGGACCTGGGACAGGGGAGCTTTGGTGGTAAGAAGATACTCCAGCTTGTCGTAAGTGATTGCCATCTTGACATTCCTGAGCCAATTTTTGTAGTTTGGCCCTGTCAGTATGTTTTTATCTAGAAGTAACTTAAGTCCAGTCATGTCGATTGGTCGCTGCAATTAGGAGAGAGAAGAAACACTCAGCATGATGCTCTTGCAAGTTTAGAGTGGTTTTTAGTTTATCTAAACAGGATGGCTCCCACTGTCTCTCGAATCCCTCCTCAAACCAAAAAAAGGAAGAATTAGTCAGGATCAATCTCACCGTACAATTCTTGCTTAACCATTCGGCCAGGCTGGTGTCGGTACTTCGAGGGAGGTTTCCAACGCTTTCGCGAAGTTCCTTAATTAAATAACCTCTTTTCCCTGTGAGCGTAGCCCCGCTAACACCTTTCTAGACACCTACTTGGTTTATAGCATTGATCGTTAAGTGAGAAATTTCCCGAGGAGTAGCATATACTCACAGTAGGATCAGGATCCAAATATCATCGCGTGACAAAACTGAAGGAATCCTACCAGAATCATCACACTCCAAATGGTATGTAGCGCTAGCAAGTTTCAGTACTTATGAAACTCCCGATGTGGATTTTTGCCCCATGCTCTTATCACCTTGACTTTGGCCAACAAATCATAAGTCACATGTCAAGTTCTACCCGTCATTCTCCAGGTTAATTTGAATCCACCCGTACCTACCCTTGACTTTGGCCAATAAGGCAGTACGACTGTTCCAAACCAACGCATCTATCTATGCTGCACATGAATACCCAATAGCTACCAATCACTATGCCTTGACTTTAGCCAACAAACATAGCTTGAATACTATTGACTATTCATGTGAAACGACGGAGGGCTACGAATGGTTTTGGCGAAACCGTGAACGTAGTGAACTTGATATAATCGATGGAACGAGATAGCTTTTAAAAGGAGTGGCTCAAGCTCCGCATTTAAAAGTTGGTTTTGAAAAGAACCGAGTGGTTTTTCGAAAGTGTTCCTACGACTTTTACTTGGTTTATTTTCTTGCATTAGTTCTTTTAATGCATATTTTTCTTGCATTAGTTCTTTTAATGCATCCCATCATTTAATCCTACCATTGCAGAAAACAACCAAAATATGACGTACGCTTATGCCATTCGCATTCGCCACGGGGCCCCGTCATTACCTGTTAGGTTACTTAACTAACGACAGAGCGGGGGCTGGGCTAGCGCGGCTGTAAAACATAAGCAACGCCTAAATAATATCATATATAGATATATTGCAATGATAGCCATTTCAGATCACAGATGAACACATTGGATATACTAGGAACCCGCAATTCGTACGAGCCTGTAACGAAAAGCAGATTACACGGTCGCGGTGAATAGCCAATACCCCACCCAAGACCCCTACGGGTGCGGCAAACTACCCGCCAAGTACCCGAAGCGAAGCAACCTCCCTCAACTCCGTGAGTAGGCCACTCGGCACTTCGGGATACCCGGTAGTTTGTGCACCCCCTCCATGGGTCTATCCTAAGAGCAAAAACAGTAAAAAGAAATTATACAATGACGGCTACAACCCCGACCCGGTTGTGCGGCCATACAAATAATTATTACATCAATTTACAAATTTACATGAATTGAAAGAAAAGAAAACTCTCGTCTCACAACCCCCGGCTATTCACCCGCGACAATCCAATGAATTCATATACACATACCAATAACATTACAGATCACAGATTTGTATAACCCCTACTAATCGACATATAGCGATTAGCAGACGTTCAATACAAATATCACATCACAGAAATACCCGTCAGCTTAAGTCTTTAGAAACTCGATCAAAATACGGTTTTTAAAGCCCCAAAAACAAATTTTTCTTTCTGGAAAATCGGGGCTGAAAAAACATATACCAAAATTCCTAAAATACCCCACTGAGTATACTGCAGTAAAGAAGATCCAGAGAAGAGCTTAATCGGCCGCGGAACCGCGGCAATAGCAAGCTATTGCCGCGTTTCCGCGGCGGTTTGATAGGTTCACAGGACCGTCTTTCTACAGTAGCCTCTAAAAACCCTGAGTCGATTTTTAAAGCATGATTTATTACTTTTACAGCACTTTGAAAATCGACAGCAAGTTTGATATCCGGGTGTATTTCGCGACTTTTTCTCCGATCGAATTTCTAGTTACTATGCTAACATGTTAGGTAGTGTTTAACTAGGCTCTGATACCACTGTAAGTCCATGCTACCTCTCTCGGTACTTACGGGCTTGCGGAATTTGATGAAAAACGATTTTCTAGAGGCGGCAACATGGACTCAAAACGGATCTTTGTTAAACTTAGCTACCTAACAACCTAACTAAGAGTTGTTAACTACTCGGTTAGGGGGTTATACCTTTCTTTCTTGAACTCCTTCGTCTTCTACACTTGATGGTTGTCCGGATCGGCTTCACCCCGTCGTCTCCTTGCGCCGAAGATCGATCCACCCGAAAACTTCTACCTTTGGCTTCTTCTTCGAGCTTTGAAGAAACTAGTTCACTCGGTTTGCTAAACCTTGTGAACTAGAGTGAGTAGAGGAGAGTGTGTTGGGATTTTTCTCTATGGTTCTTGGTTCTCAATACATGAGACAAGTGAACCATAGACTAAAGAGAGGGAGAGCAAGAGGAAGAGGATGAGAGCTCAAGAACAAGAGAGAGAATAAAAATGATAGAATGAGAAAGACTTTTCTCTCTTGGCTCTCATAATCCAAAGCCATCATAACAAATCATAGCAATCAAGTATTATATGATGGTTTAAACTACAATAGCCATATCATTTCATGCACTCATTTTTCACAAGAGAACAAGCAAGTAAAAAGTCTTTGCCATGAAATGATAGCTATTGTCATCATGATGGTCAACTAGTCCAACCTAGTCAACCGGTCAACAAAGTCAACAAGTCAACAAAGTCAACCCCTCAACAACCATGTCACCATAATACTTAATTAATATTATTGTTAATCATATATCATATTCTCATTAGGGTTTAGCAAGAAGTCAATGGTCAACAGTCAACAGTCAACAACCCTAATGAGAATCCTCTGCCTCTGTCTCTCCGTCAACTGTGCATACATACCCGCATCCGCGTTCCGAGGAAAACGAATACATACGAGATAAAATCAATCCCAAAACGTACACTAGGATCTGGTTTAAACCAAAGCCCGCTAGTGTTAACTGTCCGGACACTAAACGTGCACAAGTGCACGGATATGACCGAACCCTGTCGCAAAACCATGCGACCTGTCGCAAAACCATGCGACCTCTATTCTTTTGCCTAAAGGCGAATAGCTTTCTGTGTGGGACTCTAAAGACTCGACACTACGCTGGCAGTGGGTTTAACCACAGACCGCAAGAGGCACTAGCTGTGCGTAACGGTCCCCAGGTAGATGCCGACAAGAAGACTGACGAGGTGAAACCCATCTGAACTCCTACTGAGCCTGAATGTGACAGTCTCCGTACAGTCCGGTCTGTTAGTCTGATACATCGCATGGCGGGCCTAGGGGGCGGTAAACGTCAGTCCCCTAATAGCGGTACAAGTCGTGTCGGAGTGAAGCCCAAAACACCCTGAGATAACACTGGAAGCCTACCAGTATATCTCGCTTGCCCTGGCCAGGGACTACTCGTGTAATGGCTCTTCTAGACACAGCGTGATGTCAACCCCCAATACCGGGAGAGACGCATCCTGTCTAACCGTCACTGCCTCCAAGTGCTTCGGGACTGCACCCAAAGACTACCTGTTTGCACGACTCCTTTGAGCCGTGGTAGGGTAGTAATCAAAGTACAGTGGGAACACACTCGAGGCGAAGTGACAGTGTCAAGTCAGCGGACTAAGCTGTACTCATGTCACCTGAGAATTGATAACTGAAGATAGGTATAATACCAACCAACAGTTCCTGACGAGTCCTGTCCAGTGCACTCGTAACCCAACGAGCACCCGCATACTATCTCAAGTACGACATACTGACGGCTATGGGACAGACCGTCTCCCACACTGGGATGAGAAGCGCATACGCTAGTCTACTCCGGAGTATCGATACCCTGTCTCGATAGTCCTGCGACTAGGGACCTGCACAAGGATGTGCTTATAGATTACCCAGCCCCCACTAGTGTGACTGCCATCACAACACTGGTAATCAAGCAAAGATCCTAAGGGCTCCACTAATGTGTATAAGTGATATACTAAAATAAACACATGTACACATTGAAGTAGAAACAAACCAAGTAGCATACTACTATTTTGAGCAAGATTGTTTATACAAGGTGAATATCCCAAGCTTCCATTAAGTAATATACAAACTAGTATGATACAGTAATGGCCTCTAGGGCATATACACTAACACTCATAGTCTGGAACAACAGTAGTGTCAAGTCTGGGTAAACAAGACCCTCCCTGTCACCGTCCTTGAGGCTACCGAAGTACCTCTCGGGTGTCTGAGGTTACCCACCATATCTGCGGAGTGGCTAATGGAATGTCAAACCTGATTGAATATATAGGTCCTATTAAATTTTCCGTAATCGTTTGCGGTTCTGGAATCTCTTCCAGTTCTACGATACTCCCACTATTGTTTTCTGAAAAAATCCATTTTACTAAAACTGTGGCGAGTCAAGAACAATTTCACTATTGATCTTCCAGATGGTAGAAAATCAACCCTCGTCAAAGCCAGGGTCAACCCACAAACTGCCTTTACAGAAACGTGCCCTGAGTTATCCAGAGTCTGGTTTTAAGCATAAGCCGGATAACTCCCCGTACCTTAACATCGTTAAGATATGAACCATTCTATATCCAATATAGAAACTTTGGCACTTATTTAATTGAAACCAGATTCAATCATGCAGCTGTCTCCAGTGCATATCAACTTAATAGAAAGAGGCTAATCAGCATTACTCAACTTAGGAATACATCCAATTATGAGTAACCTGAAAGAGAAACAAGTTTCTCAAAACCATTACTATCATCTGAATACCAATCACAAGAATCTACATCTTCGATCTCTTTGAAGAATCCCGATACTTGTGACATCTGGTTCTCTACTTTATTCTTATACCCACAACTTCTCAAAAACTTAGACCTTGTATTTTTATGAAACACTTGTCTAAAAACTAGAGAAGTCATAAGTAAACAGAACTTAGTACGAGGACCTACCCCTTTGTCCTGATGGACACTGGACAACATACAATACTCTGTATAAGTCCGCTGAGTTGAATAACTCAAAACCTGTGCGTCGTAGGTTGAAAACTGTACCCTGGCGATTTCCTCAAATATCACCAATTACAACGAATTCCGATATAATGAGGTTGATCACCTAATTCCCAATAACTTACTCCCACTCATCATCTGTAAAACCATACAGATATGAGAATGAAACCTGGTAAATACATACCCTTGGAGTAAGTATCTAATCGAGAAAACAGTTTTCCTTTAACAATGCACTGAAACATGAAAATGTTTCATAGGGGTATCTTGGTATTCTTAGCAATGCCTCTTCCATAATCCAATTCATGACTTCAACCGTATATTTCTTTGCCATCTTTCCAAATCTCTTTATTTGTCTTTAGTCGTTACCTTCTGTACACCATCGTTAGGCTAAATGGTTTTCTTCCTTCCCTACCGTTCGGCACCAGCCTATGGTTTGGAAGAAGACTATCCAGTAAGCATAATAGGTGTACCCTCCTCAACCTAAGAGTACTCACATCTTGAGAGAAGGTGATGATAAAAGACAACTGAATAATACCTTATTCTATTTCTCCCGAACTGGGGAAAAAGCAAAGGTGAAAATAGGAGTGGCGATGAAGCACGCGGTTTGGTCGTGAATGATATCAGTTGCAATTTACTTTGCCCTCTTTCTAATCCCTTTATTTTGTCTTTACATATTACCTTCTGCACACCTTACTTAGGCTAATTGGTTTTCTTCATTCCCTACATTTCGGCACCTGCCTATGGTTTGGAATAAGACTATCCAATAAGCTTAATAGGTGTACTCTCCTAAACCAAGGAGCCCTCGCAACCTGAGAGAAGGTGATAATAAAAGACAACTGAATAAACCAATTCTATTTCTCCTGAACCTGGATCCATCCTCGAAGAAGCCCCTTCGAGTTCGTATATAACCATACGATGGATCTATCCAATGGAAGTGGATGTCCGTAGTAATACAGGGTGTTCTGAGAAATGCAAAGGGTAGAAGAAGGAGTGGCAATGACTTATGCAACTAAGACAATCCAAAAGCCAGTATTTTAAGAAGGTTCGGTCAACTTGGTCACTGAGTCATAGTCAAGGGTCGGTCAATGGTCGCTGCCAAAGAGAGAGAGAAAAAAAACACTCTGCGTGCACTCTAACCTAGATCAGAATGGCTATCACTTTATCTAATCCGGAAACCTCCCACTGTCCTGTCAAATTCTCCTCCAAACCTGAAAGAAGAATCAATCGGGATCACCCGAAGAGTAAACCAACTTATCAGTAGGAATCGGGATCCAACTCTCATCGCATGATAACGTGACGGAATCCACTCACGTTATCACACTCCAGAAGGTATGCGCCTGCCTGGCAAGTTTCAATTTCTTTAGAAACTCCCGATATGATTTTTACCCCATGTTCTTATGACCTTGACGAAAGCCAACAAATCATAAGTCACATGTCAAGTTCTGCCCGACATTATCTTGTTAATTTGAACCCACCCGTACATACCCTTGACGAAATCCAACAAGGTAATACGACTGTCCCAAACCAACTCATCTATCTATGCAACAAATGAATACCCCAGCAGCTACCAAACACTATGCCTTGACGAAAGCCAACAAACATAGCTTGAATACTACTGACCATCCATAAGAAACGACAGGGGGCTACGGCTGGTTTTTGGCGAAAAAACTTTAACGTAATGAACTTGATCTCGTTGAAGGAACCTGAAAGCTTTTTATAAAAATATAGTGGCGAAAACCTTTTGCTAAAGAGGTCACTCCCGGTGAAGGGGTCTCGGCTCTTTCCTCGTGGAATGAGGTGCAGGATATTCCACTGAATACCGCGATGCAAAGCAACTTGTAATCGACTATAGTGAAGTTATTACCCTGACGCAAACTTCTGCCCAAGGGGTCATTCCCGGTGAAGGGATATCGGCCCTTGCCTCGTCGAATGAGGTGCAGGATATTCCACTGAATACCGCTATGCAAAAAAAAAGAAAACGTCTTTGTAATAACACTTTTTAAATTTGTTCCAACAACATCCAAACAGGTTTGTTTTCCTTTGCATTGATCAAAATCAACGCAGTCCCATCAAGCAATCACACCAGAAAAGAACGAAAATAAAATGTACGTATATGCCATCCGCATTCGTCACTGGGTCCCGTCATCATCCGTTAGGTTACTTAACTAACGACAGAGCGGGGACTGGACTAGCGCGGGTGCAAAACATATACAACATCTAATAGTATATATACCAATATACAATAATCGCTCCAGGCGTGATAATATGAAACATTACAGAACAGTAATAAGCATCACAGAACAATACAGATATCTGGGATCCCCGGGTTTCACAGAGCCGCTGCTGAAACCCGACGTTCCCCGGTCGTGTGGATAGCCTGTGCAATGAAACCTAGACCCCTACGGGTGCGGTAAGTTACCCGCCAAAACCTGAAGCGAGGTAGTCCCTACAGCATAGTGAATGGAACACCCGGCACTTCACGGAATCCGGTAAATTGAGCACTCCTCCTTGGGTCAACCTGTACCCCTACGAGTGCGGCGAATAGTCTGCCAATTCTAGAGTGAGGCCCCTCTGCCTCTCAAAGCCATGAGATGCGGACCCGTTGCCCTCCAAAACCCGGCTATCCGTGCACCCCGTCGCGGGATAAACCTAGTACAGAAATCAATAATAGTACAACAGGTACATCGACCTCAACCTGGTCATGCCCCAAAAGAATATTATACAACAGGCAGTGACGGCAGTCCACATATTGGACGCTCGCCCCGCAATATCAAATGTATAAATAAATCCAAACTGCACTACCATTGCACACTGCTATCCACCACGACAAATCCGCAACATCACAGCACAACACAGAACATCAACGCGAATGTCACGTTCGCGAACCCGTCGAAAAGAACTATAGCAATCAGACGCGGTTTACCGATCAAATGACATTCACGGTCGGAGATATAATGTAAGTACTGTAAACTAACATGTTTAAATTTCGATCGACTAAATATCACGAAGTGGGCCCCACGAACATCTGCTGCACAGTAACAAAATCTGGGCCCAAAAGATATATACCAAAACCCCCAATTTCCAGAGAAGAAAACACTGTGCAAATTTAGAGCAATGAACACTCAGAATGGCCGCGGATGCGCGGTCAAACCCTAGGTTTGACCGCGATTCCACGGCTGTATTGTTGAGTCACGTGCCTAAATTTGTACGGTGTGCTTAGAAAACCCTGCACAGATTTCTGTGATATGTAAAATAATTTTTGGAACCCTTTAAAAATCAACAGAAACTGTGAACTTGAATTTTGCGGTTTTCGATATCCGGTTCGATCGATATTTTAAACGTGTTAGCACAAGTTAGAAAAGTATAATGGTGAGGCTCTGATACCACTGTAAGTTTACGATAGCGCCCCGGCCGTCTAACAGACGCCAAATGCGGAACAAAAACTTTTAACTGGCGCTATCGTATACTATAACCCGGATCTGCCATTATTGCTAAACTAACAAACTGTAAAGAGAGTAGAAAGGTTATACCGAACGATCCGAGTCCTTCATTCTTTAACCATCATCCCACGCTCCATTGCGGCTGCTCCAATCTCGTCGATCTCCAATCTGCTCGTCCAGGTGGCACCACGTCAACGATTCTTTAAACGGGCTCCCGCCTCTGACTCGAGGCAACTCGGTCGTCAAGTTTGCCAAAAGAGACGACCAAGAATGATGTAGAGAATGGGTAGAATACTTTGTCTCGTTACGTCCAAGGCTATGGACGAACGGTTAATGAAGTTGCCACTCGAATCGGGTGATGGAATGAAAGAAGCTATGAAATTTCCATACACCATAAACTATCATCTTTTAAAACAACAACCATCTTTTTCAAGTGTGTGTGAGAGAGGGGAGGGGCCAGCCATTTAAAGAGGAGGGGGTGAGTGTAGGAGCAAGGGGGGTGACCACAACAATGAAGCTTATCATAACACATAGTATGAACACATTAATGTAAAGAAGGATGAATCACTAACCTAGTCACCTAGCATTAATTGAACCATTAAATGCAACCAATGAAACAATAACACCACTCTAACCTAGTCACCACCTTTTAGAAGCCTCTAGAAACTTTCACACTCATCTCAAGAAAAGATAAAACCGTATTTAACCAAATGTTAAATACGGCTGATAGAAAACTGGAAACTGGCAACTTCCAAAAGCGATCCCGAAACGAATTTCAGAATAACCCTGTAACAGTATAAACATACCCGCATTTGTATTACGACCGAATACAAATGCAACTGAGATAAAGATATTATATCTACTCAATATAATACTCGGACCCGGCTTAAACCAAAGCCGACCAGTATCAACTGCCCGAAATGTTAGGTTTACCTAGCACCCTATGTAGAGTTTGGAAGCATCACATGTCACAAAGTTCAAGTTTTTATGGTGCTAAGCAAGCATACATGGGATCGATCCTAGAAAATTAGGGTTTCTAAAAGTTAAAGGCAATAAAGACTAGGGTTTCGAGACTACAACATTTGTAGCTCCCTTCGCTAGACTCTTTGGCCTCTTGGGTGTTGGAGGAAGGTTCTCTTGAAGTCTTCTAGCGTCCACGACGATCCACCCGAAGCTCCTAGTCCAAGCTTGCAACTTCACTTTTCAAGAGGAGAAATGAAGAGAACACTCTAAACAAGTGGGCTAAACTTGTGTAGAATGATGTTGTGGTTCTAATTCTCACTTCAAAAACCTTTCTTGATGTGTGTTTTGCTCACTAGAAGAAACTAGAGAGCAAAGGAAGAAGGAGGAGGAATATGATGGCTTTTCTTTTTAAAGAAGAGAAACGATTAACCTTAGAAAAGAAATGAAATATATCTATATATATTTTATTTCTTCTCATTTAAAACCATGGTTAAATGTTTGAGTTATTATTTAATTAGAGTTTAAAACATAGAAGGAAAGTTTAATCCAAGGTTAAGGGTAGGTGAGGATGGTTAGGTTAAAGAAGGATGTAGAAACAAGTCAAGAATTATCCTTTCCTTTTCTATTTTGTTTTAAACACAAAATCAAATAATAATCCATATATTTATCCATGGTGTGAGTCTTATATTGCCACCATTTTCCATGTGTAATCAACCATGATAGATGGTGTATGTATATATGTATGTATGCACATCCAAATGTGCATGAAACTAGAAGAAAGATAGCATACATGCATGCATACATCCATCATGAACAAGAAAAGGTTTCAAGTGAGAAAACTAATGGTTAAATGATAAATCAACACTTGATTTATCAATCCGGCCATATCACATATGACCTCACCAAAAGCAAGCCGCCCGATCAATGTACGGTATCCTATACGCGCATTTCAATCGGGTCCATGCGCATATCGCATACGCGCACCACAACGTTTCGCCTGGACTAGGTAACTCCTTTGTGGGACTCTAAGACTCGTCAATACGCCGGCAGTGGGTGATGATCATATCAAGCACCCTCAAGCCGCAAGCGGTCAGCTAAACGTAACGGCCACCCGGGTATTGAGCGATCAGAAGAAAACAAGCGAACCTGCTACAACTCCCGTCGAGCCAACCGGCAACACTACCGTACAGTCCGGTCTCTTCGTCGGATATGCTGCATATCGAGCCTAGGGATGGTCACGTCGACCCCAATAACTCAATAAGTCATGCCGGTGAATGGTCTATAACAGATCGAGAAACTACTGATAACACTTATCAGCAAATCTCAGCAGCCCTGGCCAGGGACTTACTGATATAACCAGTCGGGCACAGCACAGCATCAACTCCCAATACCGGGAGAGACGAAACCCCTCCTATCGCTCATTGCCTTCGTGTATCTCGGGACTGTACCCAACGGCCACCTGTTTGCACGACTCGGTAGAGCCGTGGTAGGGTGGCAATCAAAGTACAGTGGGAGAACACACAAGACTCTATGACGATCTCGGGTCTACAGACTAACCTGTACCAGTGTCACCTGAGAACTGCTATCCGACGATAGATATAATTCCATATAGGAGTTCTCGGTGAGTCCGTCCAGTGTACCCAGTCACCACTGAGCACCCGTATATGATCTTGATGTCAAACATCGATGAATGTGGGAACATTCATCGCCCATCGTATGGGTCTAGTATCATATACGCTAATCTACTCTGGTATATCAATGCCCCGTCTCGATATACCTACGACTAGGGACTTTCCAGGATATGCTTATAGCTACAGATGTCCCACTAGTATGATCTCCATCATAATCACAGCAGTCAAGCCGATATCCTCAGGGCTTTATCAGCATGTATGAATGAATAAAAGCATGATCAAATCAACATGTCAGATAAAGAAGTACCAGATAACATACTATCATGTCGAGCAAGAATGTATACTGAATATATATACATGTACAAATACATCCACTATCATATAATGGCCTCTAGGGCATACATATATCCAACAATCTCCCACTTGCACTAAGGCCAGTTATTGGCGTATCTCATACCCAACATCTCAAAAAGTCGCTCATGCTGCGGCTGAGGGAGGGCCTTGGTGAATGGATCCGCAGCGTTATTCTTTGTGTCTACTCTCCTAATCTCGATCTCGCGGCGATCTACAATCTCCCGGATCAAATGAAAACGCCTCAGGATGTGTCTGGACCGCTGATGGGATCTGGGCTCCTTGGCTAACGCCATAACCCCATTATTATCACAATAAAAAGGTATTAGATCAATAATGGTTGGAACTACTCCTAGCTCCGAGACGAACTTCTTCATCTAGACGACTTCCTTGGCGGCATCATTTGCAGCAATGTACTCAGCTTCCATCGTTGAGTCTGCAACGGTATCCTGTTTGGAACTCTTCCAACTTACCGCCCCTCCATTGAGGGTAAATACAAACCCAGAGATAGATTTGTTGTCGTCCTTATCGCTCTGGAAGCTCGAATCAGTAAAGGCCTCCATTTGGAGATCTCCATTACCATATACCAAGAACAATTCTTTAGTCCTTCGCAAGTACTTAAGAATGTTCTTCACAGCTGTCCAGTGATTCTCCCCTGGGTTTGATTGATACCTGCTTACAACACAAGTGCATAAGCTACATCTGGGCGTGTACATAACATCGCATACATTATAGATCCTACTGCCGAGGCATAGGGTATAATACTCATGCGAGCTCTCTCTTTATCGGTTTTTGGGCAAGAATCCTTGGAGAGAGTCACCCCATGGCAAGCGGGTAAGGCACCCCGCTTGGAGTCTTCCATACTAAACCTTTTTAGGATGGTGTTGATGTACCTGGTTTGGGACAATCCCAATAACTTTTTGGATCTATCCCTATAGATCCTTATGCCCAGGATGTATGTGGCATCACCCAGGTCCTTCATGGAGAACCTTAGTGATAAGAAAGATTTGACCGACTGTAGCATAGGAATATCATTTCCTATCAGAAGAATGTCATCCACGTACAATACGAGGAATGTGACAGCTTTTCCTACAGTCTTCTTATAAACACAAGGTTCATCTGGATTTTTGATGAAATCAAACTCTTTGATAACATCATCGAAACAGATGTTCCAACTCCGAGATGCCTGCTTTAACCCATATATGGATTTAAGCAATCTACATGCTTTCCCGCTGCTCCCACTGTCAATGAAGCCCTCTGGCTGATCCATATAAACGCATTCTTCTAAATCTCCATTTAGAAATGCCGTTTTAACGTCCATCTGCCAGATTTCATAGTCGTAGTGAGCAGCAATAGCAAGTAGGATCCGAATGGATTTAAGCATGGCTACGGGCGAAAAAGTTTCGTCATAGTCCAAACCTGGTCTTTGACGAAAACCCTTCGCCACAAGTCTTGCCTTATAGGTCTCTACCTGCCCATCTACACCAATCTTTCTTTTAAAGATCCATTTGCATCCCACAGGTTTTACCCCAGGGGGTACAACGTCCAAAGTCCATACTTTGTTGGTGTACATAGACTCCATTTCGGATCTCATGGCATCCAGCCACTTCACAGAGTCTCCACTCGTGATAGCTTGCTGAAAACTGGTAGGATCATCATCATCCATGATGCAGTCTTCTCTGTCACCATCAATGAGGAAACCGTAGTACCTCTCTGGTGGGTGAGAAGTCCTACCAGACCTACGGAGTGGCCGAGGTTCCTCAGTTTCTATTTCAACAGCCGGTTCAACCAAATCGTCATTTGTAGTTTGTGTTTCTAGAACCTCTTCTAGATCCACCACCTTACCATCATCTTTATCTGTGAAAAACTCTTTTTCTAAGAATGTGGCATACTGAGAAACAAACACTTTTTGTTCCTCTTTGTGGTAGAATAGATATCCATAAGAATTCTTTGGATATCCCACAAAGTTACACATGACTGACCGTGTCTCGAGTTTGTCCGGATTCTGCTTTTTAACATAGGCCGGGCAACCCCAAATCTTAATTCTCTTAAGAGATGGTCTCTTCCCATGCCATATCTCATATGGCATGGTAGACACGGTTTTGGTTGGAACCCTGTTTAGTAGAAACGCTGCAGTCTCCAATGCATGCCCCCAAAACGAGACTGGTAACTCAGCGTCGCTCATCATGGACCGGACCATATCTAATAGGGTCCTATTCCGTCGTTCTGACACACCGTTGTGCTGTGGTGTGTAAGGAGGAGTGAGCTGAGAGAGAATCCCATTCTCTTTTAGGAAGTTTGCAAATTCTGTACTGAGATACTCACCACCTCGATCTGATCGAAGCATCTTGATACTCAAGCCGGTTTGTTTTTCTACTTCTTGTTTATATTCAATGAATTTCTCGAAAGCTTTGGACTTGTGCTTTAATAAAAATACATGACCGAATCTTGAGAAATCGTCAGTGAATGTAATGAAGTATGAAAAACCGCCTCTAGCCTGTGTAGACATTGGCCCGCATACATCACTATGTATAAGGCCTAGGAGCTCGGTAGCTCTTTCTCCGTGTCCGGTAAACGGAGTTTTGGTCATTTTACCCTTGATACAAGACTGGAAAGTCGCATAAAATTTATATTCAAAAGGGTTTAAATATCCATCTTTGTGTAACTTGTTTAGTCTTGTTTCGTTAATATGACCAAGTCTACAGTGCCAAAGAAAAGCTTCATTTAATTCTGAAAGTTTTCTTTTATTAGTGTGTTGTATACTGAAAACTGTGTGTTGATTTAGGACGTATATCCCGTTATTAAGCGTACCATACCCAACCAACATTTGATTCAGGTGAATGTTCATAACATTGTTCTGCAATACAAAATTATATCCTTCATTGTCTAACAAAGAAAAGGATATTATATTACAAAGCATACTTGGTACAAAATAACATGGATTCAAAACCAAAATACATCCAGATGGCAACCCCAAGTGATACTCTCCCACTGCAACTGTATGTACATTGAAACCATTTCCAACGCGGAGAGTATGGTCACCTGTCTTCAAAACTTTGCTATTTCTCAGCCCCTGCATAGAATTGCAAATGTGAGAACCTGAACCGGTATCCAATACCCAGGAAGCAGAGTTTATTGAAAAACAGTTTTCTATCACAAACGCACCTGAAGCAGAAGCATCCCCATGCTTCTTCTTGAGACTTAAGTACTCCGTGCAGTTGCGCTTCCAATGTCCTGTCTTGTGGAAATGAAAACATTCGCCTTTCCCCGAGTCTCCAGCTTTGGACTTTTCCTTTCCCTTCACCTTTTTAACTCCACCCTTAGGATTGGTGGGCTTCTTCTTTTTCTTTTCCTTGGCCTTAACTTTCGGGCGAGAAGAGGAAGACTGTCCAACAGTCATAACGGGAGTTTTTGCTGACTTCATAGTGCTCTCTGCACTCCTTAACATATTAAGGAGTTCAGGTAGCTCCTTCTCCATGCCATGCATGTTGAAGTTAACTATGAATTGAGCAAAGGTGGAGGGGAGGGACTGCAGAATAATATCTATATATTGTTCATTGTCCATAGTTCACCCAAGGTCCTCAAGCTCTTCTATAAAAGCTATCATCTTCAGAACATGGTCTCCTACTGGTGTGCCGGGGGCCATTCGCATCTGAAACAATTTCTTTGATGCTTCGTATCGCAATACGCGGGATTGCTCTCCATACAAATCCTTTGTATGGAGCAATATGGTTTGAATGTCCATATTCTCGTGCTGCATTTGATGTGTATTGTCCATCGATGCAAGCGCGAGGCATTTGGCCGTGGCACAATCAGCGTCCCATGTCTTGCGGACTTCTTTGTCCGCAACTGAGGATTTTGGACCTGGGACGGGCGGGGCTGAAGCCGTGAGGACATATGATACTTTATCATAAGTCAAGGCTATTTTCAGATTTCTCAGCCAGTCTTTATAATTGGTCCCATTCAGTTTGTTTTTATCTAGTAGAAGCTTGAGTCCAGTCATGGGTATCTGCCATTAAGAGAGAGAAAAGAATACACTCAGCGAAAGCTCTTGCATAGATCAGATTGGTTATTATCTTGTCTAATCGATATTTCCCACTGCTTTTATCGAGTTTTTCTTTCAAACCTTAAAAGGAAAAACTAGCCAGGATTAATTACAGTCTACAACTTCGCTAACCGTTCAGCCAGGCCAGTGTCGGTACTTGAGGGAGGTTCCCCGTGCTTTCGCACGGACCTAATTAGAGTAAACCTCGTTTTCCCAGAGGCGGAGCCCCGTTAACACCTTTCTAGACACCTAATGAGTTAGCTGATTGTAAACTGTAAAACTCTCCTAGGAGCAACTATTGCCCACAGTGGGATCGGGATCCAACCATCACATGGAAGGTATGCAATCTCATTGCAAATTTCAACTATTGAAATTCCCGATGTGGTTTTTATCCCTAGTACTTATGACCTTAACTAAGGTGAACAAATCATAAGTACCAGTCAAGTTCTACCCGTCATTTCTTGATTAATTAGACCCACTCATATGACCCTTAACTATGGTCAACAAAGTCATAAGAATGTCATAATTAATCTGCATCATATGCAATGTAGGAAGACATCACTTAGCTACCGTACACTACGCCTTAATTATAGTCAACAAACGTAGCACGAATACTAAGTACTCTACTTCCTAAAATGACGGAGGGTTGCAGATGATTTTTAAGAAAATCTTTAACGCTTTGAACTTGATATCGTTGTAGAATCAAATGGTTTTCAAAAGGAGTGGCTTAAGCTCCGCAGTTTTGAAATATAGCTTTTTCATAAATAGCCGAGTGGTTTTCAAATCCGATTCTACAACATCTTTTTAAGTTTATTTTCTTTACATTAATCACATTAATGTAATCCCATCATTTAAGTCCTTAAGCCAATCACAGAAAAGAAACGAAAATAACACGTACGCTTATGCCATCCGCATTTGCCGCAATGTTCCGTTATGCACCGTTAGGTTACTTAACTAACGGCATACCGGGATGGGACTAGCGCGGGTGTAAAATATAAGCAACGTTTACTATATATCATATATATAATATGTCATTCATCTCAGATATCACAGAACACGGGCAGCAGAAACATAGATATAATATGGGATATACTAGGACGTCTGTATTTAGTATTTAGCCAGAATAGAAAATACGGATTCCACAGTCGCGATGAATAGCCAAGCCCACACCCTGGACCCCTACGAGAGCGGCAAGCGACCCTACCAATTCTGGAGTTTAGGAGACCCGGTCTCGACTTCTCAAGATGGCCTCCTACTGAACCCCAGAACCCGGTCACCTGTGCTCCCCTCCTTGGGTCCATCCTAATACGGAAAAGTAAATAATATACAACACTGGTGACACAACCTCAACCCGAAAGTGCCCCAAATAAAAGAATATTACATTACATTTGAATTTACATGAATGAAAATATAAAACTCTCATCTCACATAAAAAAAACCCGGCTATTCAATCGCGACAATCCTGCACATCATATCTCAGCAACACATAATATCTCATATCATCAACGTAAGTAAGTATGCGTACCCCGATTATCGTTGATGTATAGCAACGAAACCGGCGATATAGAACATACTACACTTACGGTCACAGAAAAGAAAGTGTAAAACTACAATATTTGGAATCCACATTCTCTTTAGACATCATAAATGCGAAATATCACATACTTCGTATTTCATGCCTAAACTATATGAATTCCACATATTGTATCACATTCCAGATAAATAGACAGTATTAAAGTTTTTTGAACGAATAATCAAACACCCAAGATCCCCTAAAGCTCAACACTTGAGCGGAGTTCAAAAAACCCGGAGTGTGACACAGTAGTAGCGGTCCAGCCGTAGAAGGGTCAAGCCAACGCCTCACATGTGGCACGCCGTACTGCTCCAAACCCTTGTTAGTGTATATGCCCTAGAGGCCATTACTGTATCATACTAGTTTGTATATTACTTAATGGAAGCTTGGGATATTCACCTTGTATAAACAATCTTGCTCAATATAGTAGTATGCTACTTGGTTTGTTTCTACTTCAATGTGTACATGTGTTTATTTTGCGATATCACCTATACGCATTAGTGGAGCCCTTAGGATCTTTGCTTGATTACCAGCGTTGTGATGGCAGTCACACTAGTGGGGGCTGGATAATCTATAAGCACATCCTTATACAGGTCCCTAGTCGCAGGACTATCGAGACAGGGCATCGATACTCCGGAGTAGACTAGTGTATGCGCTTCTCATCCCAGTGTGAGAGATGGTCTGTCCCACAGCCATCAGTACGTCGTACTGGAGATAGTATACGGGTGCTCGTTAGGTTACGAGTACACTGGACAGGACTCGTCGGGAACTGACAGGTTGGTATTATACCTATCGTCAGTTATCAGTTCCCAGGTGACATGAGTACAGCTTAGTCCGCTGACTTGACACTGGCACTTCGCCTCGAGTGTGTTCCCACTGCACTTTGATCACTACCCTACCACGGCTCAAAGGAGTCGTGCAAACAGGTAGTGGTTGGGTGCAGTCCCGAAGCACTTGGAGGCAGTGACGGTTAGACAGGATTCGTCTCTCCCGGTATTGGGGGTTGACATCGCGCTGTGTCTAGGAGAGCCATTACACGAGTAGTCCCTGGCCAGGGCAAGCGAGATATACTGGTAGGCTTCCAGTGTTATCTCAGGGTGTTTTGGGCTTCACTCCGACACGACTTGTACCACTATTGGGGGACTGACGTTTTACCGCCCCCTAGGCCCGACATGCGATGTATCAGACGAACAGACCGGACTGTACGGAGAGTGTCACATTCAGACTCAGTAGGAGTTCAGATGGGGTTCACCTCGTCAGCCTTCTTGTCGGCGTCTACCTGGGGACCGTTACGCACAGCTAGTGCCGCTTGCGGTCTGTGGTTAAACCCACTGCCAGCGTAGTGTCGAGTCTTTAGAGTCCCACACAGAGGGTATTCGCCTCTGGGAAAAACAGAGTAGAGGTCGCATGGTTTTGTGGCAGGGTTCGTTCTCATCCGCGCACTTGTGCACGTTTGGAGTCCGGACGGATTATACTGGCAGGCTCTGGTTTGAGCCAGATACTGGTATAAGTTTTTGGGGTTGCTTTTATATCTTGGTATTCTTGTTCCTCGGAACGAGAATGCAGGTGTGTATGCACAGTTGATTGAGGCGGAGGATGAGGTATTTCATTAGGGTTTCGGAACGGGTGCGTATGCACAGTTGACAGTCGTCATTTTCCAAACCCTAATAGATTTATGAAATATCAATTAATAATAGTAATTAAATGAAATATTGTTATGGTTGATTTTGTGGACTTGTTGACCATGGTTGACTTGTTGACCATGGTTGAATGTTGACCACCATCATGCTTTGAAAGGATTCTTCTTGATTCATGCTTACACTCATTTATTGAAAGTTATGATAGCGGTCATTCCAAATACAACCATCAACTATTTCATTTTTGATTTATTATTATTAATTTGATAATTCCTTTTCTTTTAGTTATGGTTGCAAAAGAAAAGAGCTCATTCTTTCATAACCATTCTCTCTCCTCACTTCATCTTCTTCTTCCTCAAGCTCAAGGTGATTCCTTCTCATGTGTTGAGAATCCCTCACCTTGAAAAAGAAAGCACCCCATAGATACTCTCTACTCTCTCTAGGGTTCAAGGTTTAGCAAGCCGGAGATCCTAGTTCACTCAAAGTTCGAGTAAGAGCCCGAAGGTTGAACCCTCAGGTGGATCCATCTTCGACGGAAGAAGGCGACGAGGAAAGAACCATCAACCTCTACAAAGTTTGAAGAAGAAGGAGTTCAAGTTTAGGTATAACCATCTTTCCGAATAGCTAACTCTCTTTAGCAAGTTTGCTAGTTTTAGTTTAGGAAAAGATCCCGACTTTGTTAGTCCATGTTGCCCCATGCGCTAAAAATTTGATTTTTATACCGTTTCCGCCTCCCCGTAAGAACCGGGGGTCGCAACGTGGACTTACAGTGGTATCAGAGCCTAACTAAACTTAAACTAGCTTGGTAGTGAAGTGTAACGAAGTTCGGAACCGTAAAAATCCAAAAACCAAACTTTTACAAAACCCTAGTTTCTGTTAAAAAAATTTCTGGTCAAAACAAGATTTGTTATACACCTAAAATCGGCTCAGGGTTTTGTGAGAACACCCAAGAAAAACGATCGCATGATTCCCTTAAAGCGCCACGGTTCCGCGGCAATAGGTGGCTTAGGCCGCGGAACCGCCGCCGTTTTGTTTCCTCTTGTGATCGTTTTTAGTGCAGTGTTCTTCTGGTAGGATTTTGGGATTTTTAAGATATATTATATGTGCCCAGATTTTCCAGAACAGAAATTTACTTTTGGGGTCCTATAATTCCGTATTTTTTTTCCGAACTTCACTGCACTTTGACTATGATGGTTATATCTGTGATGTTTGCATGTATTGAACGTCGGCTAATCGCTATAAGTCGATTAGTCGGGGTTATACATCTCTGTAATCTGTGTTTGATATTGGAATGTGTATATGAATGTGTTGGACTGTCGCGGGTGAATAGCCGGGGTGGATGTGAGATGAGCTTTTGTTTTTCTTTCATTCATTTGTAAATGTAAATTGATGTAATATTATTATTTGTATGGCCGCACAACCGGGTCGGGGTTGTAGCCGTCATTGTATAATTCTTTTTACTGTTTTTGCTCCTAGGATAGACCCATGGAGGGGTGCACAAACTGCCGAGTACTTGGCGGGTAGTTTGCCGCACCCGTAGGGGTCTTGGGTGGGGTATTTGCTATTCACCGCGACCGTGTAATCCGCTTTTCGTTGCAGGCTCGAACGGATTGCGGATTGCTAGTATATCCAATGTATTCATCTGTGATCTGTAATGTCTATCATTGCTTTATATTTAGGCGTTGCTTATGTTTTACAGCCGCGCTAGCCCAGCCCCCGCTCTGTCGTTAGTTAAGTAACCTAACGAGTGATGACGGGACCCCGTGGCGAATGCGAATGGCATAAGCGTACGTCATATTTTGGTTGTTTTCTGCAATGGTAGGATTAAATGATGGGACGCATTAAAAGAACTAATGCAAGAATATCACGCATTAAAAGAACTAATGCAAGATAATAAACCAAGTTAAAGTCGTTGGAACACTTTCGAAAAACCACTCGGTTCTTTTCAAAACTAACTTTTAAATGCGGAGCTTGAGCCACTCCTTCTAAAAGCTATCTCGTTCCATTGATTATATCAAGTTCACTACGTTCACGGTTTTACCAAAACCATTCGTAGCCCTCCGTCGTTTCGCATGAATAGGCAATAGTATTCAAGCTATGTATTTTGGCCAAAGTCAAGGCATAGTGATTGGTAGCTATTGGGTGTTCATGTGTAGCATAGATAGATGCGTTGGTTTGGGACAGTCGTGCTGCCATTTTGGCCAAAGTCAAGGGTATGTACGGATGGATCCAAATTAACCTGGATAGTGACGGGCAGAACTTGACATGTGACTTATGATATTTTGGCCAAAGTCAAGGTCATAAGAGCATGGGGCAAAAATCCACATCGGGAGTTTCATAAGTACTGAAAGTTGCTAGATTTGCATACCATTTGGAGTGTGATGATTCTGGTAGGATTCCTTCAGTTTCGTCACGCGATGATATTTGGATCCCGATCCTACTGTGAGTATATGCTACTCCTCGGGAAATTTCTCACTAAACGATCAATGCTATAAACCTAGTAGGTGCCTAGAAAGGTGTTAGCGGGGCTATGCCCCCAGGGAAAAGAGGTTCTTAAATTAAGGAACTTCGCGAAAGCGTTGGAAAACCTCCCTCGAAGTACCGACACTGGCCTGGCTGAACGGTTAAGCAAGTATTGTGCGGTGGGATTGATCCCGGCTAATTCTTCCTTTGTGGTTTGAGGAGGGATTCGAGAGACAGTGGGAGCCATCCTGTTTAGACAAATTAAAAACCATTCTAAACTTGCAAGAGCATCGTGCTAAGTGTTTCTTCTCTCCCCCTGCAGCGACCAAATCGAAATGACTGGACTTAAGTTACTTCTAGATAAAAACATACTGACAGGGCCAAACTACAAAGATTGGCTCAGGAATGTCAAAATGGCAATCACTTACGACAAGCTGGGGTATCTTCTTACCACCAAAGCTCCCCCGTCCCAGGTCCCACCTCCAGCGTCGCGGATAAGGAAATCCGTAAGACTTGGGAGATTGATTGCGCGAAGGCCAGGTGCCTCGTGCATGCCTCTATGGACAACGATCACCAGAGGAGGCACGAGAATATGGACTTGGAGTCCATATTTCTCCATACAAAAGAACTGTATGGAGAGCAGTCTCGTATCGCAAGATACGAAGTGTCGAAGAAGTTATTTTCGACAAAGTTGGCCGTCGGATCATCGGTAGCGGACCACGTGCTTAAGATGATTGGCTACACTGAGGAGCTCGCGGAACTTGGGACCACGTTGGACAGTGAACTCTATACGGATTTAATTCTCCAGTCCCTTCCATCCACTTACGCCCAGTTCATACTGAATTTCAACTTGCAAGAAACGGAAGTTGAACTTTCAGAACTCCTCAACATGCTGAGGAGCGCAGAGGGCATCCTACAGAAGGGTAGGGAAACACCCGCTTTGTTTGTAGGAGGATCTTCTTCCTCTAGGTCCAAGGCAAAAGCCAAGGGAAAGAGGAAGAAAGCCCCCGCCAAACCAAGAGGCGGTGTTAGTAAAGTGGGTACGAAGGGAAAGGAAAAGGCAACAAAGATTGCGGGGAAGCTTGTTGGTAAAGAGGAATGCTTCTATTGTCACAAGAGTGGACACTGGAAGAAAGATTGCAGGGCTTGGAAAGCCAGGACACAGGAACTGAAGCAGGTTGCGGCTTCAGCTTCAGGTGTGTATGTTATTGAAAACTGTCTTTCTATAAACTCTACTTCCTGGGTATTGGATACCGGATCAGGATCTCATATCTGTAATTCCTTGCAGGCGTTGAGAAACCGTAGGGTTTTGAAGGCAGGTGACATGACCCTCAGAGTTGCGAACGGAGCTAGCATGGATGCTAAAGCCGTGGGGGACTATCACCTGGGAATGTCAGATGGGCATGTTTTGGTTTTGCGTAATTGCTTTTTTGTACCCAACGCAACTTGTAATATCATTTCTATATCTTTGGTTTCTAAAGAAGGTTATGAATTTGCGTTTGTAAGTAATGTTGTTAACATTCACCTTAATCAAGTTTTGATTGGGTCAGGTACACTGAGCAATGGTATATACGTATTAAACCAACCACAGATTTTCAATGTCCAGAATACACACAAAAGAAAGTCTCCAGATATCAATCAGACTTTCTTATGGCATTGTAGACTGGGTCACATCAATGAGAGAAGGTTGACTAAGTTACATACAGAAGGATATTTGGATCCGTTCGAATATCAATCGTATGCCACTTGTCAATCCTGTCTCAAAAGAAAGATGACAAAGACTCCGTTCACTGGACACGGAGTAAGAGCGAGCGAGCTCTTGGGACTCGTACACAGCGACGTGTGCGGTCCAATGTCTACACATGCGCGAAGCGGTTATTCTTACTTCATTACTTTTACGGATGATTTTTCAAGATACGGTTATGTCTTCTTAATGAAACATAAGTCCGAAGCTTTTGAAAAATTCCAGGAATATAAGAATGAAGTAGAAAAACAAACCGGCAAAAGTATCAAGATTCTAAGATCGGATCGAGGTGGAGAATACTTAAGTGCCGAGTTCCTGAATTATTTAAAAGAGAACGGGATTCTCTCTCAGCTTACTCCTCCATACACTCCGCAACACAACGGTGTATCGGAGAGACGGAACCGAACCCTATTGGATATGGTACGGTCCATGATGAGTAATGCTGAGTTACCGCGATCATTCTGGGGGTATGCGCTAGAATCAGCTGCGTACCTTTTGAACCGAGTTCCTACTAAGACTGTGCCTACTACACCATATGAGATGTGGTGTGGGAAGAGACCCCATCTCAGTCACATTAAGACTTGGGGAAGTCCAGCTTTTGTTAAAAAGCAGCATGCGGACAAGCTCGAGGCACGCTCAGTACTGTGTAAGTTTGTGGGATATCCAAAGAATTCCAAGGGATATCTCTTCTACTACGAAGAGGAAGAAAAAGTTCTTGTTTCTCGTCATGCCCACTTTCTAGAACACCAGTTCTTAGAAAAAGAATCAAGTGGGAGCGCAGTAGAACTGGAAGAAATTCCAGAACCACAGACTATTACTGAAAGCTTAGTAGAACCAGAGGGTTCAAATGAACAGGACATTCCTACGCCGCTCCGCAGGAGTAGTAGGCAGTCTCATCCGCCCGAGAGATACTACGGTTTTCTCATAGACGGGGATAGAGAGGATTGCATCATAGATTATGATGAGCCTACTAGCTTCCAGCAGGCCGTTCAGAGCGTTGACTCGGTAAAATGGCTGGATGCAATGCGGACCGAAATGGAGTCCATGTACACCAACAAAGTATGGACGTTGGACATTGCTCCAGACGGGGTAAAACACGTAGGATGCAAGTGGATCTTCAAAAGGAAGATTGGTGTAGATGGACAGGTTGAGACCTATAAAGCTAGACTTGTAGCAAAGGGTTTCCGTCAAAGACCTGGCTTGGACTATGACGAAACCTTTTCTCCAGTGGCTATGCTGAAATCCATTCGGATCCTTCTTGCCATTGCTGCCTTCCACGATTATGAGATTTGGCAGATGGACGTAAAAACCGCTTTTCTAAATGGAAATTTAGAGGAGTGTGTCTATATGGATCAGCCAGAGGGTTTCATTCAGAGTGGGAGCAGCGGAAAGGTGTGCAAGTTGCTTAAGTCCATCTATGGACTAAAGCAGGCATCGCGGAGTTGGAACATCTGTTTTGATGAGACGGTCAAGGAATTTGGCTTTATCAAAAATCCAGATGAACCATGCATCTATAGTAGATTTGTAGCGAGAACTGTAGTATTCCTCGTTTTATACGTGGATGACATTCTCTTAATAGGAAATGACATTCCTATGCTACAATCTGTCAAGGGGTTCTTGTCACAAAGCTTCTCCATGAAAGACCTGGGTGATGCTTCGTACATCCTGGGGATCCGGATCCATCGTGATAGATCCAAGAGGATATTAGGACTTTCACAGTCCAGGTACATCGACACTATACTGAAAAGATTCAGTATGGAAGATTCCAAGCGCGGTAACCTACCGGCTTGTCACGGGATCACCCTCTCTAAAGAGATGTCTCCCAAGACTGATTTGGAGGGGGATCGCATGTCTATTATACCCTACGCTTCTGCGGTAGGCTCTATAATGTATGCGATGTTGTGTACCAGACCGGATGTAGCTTATGCACTGAGTGTGGTAAGCAGGTATCAGTCAAACCCTGGGGAGAAACACTGGATAGCAGTAAAGAACATTCTCAAGTACCTAAGGAGGACTAAGGAGATGTTCTTGGTGTATGGCGGAAAAGACCTCCAGATCGAGGCCTTTGCTGACTCCAGCTTCCAGAGTGACAAGGATGATTCCAAGTCCATGTCGGGTTTTGTCGTTACCCTCAATGGAGGGGCGGTGTGTTGGAAGAGTTCCAAACAGGAAACCGTTGCAGACTCGACGATGGAAGCGGAATACATCGCTGCATCTGATGCCGCAAAAGAAGCTGTCTGGTTGAGGAAGTTCTTGAAAGAACTTCAGGTGGTTCCGTCCATTGTTGACCCAATAACTCTGTATTGCGACAACAACGGGGCTATAGCTTTAGCGAAGGAACCCAGGTCCCATCAGAGATCCAGGAACATCTTGAGGCGGTATCACCTGATCAGGGAGATCGTGGATCGCAAGGAGATCGAGGTTCGGAGGGTTGCTTCAGAAGAAAACACTGCAGATCCATTCACCAAGGCCCTACCCCAGACTCAGTTCGAGCGGCTGATCGAGATGATAGGTCTTCGATACGCCAGTACATGGCCTTAGTGCAAGTGGGAGATTGTTAGTGTATATGCCCTAGAGGCCATTACTGTATCATACTAGTTTGTATATTACTTAATGGAAGCTTGGGATATTCACCTTGTATAAACAATCTTGCTCAATATAGTAGTATGCTACTTGGTTTGTTTCTACTTCAATGTGTACATGTGTTTATTTTGCGATATCACCTATACGCATTAGTGGAGCCCTTAGGATCTTTGCTTGATTACCAGCGTTGTGATGGCAGTCACACTAGTGGGGGCTGGGTAATCTATAAGCACATCCTTATACAGGTTCCTAGTCGCGGGACTATCGAGACAGGGCATCGATACTCCGGAGTAGACTAGCGTATGCGCTTCTCATCCCAGTGTGGGAGATGGTCTGTCCCACAGCCATCAGTACGTCGTACTGGAGATAGTATACGGGTGCTCGTTAGGTTACGAGTACACTGGACAGGACTCGTCGGGAACTGACAGGTTGGTATTATACCTATCGTCAGTTATCAGTTCCCAGGTGACATGAGTACAGCTTAGTCCGCTGACTTGACACTGGCACTTCGCCTCGAGTGTGTTCCCACTGCACTTTGATCACTACCCTACCACGGCTCAAAGGAGTCGTGCAAACAGGTAGTGGTTGGGTGCAGTCCCGAAGCACTTGGAGGCAGTGACGGTTAGACAGGATTCGTCTCTCCCGGTATTGGGGGTTGACATCGCGCTGTGTCTAGGAGAGCCATTACACGAGTAGTCCCTGGCCAGGGCTAGCGAGATATACTGGTAGGCTTCCAGTGTTATCTCAGGGTGTTTTGGGCTTCACTCCGACACGACTTGTACCGCTATTGGGGGACTGACGTTTTACCGTCCCCTAGGCCCGACATGCGATGTATCAGACGAACAGACCGGACTGTACGGAGAGTGTCATATTCAGACTCAGTAGGAGTTCAGATGGGGTTCACCTCGTCAGCCTTCTTGTCGGCGTCTACCTGGGGACCGTTACGCACAGCTAGTGCCGCTTGCGGTCTGTGGTTAAACCCACTGCCAGCGTAGTGTCGAGTCTTTAGAGTCCCACACAGAGGGTATTCGCCTCTGGGCAAAACAGAGTAGAGGTCGCATGGTTTTGCGGCAGGGTTCGTTCTCATCCGCGCACTTGTGCACGTTTGGAGTCCGGACGGATTATACTGGCAGGCTCTGGTTTGAGCCAGATACTGGTATAAGTTTTTGGGGTTGCTTTTATATCTTGGTATTCTTGTTCCTCGGAACGAGAATGCAGGTGTGTATGCACAGTTGCTTGAGGCGGAGGATGAGGTATTTCATTAGGGTTTCGGAACGGGTGCGTATGCACAGTTGACAGTCGTCATTTTCCAAACCCTAATAGATTTATGAAATATCAATTAATAATAGTAATTAAATGAAATATTGTTATGGTTGATTTTGTGGACTTGTTGACCATGGTTGACTTGTTGACCATGGTTGAATGTTGACCACCATCATGCTTTGAAAGGATTCTCCTTGATTCATGCTTACACTCATTTATTGAAAGTTATGATAGTGGTCATTCCAAATACAACCATCAACTATTTCATTTTTGATTTATTATTATTAATTTGATAATTCCTTTTCTTTTAGTTATGGTTGCAAAAGAAAAGAGCTCATTCTTTCATAACCATTCTCTCTCCTCACTTCATCTTCTTCTTCCTCAAGCTCAAGGTGATTCCTTCTCATGTGTTGAGAATCCCTCACCTTGAAAAAGAAAGCACCCCATAGATACTCTTTACTCTCTCTAGGGTTCAAGGTTTAGCAAGCCGGAGATCCTAGTTCACTCAAAGTTCGAGTAAGAGCCTGAAGGTTGAACCCTCAAGTGGATCCATCTTCGACGGAAGAAGGCGACGAGGAAAGAACCATCAACCTCTACAAAGTTTGAAGAAGAAGGAGTTCAAGTTTAGGTATAACCATCTTTCCGAGTAGCTAACTCTCTTTAGCAAGTTTGCTAGTTTTAGTTTAGGAAAAGATCCCGACTTTGTTAGTCCATGTTGCCCCATGCGCTAAAAATTTGATTTTTATACCGTTTCCGCCTCCCCGTAAGAACCGGGGGTCGCAACGTGGACTTACAACCCTAAGGTTCAAAGGGCAGTTCAAGATGGTCACATAATCGAGTTAAGGTTTGTTGTCTTCTAGAGGGTCCACCACAAAACTTGCACGTATCTCCAAAATATTTAAACCCCGTGAATAGTGAGCAAATGATACTCGTTCGAACACTTCAATAGTTTCTAGTTTACCCGGAAAAGAAACGAAATGAAAATTCCGATCGAATCGACGAGTCCAAAACCATCTCCAGAAAATATAGTACTATATTCAGATTAAACATACCTAAAACACTATACAAGCAGTTATAAGAATTATAATGCAAATTTGAAGCAATGATGTCTCTGTACGGCCGCGGAGCCGCGGCCTAAGCCAGGAATTGCCGCGGTTCCGCAGCGGTTTGTAAGCATCAGAGCTTCGAATTTCATAGTTGTTCTTATTTCTTCCTGCTGTATTTTTTAAGTATTTTTAATTCTGAAAAATGTCAGATTTTAAAATTTGTCCAGAGAAGGTCTCGAAAAATCGTATTTTGATCCGATCGGGATTTTTACTTCGTAAAAGTGTTGCCTAATGTTCTAGGTCGGCTCTGATACCAATGTTAGGTTTACCTAGCACCCTATGTAGAGTTTGGAAGCATCACATGTCACAAAGTTCAAGTTTTTATGGTGCTAAGCAAGCATACATGGGATCGATCCTAGAAAATTAGGGTTTCTAAAAGTTAAAGGCAATAAAGACTAGGGTTTTGAGACTACAACCTTTGTAGCTCCCTTCGCTAGACTCTTTGTCCTCTTGGGTGTTGGAGGAACGTTCTCTTGAAGTCTTCTAGCGTCCACGATGATCCACCTGAAGCTCCTAGTCCAAGCTTGCAACTTCACTTTTCAAGAGAAGAAATGAAGAGAACACTCTAAACAAGTGGGCTAAACTTGTGTAGAATGATGTTGTGGTTCTAATTCTCACTTTAAAAACCTTTCTTGATGTGTGTTTTGCTCACTAGAAGAAACTAGAGAGCAAAGGAAGAAGGAGGAGGAAGATGATGGCTTTTCTTTTAAAAGAAGAGAAAAGATTAACCTTAGAAAAGAAATGAAATATATCTATATATATTTTATTTCTTCTCATTTCAAACCATGGTTAAATGTTTGAGTTATTATTTAATTAGAGTTTAAAACATAGAAGGAAAGTTTAATCCAAGGTTAAGGGTAGGTGAGGATGGTTAGGTTAAAGAAGGATGTAGAAACAAGTCAAGAATTATCCTTTCCTTTTCTATTTTGTTTTAAACACAAAATCAAATAATAATCCATATATTTATCCATGGTGTGAGTCTTATATTGCCACCATTTTCCATGTGTAATCAACCATGATAGATGGTGTATGTATGTATGTATGTATGTATGCACATCCAAATGTGCATGAAACTAGAAGAAAGATAGCATACATGCATGCATACATCCATCATGAACAAGAAAAGGTTTCAAGTGAGAAAACTAATGGTTAAATGATAAATCAACACTTGATTTATCAATCCGGCCATATCACATATGACCTCACCAAAAGCAAGCCGCCCGATCAATGTATGGTATCCTATACGCGCATTTCAATCGGGTCCATGCGCATATCGCATACGCGCACCACAACGTTTCGCCTGGACTAGGTAACTCCTTTGTGGGACTCTAAGACTCGTCAATACGCCGGCAGTGGGTGATGATCATATCAAGCACCCCAAGCCGCAAGCGGTCAGCTAAACGTAACGGCCACCCGGGTATTGAGCGATCAGAAGAAAACAAGCGAACCTGCTACAACTCCCGTCGAGCCAACCGGCAACACTACCGTACAGTCCGGCCTCTTCATCAGATATGCTGCATATCGAGCCTAGGGATGGTCATGTCGACCCCAATAACTCAATAAGTCATGCCGGTGAATGGTCTATAACAGATCGAGAAACTACTGATAACACTTATCAGCAAATCTCAGCAGCCCTGGCCAGGGACTTACTGATATAACCAGTCAGGCACAGCACAGCATCAACTCCCAATACCGGGAGAGACGAAACCCCTCCTATCGCTCATTGCCTTCGTGTGTCTCGGGAATGTGCCCAACAGCCACCTGTTTGCACGACTCAGTAGAGCCGTGGTAGGGTGGCAATAAAAGTACAGTGGGAGAACACACAAGACTCTATGACGATCTCGGGTCTACAGACTAACCTGTACCAGTGTCACCTGAGAACTGCTATCCGACGATAGATATAATTCCATATAGGAGTTCTCGGTGAGTCCGTCCAGTGTACCCAGTCACCACTGAGCACCCGTATATGATCTTGATGTCAAACATCGATGAATGTGGGAACATTCATCGCCCATCGTATGGGTCTAGTATCATATACGCTAGTCTACTCTAGTATATCAATGCCCCGTCTCGATATACCTACGACTAGGGACTTTCCAGGATATGCTTATAGACTACAGATGTCCCACTAGTATGATCTCCATCATAATCACAGCAGTCAAGCCGATATCCTCAGGGCTTTATCAGCATGTATGAATGAATAAAAGCATGATCAAATTAACATGTCAGATAAAAAAGAACCATATAGCATACTATCATGTCGAGCAAGAATGTATACTGAATATATATACACGTACAAATACATCCACTATCATATAATGGCCTCTAGGGCATACATATATCCAACACGAAATATGACACGTGCGTAAACGCACGTGCATTTTCCGAACCCTGCCATAAAACTATACGGCCTCTACAACGTTTCGCCCGAACTTGGGAAACTGTCTGTGGAGGACTCTAATGACTCGTCAGTACCCTGGCAGTGGGTTTAACCACAAACCGTCAGCGGCACTAGCTGTGCGTAACGGCTGCCCATGGACTGACCTCAAGGGATACCGATGAGCGAACTCATCCGGAAACCCTACTGAGCCTAACAGTGACAATGTATATACAGTCCGGTCCGTTCGTCTATGAGTATCGCATATCTACCTAGGGGGCTAGTAACGTCAGACCTCTAATAGCAGTATAAGTCGTGTCGGAGTGTAGCCCAAAAACACCCTGAGATACTACTGGAGTACCTACTAGTAAATCTCCTGCCACGGCCGTGGGCTTTGTGTAATGGCTCTCCTAGTCACAGCGCGATCTCACCCCCAATACCGGGAGAGACGAATCCCCTGCCGATCCGCTCACGTGCCTCCATGTGGCTCGGGACTGTACCCAAAAACTACCTGTTTGCACGACTCCTTTGAGCCGTGGTAGGGTAGAAATCAAAGCACAGTGGGAACTCACACGAGACAAATGACGACCTCAGGTCGATGAACTAACCTGTACACATGTCACCAGGGAACTGCTATCTGACGATATGTATAATACCAACTAGCAGATTCCCGGCGAGTCATGTCCGGTGTACTCATAACCCAATGAGCACCTGTATACATCTTAGGTGATCCAACTGACACCAGTGGCTTGTGAGACCGGCCACCGCCCCTCGTCGGGGTCTCGACTGTATACACTAGTCTACTCCGGAGTATCGATGCCCTGTTTCGAAACTCCCACGACTAGGGACCATAATTAAGGATATGCTAATAAACCACCCAACTCTCACGTATATGATCGCCATCATACTGTTGGTAGTAAAGCAAGATCCTAAGGGCTCTATCAAAGTGTAACAGAGATCAGTCACCTGAACCTGTACACGACTGATAAAGGCAAACCAGATAGCATACTATCATCTCGAGTAAGACTGTCCTACCGGTATAGGTTCTCCGCAATCATTGCAATCACGTACCTGCGATCCAGTAATTGACTCTGAGGGCACTATATCCAACATACTACTCCTGCGGAGCGGCGTAGGAATGTCATGTTCTTTTGAACTCTCTGGTTCTACTAAGCTTTCAGTAATAGTCTGTGGTTCTGGAATTTCTTCCAGTTCTATTTCGCTCGCACTAATTTCCTTTTCTAAGAACTGGTGTTCCATAAAATGGGCATTACGAGAAACAAAGATCTTTTGTTCCTCTGCGTAATAGAAGAGATACCCCCTGGAGTTCTTTGGGTATCCCACAAACTTGCACAGTACTGAGCGTGCCTCGAGTTTGTCCGCATGCTGCTTTTTGACAAAAGCTGGACATCCTCAGATCTTCGGATATTGAAGATAGGGTTTCTTCCCACTCCAAATCTCATATGGTGTGGTAGGCACAGTCTTAGTTGGAACTCAGTTCAAAAGGTATGCGGCTGATTCAAGCGCATATCCCCAGAATGATCGCGGTAACTCGGCGTTACTCATCATGGACCGTACCATATCCAATAGGGGTCGGTTCCATCTCTCCGATACACCGTTATGTTGCGGAGTGTATGGAGGAGTAAGCTGAGAGAGAATTCCATTCTCTTTTAAGTAATCCAGGAACTCGGCACTTAAGTATTCACCACCTCGATCAGATCTCAGTGTCTTGATACTTTTGCTTGTTTGTTTTTCTACTTCATTCTTATATTCCTGGAATTTCCCAAAGGCTTCAGATTTATGTTTCATTAAGAAGACATATCCGTACCTTGAAAAGTCATCCGTAAAAGTAATGAAGTAAGAATAACCGCTTCGCGCATGTGTAGACATTGGACCGCACACATCGCTGTGTACGAGTCCCAAGAGCTCGCTCGCTCTTACTCCGTGTCCAGTGAACGGAGTCTTTGTCATCTTTTCTTTGAGACAGGATTAACAAGTTGCATATGATTGATATTCGAACGGATCCAAATATCCTTCTGTATGTAACTTCGTCAACCTTCTCTCATTGATGTGACCCAGTCTACAATGCCATAAGAAAGCCTGATTTGTTTCCGGAGACTTTCTTTTGTGTGTATTCTGGACATTGAAAATCTGTGGTTGGTTTAATACGTATATACCATTGCTTAATGTACCTGACCCAATCAAAACTTGATTAAGATGAATGTTCACAACATTACTTACAAATGCAAATTCATAACCTTCTTTAGATAATAAAGATACAGATATGATATTACAGGTTGCATTGGGTACAAAATAACAATTACGCAAAACCAAAACGTGTCTATCTGACAAGCCCAGGTGATAGTCCCCCACGGACTCAGCGGTCATGCCAGCTCCGTTTGCAACTCTGAGGGTCATATCACCTGCCTTCAAAACCCTACGCCTTCTCAGTGCCTGTAAAGAATTACAGATATGAGATCCTGATCCGGTATCCAATACCCAGGATGTAGAGTTTATTGATAGATAGTTTTCAATAACATACACACCTGAAACTGAAGCCGCAACTTGCTTCAGATCCTGGGTTCTGGCCTTCCAAGTCCTGCAATCCTTTTTCCAGTGTCCACTCTTGTGATAGTAAAAGCATTCTTCCTTTCCCACAAGCTTTCCCGCTACCTTTGTTGCTTTTGTCTTTCCCTTCGTATCCACTTTACTAACACCGCCCCTTGGTTTGGCGGGGGCTTTCTTCTTCTTTCCCTTGGCTTTCGCCTTGGACCTAGAAGAGGAAGATCCTCCTACAAACAAAGTGGATGTTTCCTTACCTTTCTGTCGGGTGCCCTCTGCACTCCTCAGCATGTTGAGGAGTTCTGAAAGTTTAACTTCTTTTTCTTGCAAGTTGAAGTTCAGGATAAACTGTGCGTAAGTGGAAGGAAGGGACTGGAGAATCAAGTCCGTGTAGAGCCCGTTCTCTAACGTGGTCCCTAGGTCCGCGAGCTCCTCAATGAAGCCAATCATCTTAAGCACGTGTTCCGCTACCGATGATCCGATGGCCAATCTTGCTGAAAACAGCTTTTTCGAGACTTCGTATCTGGCGATACGTGATTGCTCTCCATACAGTTCTTTTGTATGGAGAAATATGGATTCAAGGTCCATATTCTCGTGCCTCCTCTGATGTTCATTGTCCATAGAGGCAAGCACGAGGCACTTGGCCTTCGCGCAATCGATTTCCCAGGTCTTACGGATTTCCCTATCCGCGACGCTGGTTTTGGGACTTGGGACAGGGGGAGCTTTGGTAGTAAGGAGATACCCCAACTTGTCATAAGCGATTGCCATTTTGATATTTCTGAGCCAATCTTTGTAGTTTGGCCCTGTCAGTATGTTTTTATCTAGTAGTAACTTAAGTCCAGTCATGATGTTTGGTCGCTGCAATTAGGAGAGAGTGAAGAAACACTTTAGCATGATGCTCTTGCAAGTTTAGAGTGGTTTTTAATTTGTCTAAACAGGATGGCTCCCACTGTCTCTCGAATCCCTCCTCAAACCAAAAAGGAAGAATTAGTCAGGATCAATCTCACCGTACAATACTTGCTTAACCGTTTAGCCAGGCTAGTGTCGGTACTTCGAGGGAGGTTTTCCAATGCTTTCGCGAAGTTCCTTAATTAAATAACTTCTTTTCCCTGGGGGCGTAGCCTCGCTAACACCTTTCTAGACACATACTTGGTTTATAGTATTGATCGTTAAGTGAGAAATTTCCCGAGGAGTAGCATATACTCACAGTAGGATTGAGATCCAAATATCATCGCGTGACAAAACTGAAGGAATCCTACCAGAATCATCACACTCCAAATGGTATGCAGCGCTAGCAAGTTTCAGTTTCTTTTGAAACTCCCGATGTGGATTTTTGCCCCATGCTCTTATGACCTTGGCGTGAGGTCAAAATGTCATAAGTCACATGTCAAGTTCTTCCCATCATTATCCAGGTTAATTTGAACCCACCCGTACCTACCCTTGACGTAGGCCAAAATGGCAGTACGACTGTCTCAAACCAACGCATTTTATCTATGCAACAGATAAATATCCGGCAGCTACCAATCACCATGCCTTGGCGTGAGGTCAAAATATATAGCTTGAATACTACCGAATATTTAACTGAAATGATGGAGGGCTACGGATGGTTTTGGCGAAACCGTGAACGTAGTGAACTTGATATAATCGATGGAACGGGATAGCTTTTAAAAGGAGTAGCTTAAGCTCCGTGTTTTAAAAGTTGTTTTTGAAAAGAAACCGAGTGGTTTTGAAAGTGTTCCAACGACTCAACTTTGGTTTATTTTTTTGCATTAATTTAATGCGTCCCATCATTTAATCCTACCATTGCAGAAAACAACCAAAATATGACGTACGCTTATGCCATCCGCATTCGCCACGGGGCCCCGTCATTACCCGTTAGGTTACTTAACTAATGACAGAGCGGGGGCTGGACTAGCGCGGATGAAAAACATAAGCAACGCCTAAATAGATATCATATATAGATATATAGCAATGATAGCCATTCCAGATCACAGATGAACACATTGGATATACTAGGAATCCGCATTCCGTACGAGCCTGTAACGGAAAGCGGATTACACGGTCGCGGTGAATAGCCAATATCCCACCCTAGACCCTTACGGGTGCGGCAAACTACCCGCCAAATACCCGAAGTGAAGCAACCTCCCTCAACAACATGAGTAGGCCACTCGGCACTTCGAGGTACCCGGTAGTTTGTGCACCCCCTCCATGGGTCTATCCTAGGAGCAAAAACAGTAAAAGAAATTATACAATGACGGCTACAACCTCATCTCGGTTGTGCGGCCAAATAAATAATATTACATCAATTACAAATTTACATGAATTGAAAGATAAAGAAAACTCTCATCTTACAACCCCCGGCTATTCATCCGCGACAATCCAATGAATTCATATACCCATTGTAAGTGCACGGCGGCGCCCCGGCCGTCAATCCGACGGCCAAATGCGGAAGCGGTGATAAACTTTAATTTTACATTGAACTGGAAAACCGCCGCGCACTAATATCCGGATCGAACCATTAACTAGTCCTAGCTAACTACAAGATAGGGAATAGAGATATACCGACTGATCCGAGTCCTCCGGTCTTCTCGTCATGCTCCCGATCTCCCGCGGAATGTCCTGTCTCCACATCGTCGCCGGAAGTGCACCACATCGCCTACTTCTTTTACGGGCTCCCACCTCAATGCCGAGGCAACTCGGGCACGAAGCTGGCTAGTCGACGTGCCCAAGATATGCTGTAGAATAGTGTAGAACAGTTGTCTCTTTGGGGTTTATGGAGGTGCCATTTTGGTGGAGGAAATGAGGTATGAACTTTTGTGGAGGAACTTGGGGATTTTTCTAGCATCAAGAGAGTAAAAATCCCCACTACAAAAATAGGCAACCCCTCCTCCATGCTTGGCCGGCCATCACTAGAGGAGGAGGAGAGAGAGGGGTGTGTGAGAGTGGAGTGTAGGAAAAATGGGAGCCATACTCATCTCATGCAAGAGAGAGAGAGAGGAATCAAATGTGATCATGAAAGAACATGATTACCAAGAAATACCAACACTCAACAACCAAATCATCTCCCATCATCAACACAAAGTCAAGGTATGGTCCACCCATCATGAACCATCATGAAGTCAAAAGGTCAAAGAAGAGTTGTCATGATAAAACAATGTGCAAAGACCCCCTCCACAAATACTTATTTGCAACAATGCAAATAAGCCCTCCTCCACCAATCTTCGGCCAATGAACGATACAAAGGAAATTGGCCGAAACGGAAAGCAAACTGGCAACTCCAGAAAACTGGTCCCGTAATAAATTACAGGAAAACCCCGATACTGTGCATACATACCGGCATTTGTATTCCGACCGAAATACAAATGCAATGAGACAAAATCTACACTGTACTATACTAGGATCCGGCTTAAACCAAAGCCGGCTAGTAATATCTGTTCGATCCTGATCCGTGCAATACCGCACGTATCTGATCGAACCCTGCCATATATCCATACGGCCTATAGTACAAACTGTCCGATCCTGATCCGTGCAATACCGCACGTATCTGATCGGACCCTGCCATATCTCCATACGGCCTCTACAACTTTCGCCCGAAAGCTTGAGTAACTGAATGTGGGGGACTCTAAAGACTCGTCAATACCTTGGTTGTGGACTTAACCACTAGCACGTCAGAGGTATAAGCCAATATGTAACGGGCTACCAGGTATTGACTAAAAGGGACGTCTGTGAGCGAACTCAGCCTGACAACCCTACTGAGCCTGTCAGTGACAATATCCGTACAGTCCGGTCCGTTCGTCTATAAGCATCGCATGGCGGGCCTAGGGGGTTGGTAAAAGTCAGACCCCCAAAAGCGGTACAAGTCGTGTCGGAGTGTAGCCCAGAACACCCTGAGATACTACTGGAATACCTACCAGTAAATCTCCTTGCCTCGGCCGAGGGCTTCGTGTAATGGCTCTCCTAGACACAGCGCGACCTCACCCCCAATACCGGGAGAGACGAACCCCTGAAGATGCGCTCACTGCCTCCATGTGGCTCGGGACTGTACCCAACTAAAACCTGTTTGCACGACTCCTTTGAGCCGTGGTAGGGTAGTAATCAAAGTACAGTGGGAACTCACACAAGACAAATGACGATCCCCAGGTCGATGAACTAACCTGTACACATGTCACCAGGGAACTGCCATCTGACGTCTGGTATATGACCAACTAGCATGTTCCCGGCGAGTCCTGTCCGGTGTACTCATAACCCAATGAGCACCTGTATACATCTTAGGTGATCCAACTGACACCAGTGGCTTGTGAGACCGCCCACCGTCCCTCGTCGGGGTCTCGACTGTATACACCAGTCTACTCTGGAGAATCGATGCCCTGTCTCGAAACTCTCACGACTAGGGACCATTTAAGGATGTGCTTATAGACCCCCAGCTCCCACTTATATGATCGCCCTCATACTGCTGGTGGTCAAGCAAGAATCCTAGGGGCTCTATCAACGTGTAATAGCGACCTGTCAGGTCACCTAAAACAGTACACGATGATAAAGGTAAACCAGATAGCATACTATCATCTCGAGTAAGACTGTCTTACCGGGATAGGTCCTCCATCAATCATTGCAATTACGTAACCTGTGACCTAATAATTGACTCTGAGGGCACTATCTCCAACACCCATACCATCAACATTACAGATCACAGTATGTATAACCCCCACTAATCGACGTATAGCGATTAGCAGACGTTCAATACATATATCACAATCACAGATATATACCCGTTAGCTTAAGTCTTTTAGGAGCGATCAAAATACGGATTTTTAAGCCCCAAAAACAAAATTTTCTTTCTGGAAAATCTGGGCAGAAAAATCATATTGTAAAAATCTCAAAACACCCCACTGAACACACTGCAAGAAAATTCGCCCACGGCCGAGTCAACTCGGCCGCAGATCCGCGGCGGGAGCTTGCTCCTGCCGCGGTTCCACGGCGGTTTGACCGAGTCCCTGGACCAATTTTCTACAGTGTGTAATAAAAAGCCTGAGCCGATTTTTAGTGTAAGATTTATTATATTTTGAACAAGAAAAAAAATCGGCAGAAACTATACTTTTCGGGCGTGTTTCGTGACTCTTTCTCCGATCGAACTTCTAGTTACTTTGCTAACATGTTAGATAGTGTTTAACTAGGCTCTGATACCACTGTAAGTCCACGTTATCTCTCTCGGTACTTATGGGCTTGCGGAAATGATGAAAACGATTTTTCTTTTGGTGGTAACATGGACTCAAAATACAGATCTTTGTTAAACAACTATCTAATAATCCTAACAAGAGTTTTACCTACTCGGTTAGGGGGTTATACCTTAACTTGAACTCCTTCGTCTTCAACTCCTTGCGGTGGTCGGATCGGCCTCACCTCGTCGTCTCCTCGCGCCGAAGATGGATCCACCCGAAAGCTTCTACCTTTGGCTTCACTTCAAACTAGAAGAAACTAGAACACTTGACTTGCTAAACCTTGTGAACTAGGATGAGTAAAGGAGTGTGTTGGGTTTTATCTCTATGGTTCTTGCTTCTCAACACATGAGACAAGTAAACCATAAACTAGAGAGAGAGCAAGAGGAAGAGGGAGAGCTCAAGCATGAGAGAGAAAGGAAATGAAAGAATCAGCAAGACTTTTGCCATCCAAGCACTCATAATCCAAAATCATGATAACAAGTAATAATAATTGAGTATTATGTTATGGTTGTTATCATATCAAATGGCAATATCATTTCTTGCATTAAATGCAATTTGTGAACCAACAAGCAAGCCAAGGTCAATGCCAAGAAATGATAGCCATTGTCATGATGATGGTCAACTAGTCCAACCTAGTCAACCGGTCAACAAAGTCAACAAGTCAACAAAGTCAACCCTTCAACCCAACCATGACACAATAATACTTAATTAATATTATTATTAATCATATTTCTTATTCTCATTAGGGTTTAGCAAAAGTCAACAGTCAACAACCCTAATGAGAATCATCTGCCTCCGTCTCTCTGTCAACTGTGCATACACACCCGCATCCGCGTTCCGAGGAACACGAATGCAAACGAGATAAAACCAATCCCAAAACGTACACTAGGATCTGGCTTAAACCAAAGCCCGCTAATGATAACTGCCCGGACACTAAACGTGCACAAGTGCACGGATGTGACTGAACCCTGTCGCAAAACCATGTGACCTCTTCTCTTTTGCCTAAAGGTGAATAGCTTTCTGTGTGGGACTCTAAAGACTCGACACTACGCTGGCAGTGGGTTTAACCACAGAACGCAAGCGGTACTAGCTGTGCGTAACGGCCCCAGGTAGATGCCGATAAGAAGACGGACGAGGTGAAACCCATCTGAACTCCTACTGAGCCTGAATGTGACAATCTGCGTACAGTCTGGTCTGTTCGTCTGAGAATATCGCATGGCGGGCCTAGGGGGCGGTAAACGTCAGACCCCTAATAGCGGTACAATTCGTGTCGGAGTGTAGCCCAGAACACCCTGAGATAACACTGGAAAGCTACCAGCATATCTCGCTTGCCCTAGCCAGGGACTTTGTGTAATGGCTCTCCTAGACACAGCGCGATATCAACCCCCAATACCGGGAGAGACGAATCATGTCTAACCATCACTGCCTCCAAGTGCTTTGGGACTGCACCCAACTACTACCTGTTTGCACGACTCCTTTGAGCCGTGGTAGGGTAGTAATCTAAGTACAATGGGAACACACTCGAGGCGAAGTGACAGTGTCAAGTCAGCGGACTAAGCTGTACTCATGTCACCTGGGAACTGATAACTGACAATAGGTATAGTACCATCCAACAGTTCCCGACGAGTCCTGTCCAGTGTACTCGTAACCTAATGAGCACCCGCATACTATCTCAAGTACGACGTACTGACGGCTGTGGGACAGACCGTCTCCCCTGCTGGGATGAGAAGCGCATACGCTAGTCTACTCTGGAGTATCGATGCCCTGTCTCGATAGTCCTACGATTAGGAACCTGCATAAGGATGTGCTTGTGGATTACCCAGCCCCCACGAGTGTGACTGCCATCACAACGCTGGTAATCAAGCAAAGATCCTAAGGGCTCCACTAATGTGTATAGATGATATACTAAAATAAACACATGTACACATTAAAGTAGAAACAAACCAAGTAGCATACTACTATTTTGAGCAAGATTGTCTATACAAGATGAATATCCCAAGCTTCCATTAAGTAATATACAAACTAGTATGATACAGTAATGGCCTCTAGGGCATATACACTAACATCCAATAAACTGTGGATCTTCGTAGTGATACGGAGTGTCCTGGAGAAATACAAAGGTGAAGTGGGAGTGGTAATGAAATACTTGGTTTGGTCGTGAATAGTAGTCGCAATTTACGTTGCCCTCCTTCTAATCCCTTTACTTGTCTTAACTTAATACTTTCTGTACACCGTTTAGGCTAATTGGTTTTCTTCATTCCCTACCGTTCGGCACTAGCCTAAGGTTTGGAAGAAGACTATCCAATAGGCGTAACGGGTGTACTATCTCCTAAACCAAGGAGCACTCGCAACCTAAGAGAAGGTAAAAGGAAAAAACAACTGAATAGTCCTATTCATTTTCTCCAGAACCAGAAACCATCCTCGAATAAATTCCTTCGAGTTCGTATATAACCATATGATGGTTTTATCCAATGGAAGTGGACGTTCGTAGTAATACGGGGTGTCCTGGAGAAAAGGGTAAAAGTAGGAGTGGCAATGAGGTCTGCAACTCTGACAATCCAAAAACCAGTGTTTAAGAAGGTTCGGTCAACTTGGTCACTGAGTCATAGTGTAGGGTCGGGTCATGGTCGCTGCCAAAGAGAGAGAGAAAAGAAACACTCAGCGTGCACTCTAACCTAGATCAGAATGGTTATCACTTTATCTAATCAGGAAACCTCCCACTGTAACGTCAAATTCTTCCCCAAACCTGAAAGAAGAATTAGTCGGGATCGCCCGAGGAGTAAACCAACTCATCAGTGGGAATCGGGATCCAACTATCATCGCATGATAACATGACGGAATCCGCTCACGTTATCACACTCCAGAAGGTATGCGCATGTTAGTTATATGTATGCCCTAGAGGCCATTACTGTACATAGGATGTATATTGTAGTGGATGCTGGGACATATATAGGGATGACTTTCTTGCTCGACATGATAGTATGCTATCTGGTTACCCTTTACCTTAACGTGTATGTTGATTGTCTCTCTGTTACATGTTGGTAAAGCCCTTAGGATCTGTACTTGACTACCTGGACTATGATGCGGATCATACTAGTGGGGACATGGTAGTCCATAAGTACATCCTTCAACGTCCCTAGTCGTGGGTGTATCGAGACAGGGCATCGATATACCAGAGTAGACTAGCGTGTACCTTCTCGACCCATACAGATGGGCGATGGATGATCCCATATCCATTGGTGTTTGACATCAGAGATGTTATAACGGGTGCTCAGTGGAGACTGGGTACACTGGACGGACTCGCCGAGAACTCCCAGATGGTATTATACCTCACGTCAGATGGCAGTTCTCTGGTGACACTGGTACAGAGTAGTCTGTTGACCCGAGATCGTCATAGAGTCTTGTGTGGTTCCCACTGTGCTTTGATTTCCATCTTACCACGTCCAAGAGGGCGTGCAAAACGGTGGTTTTTGGGTACAGTCCCGAGTCACATGGAGGCAATGAGCGATAGGAGGGGATTCGTCTCTCCCGGTATAGGGAGTTGATGTTGCGCTGTGTTCGATTGGCTATAACAGGAAATCCCTGGCCAGGGTTGCTGAGATTTACTGGTAAGTGTTACCAGTAGTTTCTCGAATTGTTATAGACCTCATATCAACACGACTTATCGAGCTATTGGGGTCTGACGTTTACCACCCCTAGGCGAGATATGCGACATATCAGACGATCAGACCGGACTGTACGGTAGTGTTACTGGTTGGATTCACTGGAGTGTGAGCGGGCTTGCTCGTCGATCTTCAGATCGCTCAATACCCGGATGGCCGTTACGTTTAGCAGACCGCTTGCGGCTTGTGGATGTTTGATATGATCATCATCCGCTGCCGGCGTATTGACGAGTCTTTAGAGTCCTACACAGAGGTTTCCTGGCTCAAGCGAAACGAAATAGGAGCGCATATGAGATATGTGCGGGACCGAGAATAATGCGTGTATGTGATACCGTATTCCATTCTCGCGATGAATGTATCGATTAGGTTATATGAGATATACCCTAGTTATCGAATCAAGGATTGATTCGATAAGCCAATACATTAGACACTAGCCGGTTATATGCGATATGACCGGATCGTTAAATCAAGAGTTGATTTAATGATTTAATGCATAATTATATATTTGATATATTACTTTGCATTAACTAGTATCGGTTCACTTTAAATGGATTTTCTCGCTCGGATGTGCACATTGTATATTTGATATAGTTTTGTGCACATGATTGTATCATGTTTGATGATACATGTTAACTTGGGTTTGTGTGAAGATTAAACCATGGTTGTGAGAGTGGTTAGGGTTTTGTTTATTCTCCCATTATTTATTTATTCATTTATTTGTTTATTCTTTTGGAAAATAAATGGAAAGGAGAAAAGAATGGTGGCTTAATTTGGAGTTTAGTTGAAGCTTCATGAAACTTTGATAAAGTCAACCATTCTTATCTCATTCTTAACCCTAACCATTCCCACTAACCATGATTCATTCTCTACACTTGACTAGAGTTAATATTATGATAAGTATTGTTTTTCTATTCATTTTTTAATTAATCTTATCATAATATTCTTCTTCTTCTTCCTTGAACTCAAGAAGAAACCTTCACTTCATCAATGGTGGATTGATGAAATGAGTGAGAAATCCAAAACTAAAGTCTACCCACTTCCTATTTCTTCATCCTCTATCTCTTGCCAAGTAGTAGAGTGTGTTTCCTTCACAAGTTTTTAGGGCTTGGTGAAGGTGGAGCTTGATTTAGCGATGCCTCGACGTAGATCATCTTCGGCATGGACATCGACGACCTAGCTCGCTTTTTCTCCGACGAAGCCGACTCTAGAGCCCGGATTCCTTTTGGACAGCGGAGACGACTTCGTTGCGGAGCTATGGAGGTGGAGCACCGGATCTACATAGGTTGTATTTCCGATATCCCATTAGTTAATTGTTAACTAGTTCATGTTTCGCCTAGTTTTCTAGCAAACGATCCGTAGTCGGGTCTCTCGGCACCTAGAATTTTTGAAAATGGCATCTTCGATGCCTTGTGAGACCTCATTAGGGTGCCTAGGAACCCTACAGTGGTATCAGAGCCTAGCTAGAGCCTTAGGCGAAGTCTAGACGGATTTTGAAGTCCGAACGACCCGGAACCCCAACCGGAAAATGCTCTCTGGACGTTTTCTGAAAACGTGGATTTTTTCAAATTAAAAATTGCTAAAAAATTCAGCAGGAAAAAAATAAGAATTATGATGCAAATTTTTTTCGATGAACAGTACAAACCGCGGCGGAACCGCGGCAGAAGCCTGCCTTCTGCGGCGGTTCCGCGGCGGAATGATGACGTCATCGTACACTGTTTGCACAGTAACTCCTATTATTTTATGCTGGATTTTCTGGGTATTTTTAAAATTTATTCCAGAGTTGTATTTTCTGGGATTATTTTGGGGATTCGGTGTTTCGATCGGAGTATCAAATTTTGTCTGTATGGCTTTCCGGATAATTTTTAGAATATGTTAAAAAGTTCGACCGGATATAAATACCCATTTTTCCCCTGCCGGGAAATTTCCAATTGCTGAATTTTTCCGTAGTTTAACGACGTTCTAAGTAGTGCAAGTAACGCGATGGACCCTCTAGAAGACAACAAACCTTAACTCGATTATGTGACCGTCTTGAACTGCCCTTTGAACCTTAGGGTTTGGGGCAGTACGGCGTGCCACATGTGAGGCGTTGGCTTGACCCTTCTACGGCTGGACCGTTGGTACTGAGGCACGAACGGAATGTTGTTAGACTTGTTTCATGTGTTGATCTGTATCGGGAAAACTTGGGTGTTCGAATGTTCAATCGGAAAGTTTAACATTTTCTAATTATCTGGAATGGGATACAATAATTGGAATTCACAAATAGTTATGTGATAACTAAATGAATGTTATAAACGTAGCAATTTAGTCTCACATGATCGGTTGCCACGGAATTTTGATGTGATCTAAAGTCCGTCGCAATCACGTAGCGTACGCGGATACTCGCCGGGTAAACTTAATAGACAGCCTCACCCCATAGCCCCGACCAAGTGACTGTAGGAGAACCCCGTCGCCAAAAGCATCCGTTCGGGTGCTTCCGGCAGCGGTGTTCCGCCTTGGTGCACTTCGTCGACGGTATCGGGGGTGCTGCCGTCTACTGAAGTTTGCGACGAGTATTCGATCAGGCTGTCGGGAATCTTGTTGAATTGCCCGACTTGATATTGAAAAGTGTTTTCGATTTTGAGACTAAAATGCGGGGTTTATAATTGTTAGGCATGCGATGTCTAAGTAATTCATTTGGTCAGGCATGCGATGTCTGAAGTGGTTGCGGATTCCAACTGTTGTAGTTTTACACTTTCTTTTCTGTGACCGTAAGTGTAATATGTGATATCGCCGGTTTCGTTGCTATATGTCAACGACAATTGGGATGCGCATATTTACTTACGTTGATGACATGTGATGTTATGTGTTGCTGGATATGTTATATTGGATCGTCGTGTTTGAATAGCCGGGGTTTTTTATGTGAGATGAGTGTTTTTCATTTTCATTCATGTAAAAACTTGTATGTAATATTCTTTTATTGGGACACTTCCAGGTTGCGGAAGTTTTCACCGTTTGTATATTATTTACTTTTCCGCACTAGGATAGACCCAAGGAGGAGGGCACAAGTAACCGGGTTCTGGAGTCCAGTGGGAGACCAACTCGAGGAGTCGGGTCCGGGTCTCCTAACTCTAGAATTGGTAGGGTTGCTTGCCGCTCTCGTAGGGGTCTAGGGGTATGGGTTTGGCTATTCATCACGACCGTGGAATCCGTGTTTTATACTGGCTCGTATTGAAAACACGGACGTCCTAGTATATCCAATATTTTATATGTTTCTTCTGCTGCGATATCTGTGATGTGATCATGTGATGTTCTATGATAGATACAGTATATAGTATATATGATATATTATATAGGCGTTACTTATGTTTTACACCCGTGCTAGCCCTGCCCCGCTCTGCCGTTAGTTACCTAACCTAACGGTGCACGAGGGGACATCGAGGCGAATGCGGATGGCATAAGTGTACGTCGTATTTATCTGTGATGTTTAGGTAATTTAAATGATGGGACTTCATTAATGTGATTAATGAAATAAAAGAAACCTAAGATGTTGTAGAATCGAATTTCAAAATAAAACAGGTAGCTACAGTTCTTGCTTTGCACAGCGGTATATGTGATATATCCTGCACCTTATTCGATGAGGAAAGGACCGAGATCCCTTCACCGGGAGTGACTCCTTTAGCAATAACTGGCAGATGCTACACACTCGGTTTGTCTTTTGATTGCTTTTAAGTGTTTTGCTTTGCACAGTGATATATATGATATATCCCGCACCTCATTCGACGAGGAAAGGACCGACGATCCCTTCACCGGGAGTGACTCCTTTAGCAAAAATAGATAAGCCTCAAAAGTACTCCATTTTTAAAATCATTTGATTCTACAACGATATCAAGTTCATTACGCAATGGGTTTTCAGAAAAACCTGTCGTAGCCCTCCGTCATTTCAGATAAGTAGTAGTTAGTATTCGTGCTACGTTTGTTGGCCTGCGTCAAGGCGTAGTGTGCGGTAGCTAACTGGTGCTTATCTGTATAAGCATATGATGTGATTGGATTAGGGTAGTCGTGCGACTTTGTTGGCCTGCGTCAAGGGTCGTGCGGGTGGGTTTAATTCAATCAGGAAATGACGGGTTGAACTTGACTAGCGGACTATGGTTTGTTGGCCTGCGTCAAGGTCATAGGACGCTAGGGGCAAAATATTATCGGGAATTTCAAGTGTTGAGATTTGCAATGAGATTGCATACCTTCTATGAGATAGTTGGATCCCGATACCCGCTGCGAGTAAGAGTTACTCCTGGAAGAGTTTTACATATTACAATTAGCCGATCAAGTAGGTGTCTAGAAAGGTGTTAACGAGGTTACGCCTCTGGAAAAACGAGGTTTACAGTAATTAGGTTCGTGCGAAAGCACGGGGGACCTCCCTTAAAGTACCGACACTGGCCTGGCTGAAAGATTGGCGAACTTGTAGTGTGTAATTAATCCCGGCTAGTCTTTCCTTTTAGGGTTTGAAGGAAGATTTGATAAAAAGCAGTGGGAGCCATCCTGATTAGATAAAATAATAACCAATCTATTCTTGACAGAGCGCACGCTGAGTGTTTTCTTCTCTATCTCTCCAGGTAGCGACCATATCACGCCTTAATCAAGATAATAATACGGAATATTGACCGAACCCGCTTGTTATACTGAGCTGGGGAACGTTGGTCCCGCTCTAACTTATAATTGTTATAAGACAGAGCAGGAAATTGGGGATTACCAGAATTCCCGTGCCGCCCAAACGAAGAGAGTGCATGCTGATGCATCATCTTCGGGTGTGTTCCTTACAGAGAACTGTTTCTCAGTATCCTTTACGTCCTGGGTATATGATACCGGATCAGGATCCCAGATATGTAATCTGTTACATAGGGCTACAGATAAGTAGAGAACTGAGAACGGGTGATAAGTTTCATGAGGCAGAAAACGGGGCAAGTGTTGCAGCCAAGTCTGTTGGTCACTGTCACCCTGTATTACAAATACATTGATTCTGAACGAATGTTATTAGATACCGAACCTGATATACAAAATCATATCAGTCTCTTTAGTAGTAAAGAAATGATAGAATTTTGTATTGTTGGATAATGTTTTGAACATTTCCTATATCAAAAGTAGATCGGTTCAGGCACGTTATCTAAAAGCATTGATGTTCTAAATCAAACTACAGTTCTTAGTATACGGAACACACACAAGAGGAAGAGTTCAGAAATGAACGAATCCTTCTTGAGGCATTGTAGACTAGGTCATATCAATGCGACCCGACTGGCTGAAGTTATATTTAGATGCATATTTAAATTAGTTTGAATTTACATCTTGTGAAACTCGCCAGTCATGTCACAAAGATAAGATGACCATAGCTCCATTTAATGGAAACAGAGAAAGAGTTAGTGAACTCTTGGGATAATACATGTTGATGTATGTAGGTCCCCTGTCTACACATGCCAAGACTGGTTCTTTATACTTCGTTATATTCTCCGATAATCTCTCAAGATTCAGTCATATGTTCCTGTTGAAACACAAGTCCGAACCTTTTGAGATATTCACAGAATATAAGTTAGAAGTAGAAAACCAAAATACGGGTATAAGTATTATATCATTTGATGTGATCAAGGAGGAGAATAATTGAGCACGGAAATACTGGACTATTCTAAAGGAGAATGAGATTCTCTCTCAGCATTACTCCTCTGTATACACCATAAAACGATGGTATATCGGGGCGGAGCAGATACAACCTATTTGATAAGGTGTGCTCTATGATGAGTACTACTGAGTTACCTATTTCCTTTTTGGGAGTTATGCGCTTGAGAAGATGCGTACCTATTGAATACGGTTCGAATCAAATCAGTTGCCTACCACTTTATATGTGATATGGAAAGGGTAGAGCCCATATCTTAAGTTAGTTAAGATTTGGGATTGCCCGGCCTATGTCTAAAAGCAAAATCCGGACAAGCTCAAGGCAAGGTCTGTTATATAGAACTGGAAATGTTCCAGCTATACAGACTGCAGCTGATGATTTGATAGAACCAAAGGATTCAGTAGATTCCAACGAACCTCAGCCTCTCCGCCGATCTAGTAGGGTTCCTCACCCACCTGAGAGATACTTCTGTTTCTCTATGACAGTAGGAGCGAGGACTGCATCATGAGATGATGACCCAACTAGTTTCGAGCTGGCCATCAGGAGTGGGACTCTGTAAGAATGGCTGGATGCTTAGCGATCTGAGATGGAATCCTTATATACCAACAAAGTATGGACTTTGGTTGCTATATCTGAAGGGTTAAATCCCCATCAGGAGCAAGTATATCTTGAGAAGATTACTTGGTGTACATGGAAAGGTTGAGACTTTCAAAGCTAGACTTGTTAAAGGTTTGCATCATTGACCAGGTGTGGATGATGATGAAACCTTTTCTAAGTAGCTATGCTTAAGTCCATCCAGATCCTACTTGCCATGGCTACATACCATGACTAGGATATCTGGTGGTTGGGTGTCATGACAGCTTTTCTAAATGATGTTTTAGAAGAGGGCGTCTATAAGTACACAGCCAGAGGGCCTCGTAGACAGTGGGAGCAGCGGAAACGTGTGCAAGATGCTTTATAGGATAAAGCAGGCATCACGGAGTTGGAACGTCTGTTTTGATGGATTAGTCAAAGAAGTTGACATCATCAAAATGGTAGATGAACCTTGTATAAACAAAAAGGTAGTAGGGAGTATGGTGACGATCCTCGTAGAGTACGTGGATGACATACTCTTGATAGGGAAAGAGTTTCCTATGCTACGCTCGATCAATCTCCGCTTATCACAATGATTCTCCACATAGGATCAAAATGATACCTCCTAAATCCTGGGTTTTGGATCTGTGAGATAGATCTAATTGGATGTTAGGACTCTCACTAGTTGTAGTGAGACGGTATCAACCGATCCTGGGAAGAATCACTGGAAGGGTTCCAGGGTGATAAAGATGACTGAGTGTCAGTCACAGGCATTGTCTTAATCCTCAGTAGAGGGACGGTATGTTGGAAGAGTTCCAAGCTAGATACTGTGACATATTAGACGATAAAGGCAGGATACATTGCTACTTAAGATGCTACCAAAGAGGCTGTTTGGGTGTATATTGGTTCATGAGATGAACTATGTTCCTCCCATTGTGTGACAATGGAGTTGTGGGTTATGCCAAGGAACGCCGGTCCCATCAGTGATCCAGACATATTCTAAGGCAGTATCACTTGATCATGGAGATGGTTGATCTCCAGGGAGATCGAGGTTAGGAGAGTAGATTCAGAGGACAACACAGCGGATCCACTCACAAAGGCCTGTTCCCAGAGAGAGACTTTCATGGGATGGTTGAGTATGAGATACTGCAACCACTGCTACAGATGGCCCTAGTGCAAGTAGGAGATTGTTAGTTATATGTATGCCCTAGAGGCCATTACTGTACATATGATGTATATTGTAGTGGATGCTGGGACATATATAGGGATGACTTTCTTGCTCGACATGATAGTATGCTATCTGGTTACCCTTTACCTTAACGTGTATGCTGATTGTCTCTCTGTTACATGTTGGTAAAGCCCTTAGGATCTGTACTTGACTACCTGGACTATGATGCGGATCATACTAGTGGGGACATGGTAGTCCATAAGTACATCCTTCAACGTCCCTAGTCGTGGGTGTATCGAGACAGGGCATCGATATACCAGAGTAGACTAGCGTGTACCTTCTCGACCCATACAGATGGGCGATGGATGATCCCATATCCATTGGTGTTTGACATCAGAGATGTTATACGGGTGCTCAGTGGAGACTGGGTACACTGGACGGACTCGCCGAGAACTCCCAGATGGTATTATACCTCACGTCAGATGGCAGTTCTCTGGTGACACTGGTACAGAGTAGTCTGTTGACCCGAGATCGTCATAGAGTCTTGTGTGGTTCCCACTGTGCTTTGATTTCCATCTTACCACGTCCAAGAGGGCATGCAAAACGGTGGTTTTTGGGTACAGTCCCGAGTCACATGGAGGCAATGAGCGATAGGAGGGGATTCGTCTCTCCCGGTATAGAGAGTTGATGTTGCGCTGTGTTCGATTGGCTATAACAGGAAATCTCTGGCCAGGGTTGCTGAGATTTACTGGTAAGTGTTACCAGTAGTTTCTCGAATTGTTATAGACCTCATATCAACACGACTTATCGAGCTATTGGGGTCTGACGTTTACCACCCCTAGGCGAGATATGCGACATATTAGACGATCAGACCGGACTGTACGGTAGTGTTACTGGTTGGATTCACTGGAGTGTGAGCGGGCTTGCTCGTCGATCTTCAGATCGCTCAATACCCGGGTGGCCGTTACGTTTAGCAGACCGCTTGCGGCTTATGGATGTTTGATATGATCATCATCCGCTGCCGGCGTATTGACGAGTCTTTAGAGTCCTACACAGAGGTTTCCTGGCTCAAGCGAAACGAAATAGGAGCGCATATGAGATATGTGCGGGACCGAGAATAATGCGTGTATGTGATACCGTATTCCATTCTCGCGATGAATGTATCGATTAGGTTATATGAGATATACCTTAGTTATCGAATCAAGGATTGATTCGATAAGCCGATACATTAGACACTAGCCGGTTATATGCGATATGACCGGATCGTTAAATCAAGAGTTGATTTAATGATTTAATGCATAATTATATATTTGATATATTACTTTGCATTAACTAGTATCGGTTCACTTTAAATGGATTTTCTCGCTCGGATGTGCACATTGTATATTTGATATAGTTTTGTGCACATGATTGTATCATGTTTGATGATACATGTTAACTTGGGTTTGTGTGAAGATTAAACCATGGTTGTGAGAGTGGTTAGGGTTTTGTTTATTCTCCCATTATTTATTTATTCATTTATTTGTTTATTCTTTTGGAAAATAAATGGAAAGGAGAAAAGAATGGTGGCTTAATTTGGAGTTTAGTTGAAGCTTCATGAAACTTTGATAAAGTCAACCATTCTTATCTCATTCTTAACCCTAACCATTCCCACTAACCATGATTCATTCTCTACACTTGACTAGAGTTAATATTATGATAAGTATTGTTTTTCTATTCATTTTTTAATTAATCTTATCATAATATTCTTCTTCTTCTTCCTTGAACTCAAGAAGAAACCTTCACTTCATCAATGGTGGATTGATGAAATGAGTGAGAAATCCAAAACTAAAGTCTACCCACTTCCTATTTCTTCATCCTCTACCTCTTGCCAAGTAGTAGAGTGTGTTTCCTTCACAAGTTTTTAGGGCTTGGTGAAGGTGGAGCTTGATTTAGCGATGCCTCGACGAAGATCATCTTCGGCATGGACATCGACGACCTAGCTCGCTTTTTCTCCGACGAAGCCGACTCTAGAGCCCGGATTCCTTTTGGACAGCGGAGACGACTTCGTTGCGGAGCTATGGAGGTGGAGCACCGGATCTACAAAGGTTGTATTTCCGATATCCCATTAGTTAATTGTTAACTAGTTCATGTTTCGCCTAGTTTTCTAGCAAACGATCCGTAGTCGGGTCTCTCGGCACCTAGAATTTTTGAAAATGGCATCTTCGATGCCTTGTGAGACCTCATTAGGGTGCCTAGGAACCCTACAGCGCATATCAGGCAAGTTTCAGTTTCTTTAGAAACTCCCGATGTGATTTTTGCCCCATGCTCTTATGACCTTGACTAAAGCCAACAAATCATAAGTCACATGTCAAGTTCTACCCGTCATTGTCCAGGTTAATTTGAACCCACCCGTACAAGCCCTTGACTAGGGCCAACAAGGCTATACGACTGTCCCAAACCAACGCATCTATCTATGCAGCAGAAAGGTAACAAGCAGCTACCATACACTATGCCTTGACTAAGGCCAACAAACATAGCATGAATACTACGTGCTACCCGTCCGACGGAGGGCTACGAATGATTTTTGGCGAAAAACCTTTAACGTAATGAACTTGATATCGTTGAAGGAACTGGATAGCTTTTAAAAATATAGCGGCGAAAACCTTTACTAAAGAGCTCACTCCCGGTGAAGGGATCTTGGCTCTTTCCCCGTAGAATGAGGTGCAGGATATTCCAACTGAATACCACGATGCAAAGCAAAAGTAATCGACTATAGTGAAGTTATTGCCCTGACGCAAACTTCTGTCCAAGAGGTCACTCCCGGTGAAGGGATCTCGGCCCTTGCCTCGTCGACTGAGGTGCTGGATATTCATAACCGAATACCACTGTGCAAAACAAAAGAGAACGCCCTTGCAATAACAGCTTTTTGAAAAGTGTTCCAACAACATCAGAATAGGTTTGTTTAGCTTGCATTGATCCGAATCAACACAGTCCCATCAATTGATCACACCACAAAAGAACGAAAATAATGATGTACGTATATGCCATCCGCATTCGCCACTGGGTCCCGTCATCACCCGTTAGGTTACTTAACTAACGACAGAGCGGGGACTGGACTAGCGCGGATACAAAATATATACAATATCTACTAGTATATATATCAATATATGATATTCGCTCAAGGCGTGATAAAATGCAACATCACAGAAATGTAATAAGCATCACAGGACAATACAGATATCTGGGATCCCCGGGTTTCATAGAGCCGCTACTGAAACCCGACGCTCCCCTGGTCGTGTGGATAGCTTGTGCAATGAAATCCTAGACCCCTACGGGCGCGGCAAGTTACCCGCCAAAACCTGAAGCGAGGCAGCCCCCTTCAACAACGTGAATAGACCACCCAGCACTTCACAGAATCCGGTAACTTGGGCACCCCTCTTGGGTCAACCTATACCCCCTACGAGTGCAGCGAATAGCCCGCCAATTCTAGAGTGAAGCCCCCTCCATCTCAACGCCATGAGATGCGGGCCCGTTGCCCTCTAGATACCGGCTATCCGTGCACCCCTCCACGGGGTAATCCTAGTACAGAAAGTAAAATATACATACAACGGGTGCATCGACCTCAGCCCGGTCGTGCCCCAAAAGAATAATATACAAGCAGGCAGTGACGACAGTCCACATGTCGGACGCTCGCCCCGCAATATCAAATGTACATATAAAACAAAACTGTACTAACATTGCATCCAGGCTATCCACCACGACAAATCCGCAACAACACAGTACAACACAGAACATCAACGTGAATGTCACGTTCGCAAATCCGTCTAAAAGGGCTATAGCAGTTAGACAGGATTTACCGATCAAACGACATTCACGGTCGTAGATATAATGTAAATACTGTGAACTAATATATTTAAAATTTTCGATCGACTAAATTTTCCCGAAGTGGGCCCCAAGCACAACTGTAGCACTCTAAAAAATCTGGGCCCAAACAGAATATACCAAAACCCCCATTTCCAAGTCTAAGACCCTCTGTAAAAATTTGGTGCAGTAAGGAGTCTAAGTGGCGGCGGAATCGTGGCCCAAGCATGGGTTTGACCGCGGTTCCGCGGCTGAACAGTAATAACAGGTGACCAAATTTTTACAGAACTCTTAGAATTCCCTGCATGTATTTCTGCAACACACTGAAAAAAAATTCGAGCCAAAAAAAAATTCGACAGAAAACTGAACCAGAAAATGCGGGTTTTCGGAAAATCCGTTCGATCGAACTTGTAAACATATTAGAGCAAGCTAGATTAGGTTAATGGTGTGGCTCTGATACCAGTGTAAGTGCACGGCGGCGTCCCGGCCGTCAGAACGAGGCCAAAATGCGGAAACGATATTTTTACAAAACTTGTAAACCGACACCACCGCGCACTAAAAACCCGGATCGGGCCATTAACCTACTCCTAGCTAACTAGAGAAGGGGTAGAGAGCTATACCGAGCGATCCGTGTCCTTCGGTCTTCGGCCTCCACTCCGATCTCCTCGCGGAATCTCCGGTCTTCATCTCCTCGTCGGAACGGGCACCACATCGCCGGGTTCTTTTACGGGCTCCCACCTCTGGACCGAGGCAACTCGGGCACGAAGTTGGCGAGCCGACGTGCCCAAGAATACTGTAGATGAAGTGTAGAAGCTTTTGTCTCAAAGGGGTTATGAAGTTGCCTTTTTGATGGAGATGAAGAATGGAAATGAGCTTAGGATTTTTGGTGTAATCTAAAATGATATGAGATGAACATTTTGTGTCGTGATTTTTGTGTCGTGATTGTTTTTGTTCAGATTCTTTTTTGTATATTTCATTCTTTTGTTAATAACTAACTTAAAAAAATAAAAATAAAAAACCCACATTTTTCCTCCTCCTTTTCTCTTATTCTTCTTCTCTCTTCATATCATGGGTACCCCATCTCGAAAAACTCTTGCCGAATTTTGGTACCCACAACCAGACATAACTTCCTACGGTTCTTGCTTTGGCCGAACGTCGAACGATCCATCCATGCCAAAAATTTCTTTGAAAGATCGGATAGACGCATCTATGACAACCAATTGCACTCCGCAATCCACTTCGTATCAACCGTTTCAACCTCCCCCACCCTCTTACGTTGATGCCCCTTTTGCGAGTCATCCATTATCCATCGCTGAACGTATTGAACAATCTCGTAGCCGATTTTTCACTCCTTTCACCACTGCCAATTCTTTTGATCAACAATTCCATTCACCTTCGTATCCAAATGTTGATCATCACCCTGTCCAACCATTCAATTCCTATGAGTCCTACCCAAATTTTGCACCTGCCCTAGACATTGCTTCTTAACAGCCTTTTGGGAGTTTCCAGTATCCAAACAATTTTGAATCTTTTACTGAAACCCCTTCATAACCCATGTTTAGTTTGGAACAGTCGTTGGAAGACTTTCGGGTGGCGTCGTACCAACAGATGATGGAGTTGAATATGTCCATGGCCGCCCTCATACAACTTAGTGACTCGGTAGCTAGTTTCCAACCAGCTCCACATTTTCCAATGTATGAAGAGGCGATAGGACAGGCTGAGAATTTGAATAGTGAGAGTGATTTGTACATCCTTCCAAATCAAACCAACCCGTCCCAAATTGAATCCTACTACTCCGTTTTTGAATGTCTATCAAGTGTCTTAAATGATTCACCGATTGAAGATAGAACGTTTGATGAGTTGTGCGACTTTGTAGTGTTTGATTTACCAGATTGTGAAGGGACTCTGTCAAGTGAAACCATACCCAATCCCCTTGACCTCTACACCTCCATCTTAGAATCTCAATTGATAGAAATCCATTCTTTTGATGAGGTGTCTGAGAATATTGATTTTCACTTGATTGAGGATATTGACGCTGGGAATATTTTGGATGATGAACCCACAGTTTCGTATGAGTTTTTCTCTCCAATTCATCATTCCGAGTCATTAACTGTTTTTCCCGAACTTCATATGCGTCTTGATTTTGATGATAAATGCATGGATAAGTTGAATTTTGAGGAGACTTTTGAAGATAGTTTTGAGGATGAACCGGTTTTACTTGATGAGTCGGATTTTCTAATTCATCATGTCCCTTCCACTGACTGTGTACACCCTGCTGAATGTTTAACCGATCCCATTCCTCAGTTTCTCCCCTCCACCCTTACCATCGTTCCGACCTTGCAAGAAACAGTATCACTTACACTTCTTATGTCTGGTTTACTAAGTTCGGCGTACCCATTTCTCACGAATCTTGAGGGATTTGACCTCATCTCTCAACGGGTTGATAGATTAACACAATCGCTTTTTACACATCGGTCATTACAAATTGTGCTAATTTATTCACTCCATTTTCACCCTCAAGTTCGTACTCTATTTCTTTTTCCCTTCCGCTATTCTTCTTCTCATATACTGGGACCGTATACCACTTCTATCCCCACACGGTCTCGCGTGTTTCTCATTTCTTTTCTCTACACTCCATTCTTTCACCAACCACTCTATTATCATGATAGAATTTTTGAATGATTGGTGCTCACTTTTGGCCTGTGTATGGCCTTGTATAGATTGATACTGTTCTCTTCCCCCCCTAACTCTGAATTTCAACACTTAACAGTGGAAACATTGTTTCGCTTAACTTTGGGGGAAACCTTTTTGTGTATATATTTTTAGTTTTCTTTTTGTTTTGTATATAATTTTCTTTTAAGGAGCGCCGACAAGTTTGACCCTCTTAGTGTAGCCTGACAGTGAGGGCACTGTCAAGTTTAAGTTTGGGGGTGTGCTCGGTAAGCTTTCTACCTTCGCATTCATTTGCATATTCTGCATTTGCATACTTATTTAAAAACCCATAAAAATCAGAAAATTTTCTAAAAACATAAAAACTTTGTCGTCAAGTTAGCTAGTGGGAGAACTTAGATTCAATATTTCGACGGTTTTGTTTAATAAGATAGGAACAACTAAATCCTATTTTTAGATTTTGAAAACCTGAAAGATAACTCCCCTTTGAAGTTAACTATAGCTAATATACGTCTTTACATCACACTACACGTGTCGTGAGTTTTGAAAATTAGATGACAAGTCTATTATGTCTGAAAACTTTTAAATCGATAAACTATTTTCTGAGGATCAAATAGGTTTGTTCTGAAATAAGTAATATCAAGACTAGTTTATAAAGAGAGGTGGATATGAAGGGATATTATTGATGTCTTGATAAGAACTAATTCTGAAGAATAACCCATCTGAATCTTGATTGGAGTGATTACACACCTAACCCACTAAACACGTCTTTTATCCAAAAAAATAATAATTGAACAACCAGTTATATCTCCGTTCGCATTAAATCGTTATGATTTTCACGCCAAAATTGGTCTTTTGTTTTAGGACCTAGGTAACTTGAGCAATTAAGTCCGCCGGGGTGTCTTACACCTAATGCCTTAAAATCAACTGGTTTGGGTGCATTGGCCCAAAGCTCGCTAAGAAGCCTAGAAAGTCCAGATTAAAACAAAGTCAAGCAAGTGTTCTCTCCGAGTTAAAATTCCTAACGGTTCTTTGTGTGAGAATAATCTTGACAAAAGACAGGTTTTTATAAAAATATTTCTAGCGGAGATATGAAAGGTTTTATTCTATGATAAAGACTATTGCACGTTCACAGAGATGTGTATGAAACGAAAACAAGAAAAAGCTGGAGTGAAAAATAAGACTTAGTTTCCTGTTAAGAGAAAGATAGAAATTCTGAATTTGAAACCTAACTGGAAAACGAAACTTGAGAAGTACTTAACTCTTTATAAAACTTGTGTGATCCTTTTTAAATCTTTATCTGGGCTTTATTTTGTGACATGACAACTTTAATCGATCCTTTTGAAACTTAACGACACTATCTACACTGCACGTAAAGATATATAAAATCTTAAGTTAAATAAGAAGCGAGGTGTGAAAAATAAAGGTTCGATGGTTTTAAATTTAGGATAATAGAATAGCTAGCTTTAAAATAAAACCTTAGGGTTTGAATCATAGTTATTTCGCAAAACCAGCTTGACGGGATTTTGTGGGTAGTATCCGCTGAAAACTCTCAGGAGACAACACTCCTCCTACTAGGGACACCTAAAGGTTTAACGGCTTGTTGCACGAGCTCAGTGCAATCGCGTTCCCTGCGAAAGTGAGGACATGATTCTTTTTGTTGTTTTGCTCGGGACGAGCAAAACATAAGTTTGGGGGTATTTGTTCATATCAGAAAACTGCATTCTAATACCGCTCATTCATTATCTATTTATTGTATTTATCGGTACTATTAATCAGTGTCTGCTCAGTAATACAAATTATTTCCCCTCCTCCTCTCCGGCTATCGCCGCGGTCCCCACCGCCGCCACCTTCTTTCTCCTACTCTTCAATACCGCCACCGCAACCGCCATCATCATGACCACCATTTCCCTCTTCTTCAACTCATCGCCTCCTTCTTTCTCCTTCCCCTCAACACCTTCGCCGCCGCCACCATCATCAACACCACCACCTTCTTCCTTTTTTTTCAACCCACAACCGCCGCCGCCGCCCTCATCAACAATACACCGCCACCGTCATCCTTCTTCCTCCTTTCCTCTTCAACCTGCCGCCGCCGCCTCCTTCCTCCTTCTCGGGCATCGCTGCCGTCCCCACCACCATCTCCTCCTCCTTTCTCCTCCTCTTCAACAACGCCACCGTGGCGGTGTTGAAGAATAGAAGAAAGGAGGAGGTGGCGGTAGGGATGGCGGCGATTCCCGGTGAGGAGGAGGAAGACAGCGGCGGCGGGTTGAAGAGGCGGATGAAGGATGGCGGCGGCAATTGTGGGTTGAAGAAGAAGAAAGTGGTGGTAATTATGCTGATGATGGTGTTGGCGGCAGTGGGGTTGAAGAGATGGAGGAGGAAGAATGGGTTGAGATGTTGATGAGTTGAGGAGGAAGATGATGACGGGGAAGATGGCGGTGTTGAAGAGGATGAGAAAGAAGATGGCGGCGATGGCCGGGGAAGAGGAAGAGGAAGAAGAATAATTTTCAAATGTAAAGTAGGGGGTTGTAGAAGTAACTTATAAGTATATGGGGTTATAGGTAAATACTAATTCTGGGGGGACAAAGAAAAATATTGAAGTATGTGGAGGCTAACGGAAAAAAATTCTTTATATATATATATATATATATATATATATATATATATATTCTAGAAGCTATATATATATATATATATATATATATTCTAGAAGCTAGAGAATGTTCTTTGTCAAGTGTCTTGTAAAGAATTAAACTAATATTTCGGTTGAAACTTCCTCTTCTAAAATGTCAATGTTAATTAGAATAATTTATGAAAAAATATTTAAAGAGTTGTGTTAAATTTTTAATCTCAAAACGTATGCGTTTGTCTTCTTCTTTTACTTTCTTATGACTAACAAATGAGAGAGAGATGGATTGAGATGGCAAATCATATGGCACCCCCTCAGTTCTAGGTAAAATTAATAATAGAGATTTTGTCCCTAGAAGTTGCTGGCTTAACTCTTTTAAGACTTCAACATGATCTAATTTTATCTGTATGTGACAAAGGATTTTTACCTCTGATTTAAATAATTTTCTTCGAAACGTGTGTCTTTTCCATATACCTCTGGAATAAGTTATTTTGACTAGAAAACGCTCATTTCAAACTTCAAACTGATTCATGTAGAGAAATATTGTTCTACTCGAAAATATTTTTTAAAATACCTTGTGGAAAAAATATTGTTATGCCAGAAACATGAATTGAATTGAAGCCAATTGATTATTGCAAAAGTTGGGGGGTTTTCCGGATATAGCTTAAAAAATTTGCTATTTCAGTATACTTGTATTATTCTTCAATATTCCTCATGCATTGAAAATTCTTAAATTTTTTGAAAATATCTCTTAAATATACTAAGAGTCTGTCTCTCAGTGTGGGCTGGTAGAAATGTTGTTAACTTAACCGAAAAGAGAAAAAGACCCACATCGTACACAATTATTAATGTGGTTAAGATGATTAACATCATATCGATATACATATTCTTTGACTAGGGATCCTATTATACCAATTGGAGGGTTGTTATTTTTTGTTTGGATTGATTATCGTAGTATGGAAAATAATAGTAGAGAATCCCAATCTTGACGCCTATATAGTATTTTTGTAATAATAATTTAAAGATGGACTTAGTCGTTAAATTCATCCTACTGTTAACATATCTGATACGATTCTCTTCCACTCGCCGCGTGTTGTCGGTGGGGTCCACACGAGACGGTTCTGGTCACCGCCCATTAAATTTGACATGTTTTGTCAGCAACATATACATCATTTTCTCTCTTTCACATACTACTATTTTGCAGCGTGCAGAAAATTTTATCTTTGAATATTATATGAAAAATTTATAAAGAAATCAATAGTTTTTCTAAATTTAAATTACTAATACGGAAAGTAGTTATATTGGAATTGAGAAATTTATGGGTTGTGCAGAATAACAAAGATATAAGGAATTATGTATAAATTTGTAAGACGTATCCTTTTAGATTTTAGAGCACGAGAGAAAATGTGTAACGAATAATATTATAAGAGAGAGAAAGAGTGTTGTTGACTTTTCATCTTCATATTTTTGTCTTTTGTGGTGGATTAGATGGACATCTTCACTTGGTTAATTTTGCTAATCGAATTTTATCATTTTTCTAATTTTTATTTTTTTGATTAATAACATGATTTAAGAACTTTTAATTATAATAATAAAGATTTAGCTGAATTTTTGTTCCAAACTGCCAACTAAATTTTCTCTTGTGATTGCAAAAGCGTTCACACTTTCTGAATAGGTCGAACATGTGAGCTGCGGTGTAATTACCTCTCTACATGCCAAAATTTGCCAAGTGAAGAATAAGAAACGGTTATTTAAGCATTTCATTGTACATTCTTCTTCTACCCGTCTATTTTTTTAAACTGGCCCGGAAACGTCATCCAAACATACACAATATCCATACACACAGCATACACAAACACACAACACACACAGACATCCAGGGACTCACGAATTTGCCCCGAAAACGTTAATTTGTAGTTACTTTCCTTTTTGGGGTTCGAACCCCGCACTCACTCCAGAAGGAGAAGTGACATACCACTAAGCAATTTCTCATTGATTCTACCCGCTTATTGGACTTGAAAGACCATGCATTATAAAGTAACAAAATGTTTGCTCGGGTGTATCTTTAGCCTATGTATCGATGTGTGTAAAAATAAACGTCTTTCAATAATGCATAATGCAACATAGACGTCATCCGATGCATAGGCTAAACGTTTTTAAATTCTTTGATTTTTCATACACATATATTTGAGGGTAGAGTGATCAACTTGAACAGATTGGATCGTTAAAATATGTCGTGGATCGAGAGTTTCCGTTTTTAAAAAAATACGGACCGGTTTGAAATGGAGCGCTCCCATATGTGTGTGTGTAGGAGATCGCTCTATTACAAACCGGACCTTTTTAAAAACGGGAACTCTCGATCCACGACATATTTGAATGATCCGAACCGTTCAAATTGATCATCCTACACTCAAGTTTTTGTGTATGAAAAATCAAAGAAATTGAAGACCTCTAACCCATGAATTGTTATATTAAAAGATGTTCATTTTACACTCGTTTGATGCATGAGTTAAAGGTCTTCCATTCCTTTGAATTTTTATACACATATAACTGAGAGTAGGGTGATCAACTTGAACGGTTCTGATCGTTAAAATATGTAACGAATCGGGAGTTTCCATTTTTTAAAAACGCCTGCCGCTTGAGAGAGAGAGAGGGAGGGGAGGGGGAGGGATTCATTCCAAACCGGTCCACGTTTTTAAAAAACGGGATCTCCCGAGACACTACATATTTTAAGGATTCGAATCGTTCAAGTTGATCACCCTACTCTCAAATATATGTGTATACAAAATCAAAGGATTTGAAGACCTCTAACTCATGCATCGGATGAGTGCAAAATGAACGACTTTCAATATAACAACATAAAAGTCTATCTAATTCATAGGTCAGAGGTCTTTAAATTCTTTGATTTTTCATACACATAGAGTTGAAGGTAGGATGATCAACTTGAACAGTTCGGATCGTTCAAATATGTCGTGGATTGAGAGTCTCGTTTTAAAAAAACGCGGACCGGTGGTTAGGACGAGTGTGCGTTTTTTCAAATTCACGAACTTTTTCATAAGACTTTCTTCCGACGATCTGCTCCTGCCAAGTTTTTCTACACATTTTAGATATTGTATGGATGAAAAATCATATTGATTGAGTTGATTGGAGATCTTTAGTAGTATTCTTGCTAAATATTTAAATATAAAATATTTAGTCTCATGATTAGAAAAATTAATGAAAAGTACTTGTCCACGGGCTGTGTAAGCCCATAAACCCATGAGTCGGGTTGACCTGGTGATGGACCAGATAAAACCCATCCTCGGTGATACTTGTATACTGATGACCCAGATTCGGGTAATATTTTATCGGACAATAAAACTTTGACACATAATCTATATTTTACGGTGATATTTAATGAGTTATTATTAACAGGCTCTAAGAAAGTTGGTAGAGCCCATGCAACCCATAAGACATTATGATGGCAATCTTTGTGAAACAAAACCATAAAGATGCTTCTATTGGCATATTGCGAAAGGAATGGCAATGGGGACTATGGTAAAACTAGGCTTGAAGACCAAGGAAGCTTCTATGACAAAACCCTTTGGCTTTCAAAGGATATCTTTGAAAAATATTAAGAGTATTTAGTCAAAGTTCCAATTTTTTTGATCACTCTGGTGACCACAACCAAATCCTTCAATTCCCCATTGATGTCATCATAGAAAAACAGTCCCAACCTCACCAAGCATTAAATAACCACCCGTAGCCCATTAGCTCACCACCACCACCACCTCTCTCTCTCTCTCACACACACACACACACACACACATCTCATTTGAACTTTTGAAGTGAGATAGAGATATGGCTTGGAATAAGGTTCTGCTCATTTTGTTGGTCATTTCTCCTTTGCTGCCATCAATAGCCGTTGGAGGCTTGTTATCTCCCCTAAGTCCTATGCTCTCTCCTGTTTTGAGTACTACTCTCATCTCTAAATCTTCCTTTATTAGAGTATTTTGTTTGAAGTTATTTCCTTAAATGGTTTTGATGAGATTTTAATTAAGCACTAGTTAAGTTGATCTGTTTGATCTTCTTGGTTAAGGTTTGATTTTCAAGAATATGGGTTTCATTTGATGCTCTTAAAAGTAGCCTCTCACTTTGTTTTCAAGCAAAGTTGCCCTTTTTTTTAACCTTTCCCTTTCAAGTGGGCTTTCCTTGTTGGGGAGCTTCAATGGCTTCTTTCAACATCAAAGATCTCTTTAGAACAGTTCTTTTTTGTATCCATTAGATTAATTTCTGAATTAGTTCAATCACCCTGATAGATTTACTTCAATTCTAGATTAAGGATGCAAAAATGTTTTACAAGGATGATGTTGATTCCTAATGCTTCAACCCATGCGTGCCTTGTTTTATTGAGTTTTTTTTTTTGAAATAGGGTAGTTTGATTTTTAAATTATAAAAATAGGGCAGTTTGTTTTATATTTATAATAATAGGGCAGTTTGTTTTATATTTATAATAATAAGACGGTTTGGTGGACCTCATTCCCTCCCTAGTTTAGAGGGCGGGTTCCCCTCCCCAGTTTAGACCCGCCCTCTACCTATTATAGAGGATAGAGGAGGGCGGGTTCCTAGAACCCGCATTCCCCTCAATTTTGAAGTGGGCGGGTTTTGAGAACCTAAAGGAGAGGCCGGGTCCTTTCTAAAGGAGAGGGCGGGGCCCGCCTTCTATTATAAATAAAAATTTAAATTATAGGGGTCCACAAACCGCCCTATTATTATAAATATAAAACCAACTACCCTATTTTTATAATTTAAAAATCAAACTACCCTATTTCAAAAAAAAAACCCTTTATTGAGAGAATATTCTAAGAGGAAAGTGTGGTTTTGGTGACATGGGACACACCCGCATCTTATTTCTAGTCAATCCATTTTCAAAGGGTTTGATTCTGTTAAATCTTTGAGATGAATGGTTATATTAGTTGGGGGCGGGGTTGACTCATGAATTAAATTTATTTTGATGTTTTTGTGTAGATGGTATATGTGATATTGTGGAGTGTGGCAAGGGGAAATGCCAAGCCTCATCAAACCACACATTTGGGTTTGCTTGTGAGTGCAATCCTGGTTGGACCCAGTTCCACACAGGGGACCATTTTAGGTTCCTGCCTTGCGTCGTTCCGAATTGTGAGTCTCTCTCTCTCTCTCTCTCTCTCTCTCTCTCTCTCTTATATAACCACTTCTTAGAATTATATTGCATATAGCATAAATATTATCGATAATGAGTACATTGAAAAGTGATGCGATATTGTTATCAAGAAAATAAAAACCCCTCTTTTGCACATCTCGTCTAGCACTTATTAGATGTGAGATGTCAACTGGTTTATGGGCATGTGATGCCCTTGGATGGTCAATTATTGGGCTGAAATTTCTTTTCTAAATCATCACCTTACGCCTTTAGGCAGGTCAATTACTAGGTCAAATTTTATCCTTTAAGCCATATTGTCATATGACCCCAGAAGTGTTGTGTGCTAATAAAGCATATGAAGGGTGCTAAGTGCTAAATGACGCATTCACGAAGGATGCTATATGTGATTGATACCTCTTTTGAATAACTAGGAAGTTACTTTCATGTGTAATCCATGTATACGTATATTAGGTAACATGAATAAGGAATGAATGAATCTATAATTTCGAAGTTAGAAGAAGTCAAATGCGGAAGACACACCTTTTTTATTATAGAATTTTTGTGCATGGAGGAAAAGTATAATTTCTATAATTTCTATTTTTTTATAAGTTTAAATGATGTATTGTTCTTTTTATTTGAGGTAAAAAGAAGGGTAGTATCATGCTTTGTTTAAAAAAATCAATTCTAAGATTTGTATGCAAATATTTTGTATGGAGGGCTTCCTTTGAATAATATGACGATGCAAAAAGTCCATATCTGATGTAGAATACTTGTGTCAATATAGAAAATGTAGCAAACACATCTTTTTCTAACAAATGTCTAGTGCACGGATTCTACCATTTTTTAACCAAGTTTAAACCATGTATTTTTCTTTTTAAAAAAGCAATTCTAACATTTCTACGCAAAATATTTTATTATGAAGGGCATTCCATAGAATATATTTTATTGTAATTAACTATGTAAAACTGCAAACTCTATTATGTTATAGCTAGGTATGGAGCCAGGATTCTAGCCCTATACGAGCAGGCTATAATCACTTGCTAATTAGAGCTCTTCTTACTTCTTTTATACACTGGTAGAATAGCAGCCTTCAAAAAAGTTGCAGACAATCATCAAAATAAAATTAATCTTCCTTTAATCTCAATATTTTCAAATTTCTTTCTTAAATCTCTTATGTCATATCATATTTTTCATTTTATCATATTTCTTCATTTTACATATCCTATCCAAAATTAATCTTCCCTTACGCTAACCGAATCCTTGTATGGTAAAATCGTTGACATAATGACGAGTTAATTTTTGGATAAAAAGTTGTAAAAGAGCAATATGAAATAGTTTTAGCAATTTAAGGGAGAAACATAAAAATTTCGTAATTAAAGGGAGATTTTAAAAATAAAAGAGAATCTGAGGAGGCATATTAAAAACGTACAATCTATTACTTACATTAAATCCAATTGAACTAAAATATCCATTTGACATCATTAGTCAAGATAGCGTGGGCCTCTCGTTTGACTATATGAATCAAAAAGTATTCCTAGATCGTTCTTTATAAACTTATACCTCGAAATAGCCCTCCATCTAAAAAAATCCCATAATAAGAAGAAAATCAAATTAACCTTTATCCTAGAACTTATTTCAAGACCAAACACATGCTTCAAATTCTTTAAATATCTTTTCTCAAAACCTTATAGGTAACCTCCGGCAAGCTCAAAACTCTAATGCGAACCTCCATGACTAGCATTTAGAGACTGCGATGGTGGCTTATAGGTTATGAAGCAACCTTTTAGTTTAACAATTTTTTATGAGCACCGTAAAAGTTTGATGGTATAATATGTAATTTGCCTTATTAGTTAAGTCGAAAGATTGCAACCGTATTCTAATTCGAAGAGAACTTTTCTCAATTATTAGATACAAAGCCCTTGAGTTTATATCAAATCATTGGATACTACTTCGCCTTCATTTTCATCATTTTTGAATTTTTTCTAGTTCCTTTTTTAAGAAATTCGGCAAGCCGTTATCCCACTTTTTTGAAAAATAGAAAACCATGGATACACTATTTTTTAATGTTTAATTACACATAGTAATAGACCTCTCGACTCCTGTACTATATGGAGTTGAGCACTTACTGCTCTTAAACTTGTCTATTCTCTTCCCAGTCTATTATATATTTGAAAAAATTGTTATAATTATAACCAATAAAAGATATATTTGCACCCTCAAGATTTTTTAAATATAGCAAGGCAGAGTGTACTTTATAGTGTCTTTCACATTTCACAAAAACATATCATTAAATATAAAGGCTCATTTGCAGGGAGTAAGACAGAGTGGAAGACTTTGTAGCATAAGGCCTTGAAGTTGGTTTGGTTAATAAGTGTGTTAAACAATTTGATGCGAAAATATAAGACACCGTTATAATATGCTAATATAGAACATTTTGATGTTAATATGCATTTATGCAACCAGAGTACACAAAAGTTAGTTGCTCAATATTATTGTTCGAGCTTATTGTAAATTGTTGGAGTTGTATCTCATATCATGTTCAGCATTAAGTGCGGTTCGTTGATCCGAAAAATTCTGGTTCCGATTTGGTCCAGATTAATCTATGTGCGGGGTAGTTATTGATAAATAAGATATAAGCATACTTAAAGAATAATTTTAAATTTAAAGTCTAAAGTAAGATGGAGATTGTTGGTTTTTAATTTAAAATTAAACTGTTACATTGTATAAATAGAATAAGAAAATATCCTTATTTAAATTATAGTGAGAATTTAAATTTATAAAAAAAAGAAGAAAGATTAATGTTAAATAAAAGAAGGTTTTTTTTTACTAAATGGTCCTTCAAACTTGACTAATCACTAAAATATCCCAATACTTGATGATTACTAATTACTCTCCCAAAACTCTAAATAATTACTAAAAGGTCTCTCTACTTGCTAAAAATACTATCTTTCATTCTCTTAGGTATTTAACGGAGAGATGTCGAGGATAGGGTTTTAAACCTCCAAACCTTTTCCTACATCTAAAATCCCCAAGTTCGTTTCTAAATTAAAATTAGATTTAGGGATTTGCTCTATCAAAACTCAATTCGTCATGAAAACATGATCTTCTTTCTCAACCTTCTCTTCCCATGCACTAGTGGAATACGAATATGATCAAATTTGCAAGCTAAAGATAAGTGAAAAATCTAAATCAAAGAGAGAGAAGCCGAGGGTAATTGGGGAGAGAATTTGAAATAGGAAAAAAGATCAATTCTCGATTGAAGTCAAGAGTAATTGAGGAGGTATTAAAAGATTCCTAACAACGACATTATATTTGAGTGAAAATCTTGGAGGGAGAGTAAAAAGTAACAACTTAAAGGTTTTAAGAGAATAAATAGTAATTATCAAGTATTTAGGGGGGATTTTAGTAATTACCCAAGTTTTGAGGGACCATGTAGTAAAAACCCATAGAAAAAATGAGATATATGTAGATAAGACAAAAAAGTCGTAATTTTAATTAGTTACCCATCCAATAGAATTGAAAAGACAAAATTGGATAGCAAATACAAAATTTCCCAATCACTCATCCAATAGAATATATATGTTTTTAAATGTCTTACTGCACCAAAACTCCGAAGTTATGATGAGGGTTATATATTTTATATTCCAACACGCACCCTTGAATTGAACGCCTTTTCTTTTACGGGCCATAACCTAGGGTTTTACCTAGTGGTAATGTTTTTAATAATCCGTTTTAAATATGCGCTCGCTGGTATTTGAATCCAAATTGCTCGGATATCATTTTAAATGTTCCCGTCACTGCACCAAAACTCCCAAGTTATGATGAGGGTTGAGGTAATATATTTTATATTCTAAGATATGCATGTTATTATTATATATGATGCAATGAAAATTTTCCACCTTGACCTTTAGTTCTGATTCTTTTTGTACTTTGTGGAGTAACAGGAACAATCAAGTTATCCTATCATAAGATTGGCCATAGAGCTTTTCGATTAAATGTTATTAAATATAAGTTTTTAAAAAAAACTTCTCATATGCTATTCTTTTCCAGGCAGCATCAACTACTCGTGCTCAAAAAGTTCGGTGGCACCTGCTCCTGCACCACCTCCATCGTCTCCAACCAACGTCTCCATCTTTGATCGTAATTATAGCCATCCAAATTTATATATATAAATACATAATTATTGCACCATTTAAATTTTGTATCCTCTATTAACTTGTGTTTTTCTTTCTTCAATAGCATGCTTGTGGTCTTATTGTGGTGGAGGCAAATGCACTACAACTTCTTCACCTTATGAGCACAAATGTGAATGCAATGATGGCTACAGCAACCTCTTCAATTCCTCTTCATTTCCTTGTTATGCAGATTGTAAGGGGTTTTTCCTAATGAAAATTAGATTCGTTATAACTATATATTAGCCTAATTGATTATGTTTCGATTACAGGTTCTTTAGGTGCAGATTGTGTAAGCCTCGGCATCAATTTGTCAAATTCGACTAGCGCATCCCCTCCATCCAGTCTAGCTGACAACGGGAGTTCATCTGCAGGAGGTATAATGGAAATCAATCGATTTTTTACTTGATTACATAACAATGTTTCTATTATTATTATTATGATTATGATTATTATTATTTTGCAACAATGTTTACGCTTATCTCGTGTGATTTCTCAGATTCATTTGCTCCGAAGACCTCAATTTGGCTGTTCATCTCAATCATTTGTGTCGCCATAGTTCGATCGTTCTAGATATGCGGGATACACTCATTTTGCCATACCGATATTATTATTATTGTTAGTGGTATACGTGTGATGTTTGTGTTGAGGTGCGAGTGATACCATTTCATTTATGATTTTATGTACAGTTTATTAGTGAGAATAATTTCGTGGTTTGCTGGATTTGGAGGGCCCTGTCTCTCTGTACTCCGAACTATTATAGCAATAAAATGATCTGTGCACATGAAATAAACATTTGTTTCATATAATTTTTAGTTTCATCAAGCGAGCTCATCATAAGGTGCTTTAATTACTTGAAATACAATCCGATATCTAGTTCGAGTGAATTATAAGTTTTAGGAGCAACTAGCAGTAGAGTGATGTATTTCTGATATGCGACTGATTTGTTACCTGAGCTAATAACATTACCCAACTCAGATTCAAAATCATAAGGTTTATTCTTATATATGTGAGCTTAAGAATATAAAGTTGGGCATTAGCCCAAAGGCGTGGGGAGATTTTTTTTGAGGTTAATTACTTAGAATGGTCATGTCTTTTGTAAACAGTAGGGATGATAATCTGAGTCTGGATAGTGTCCGAGCTTTATCAAATACGGATGTAATTTTCATTTCCATGACAATCTGCATCGGTCGATAGTCATCAGATATGGATATAGTCATCAGATATGGATATGGTAATACATATATCCCTTCCGTATTTATATCCGATAACAAAAATTGTAATTTTCGGCTTTTTTTAAGTATATCTTTTTCATTATTCATTTCATGTCCGCATTTGTATCCGAATTTTATCAAATACAGATAGAAAATTTCATTTTTGGTAACTATCCATAGCCGTATTTTAATCCGTCTCAAAATGCCGCACCTATATTCGATTTGTATTTGATACGTTTTATGCCCCTAGTAAAAATAGAGTGAAAATCTATTTAATATAAACAGTTAAAACATCACCGATGGGATGAATACCTTGCAAGTATCACCTATAAGTCATGGTCACTAGATAAGCGGCTCCTGCAGATTTGCGCATTTACCAATGGAAACCGTATACTGATTTCAACAACCACCTTGCATCCAAAGTACGGTAAAGGTACACTGCCTTTGTAAGTGCACCCTACAATGGAGCATATGTGATATGCATTGAGTGGAGTTTGCATGGTGATTTTGCATTTAAGTGCAAAACCTAAAGAAAATGAAGCACTTAAATGTAAAAGCACAATGTAAAGTCCAATGCAAAGATCTCATATATGCTTCAATGTAGGATGCAACCTGATGTGGCACAAAATGCAGAGTACCTTCGATGCACCAATAAATTTATAGTTGGGGTTATCGTGGCAAGAGATTCTCTTCAGGGTCCTCCTCCGATGCCTAAGTTAGCCGTCGTTTAAGACGAGATTGAGGCATTTTTGGTAGAGACGAGTGCGTACATTTGGCCTCAAGTTAAAAAGGTTTATATGGAGTCGGTGTGATGCAATTGAGAAGTATTCATTCTGTTATTTAGGGTTTTGCGTTTGGGCCCAATGCGGGTATCAAGCATTCGGGTTCGGGTTATCCCCAATTCGCAGGTTCAATTCGTAGGTTCGGGTTATCCCCAATTCGTAGGCTTCCACAGGGAAAGGTATAACACCCCTCCCCCTGCCGAATATTTCATGTCATATCACACCCTATAAGGACACTCTAAGGCCCATGTACTCTTCAGAATAAGATTAGTTCAGTAGCTGCAGCTGCAACAAGACTTTGAAACTCGAATTTTGTGTTTAAACAATATATACAGGGTCTGCATGTCACGCATATCCTACGTCTCAATTTTTCTTAGCATGCACGATCGATGATATCATTTTTTAGACTAACGAGAGACGTTCATTTTTCGTTCACTTAATCACATGTGCTAGAGATTAGGAATCTCATGAAAATTGATATGTAGGGCATGCGTGACATGCAAATCACGGTGAACGGTCTGGATTGGTAAAATATACGGGGGTAGGATGTTATAGAGCGCGTCTCATTTGTCTCATATAAGAAAACGTATCATTGGATCGTTACCCCCCACACAGTATGTGTGTTTATTTTTTTTAAATGTTCATAAGAGCCCAATGGCTAATGTTTTATTGTTTTAAAATGTTCATAAGAGCCCAATGACTATATTTAAGGCAGACAGGGAAACATTTCTTACTTATTTTAGGATCATAATCCGAGCTAATTATTTGTTTACAACTTAGTAATGATACTCCATATTTTACTTTCAAATTATATGAATATGAATATTATATTATCCTGCTTGTACCTAGGCTTGTCAGTGGGTTGCGACTCGACCCAGACTCAATCTAGATTTGTTGATAAAATCCTGATGCCGTATAAGAGCATCAGGATCCATACTCGACCCGATCAAACTCTTTAATGGCTTAATAATGGGTGAGGTTGGGCCTCTTCAGCTGGGGCCAATTTAGACCCGATCCGTTACCTTTTATATATAACCCTGACCCTAATCTTGAAAGCGATCGCCAATCTTAGTAGTTGATGGATTCAGTTTTCAAGTTATATTTTAGCTGTAGATTTTATTTCTTAAATTATGGGTTGTATGTTATAACTTCAAATTATTTAGAATGTTGTTAATTATAGATTTCAAGTTATAGTATTTCCGCATTTGATCAATGGTTATAATTGATAGTTTATTATGTATTAACTTTTTTTCCACTTGAATATGTATTAAATTTTTATCAGAGCTTCTTAGTAATTGTGTTGCACTTATAAAGTTGAATAGTAGGGAAATGAGTTCAAGTAATATGGGTATGGCGAATTATTAACAGTTTTGAGTCTCGATCCATTATGTATATAACCGTTGGAGAAATAGCCGCGTTTGTTTCCATAATAATAAATGGGTCTATATTTGAAACATGCAGGAACCGACCTGCTCTGACTCGTCTACAGGACTGCTTGTACCCAAACTTGATGCCTAAATACAAAGGTGGTGGTGGTGGTTGAAGAGCTAACCATAAATGTTGGCATGGTTAAATTGGGGTAGTACATCCCATCGAATTGCATGGTTTCTGCTCATTAATTTGTAGCCTCATTTAAACTTTTGGTGGGTGGCTTATCATAAAGGAGTCATGGTATAAGCGTGAAGGCATTAAAACTCATTAATGGAATGTTTTCTATCTATATTTTGGATGATGGGCAGGATGGATAAGAGTTAAAGAGATAATTTCTCTATCCATTTATCATTTAAATTGAATTTAAATTTTTTGAGAAAAGAATGATATACCGAGCTCGAGGAAAAATCTTCTCAATAAGAGCTTATAAAGAAATTTATCCACAAGCCCTTTGCAAGCCTTTGGATGGGCTTTGAGATTCGTGCAAGAAGAGAGAGAGAGAGAGAGAGAGCGTGCGCAAAAAAGATTTACACGAATCTCAAAACCCGTTCAAAGGCTTATAAGGGGTTTGTAAAGAAGTTTTTTTCCTGAGCTCGAACCCTAGGCTTTGGTAACGGCACTAACGCAGGCTTCAGCCTTAGACTTCGTGATCGGTCATATAATATGGATTTATGTTTGGGAAAAAATATATATCAAAATTGTACACATCCATCTTTTCCCCTCTTTTAATTAAAAAATAGCTAGATGATGAATGCCAAATACATTACTTCAATAAAAATGGTAAAACTATTGGTTTAAGTAACATAAGGCTATTGGCAGGATTCCCGCTTTATGCTCAGGATTGCAGCTCAAAATCATATGTCAATCTTTAGCCGTGTTGATAGTACATGATATACAATCGTATACAATCTGAATAAATCAATGCAATGCGACGTGAATAAATCATATATAATGCGGATTTCTGTGACTTTTTCACTTTTTATTTTCGAAAGTAATCAACATTAAATTATATGCAGTTATCAGTAATTTTAAGATATTTGCATAAAAATTAAGGATGTAAAGGGATCCACATATCAGATATAGATGTAACCATATCCATTTCAATATGGATAAAGATAATGAAAACAACTTCTGTATTCGAAAAAGTTGGTTACAGATACAATATTTGTATTTGGTTATCGTTGAAAATTATATCCATATTTGAAAAAAATTGGATACAAATACAGATTCCATTCGAACTATCCATATCCATTTACATCCCTAATAAAAATATAGATGGAAAACTAAACTTTGTCATGGTAAATCAGAATATAAATAAATGTGAGTGTGTAAATATAAGAGAAAGGAGGTAGTACACTTTTTCTAAAATAGTCAGGGCAAAAGCTAATTTTTCTCCAAAACAATCCAGGAGAAAAGGGTCAAATGCAAATTTCGTTAAAATGCAAGGGAATAAAGTAAATTTTCCATCACAAACCGACAAAAATTTGCTGGAGCCGGTATGCCCCGTGGCTTTTCATTATATATATAAAAACTAGGTAGGTTAACCTATAAATGTCATAAAAATGGTTTATATTTCTAAACCTTAGGGTTCACACCATTTTTATGACATTTATAGGTTTACCCACCCAGTTTCTAAGGCTCTTCATGTAACATGGATATTTAGTGCTCTAATTATACGTATCAATTACTTTGAGTTCTTTGACATCTCTGTTGCGCCCTAATTACTACATGACATTTTTGTAAATCTTATTCTTCTCCAATTTTATTATAGATTCAAACGACAATAATGCATAAACATGCAATTTAAGGCCGTGTTTTGTTGAGATCGGTGTTTTGTATTTCTAGAGGTACCGCACACTGAAAGAGGACTGAATGCTTCACCATAGTCTTTGAAGAATTTATAATTTTAATGAACTTTGAGGATGTTATGGGCTATTCAATAAGTGTGTGCAAATTAGGTTTTTGTAAGACAAATAAATACATAGAGAGAGGATTGTGTACAGATAAGGAAGAAAGATACGATAAAATAACCTTATCAAATCCAGTGTTCATTTCTTTCTTCTTTGTTGATGGTCAGATCTAATTTTTACACTCCTGTATATTTGAGATTTTCTTTAATATCGTGGTGACTTGACTGAAAACAATATATGTTACCGGTGCGGCCAAACATTATTCGACAAAAATTCATATGATGAGATGAATGTTACATTTTTTTTAATGAAAAGTTGAGACATAGCACACCTCAATAGTATATTGATAAAAAAAAAGTTTAATTATATCAAAATCCTTCATAAAATTACCATTAGCAAAATAAAAGAAACAAATCGAAAGTTCTAAAACTCCTCCGGAAGGCTGCAGTAGTTCCGTGTGTTTTTTAATTTGTCTTTAACTTTGCTAGATACTTCCGCCACCAATAATTTGAATAGAAACTCGATCTTTAATAATACATCGCGTAAGTATAAATCTTTGTTGTCAAAGATTTTCGAGTTCTTTCTGTTCAACAAACAAAAGCAAATAATTATTTAAAAATTATTCCAGCATTATGAAGCCTCCGAATTCGGTGGGTCCCAATCGAGGGCCATTTCCTCAATCTCGTCGGGTAATCTTGCAATCCCAAACATTCTTGCCATAATTGTTTAAATATCAACACTAAAAGGACATTTCAAAAAAAGACGGTTGTCTGTTTTTTCGTGTGAACTACAAAATTCACAAGATGAGTTTCCTACTGATCCTTTGCATGTCATATCTGATCTTGTCAAGAGTCGTCTGTTGAGAAGAATCTAAGCAAATAATTTAATTTTCAACGGAACTACCGATTTCCAAATAAAGTTATACCATAAAGCTTCAAGACCTGCAAAGTTTAAAAATTTATAACAATTTTTGCACCGTAAATTTACCATCATCATTTAGTTTCCACACTACACCATCTTCCTTTTCTGTTGGTGCAATTCCATTAAGCTCTCTGAGTAAGTTTCTCCAATTATTCACAACTCATAATTAAGTAAGCGAAAATTCAATAGCCTCCACCGCCGTCCATTTGAAAACAGATATCCCATTTCTCTAACAGTAACTTCATTATTTATCATTGAATAAAAAACTTTAGGAAATTTAGACTTCAAAAAAATCTCTCCCATCCACTGATCCAGCGAGAACCGAATTGTTTTGCCATTATTCAAGACCTAACCACAATTTATAGATAATAAAACCTCATTAAGAGTGATATTCTTCCACACCAAATCATTTCCTGTATTTAGTAATCTCCCATTTTTTGTAGCAGAATGATAAGATTTCCAACACATGACCCAAAGCATATTGTTGTTGTTCAGAACCCTCCACTCATATTGCAAGAAGACTAGTATTAAAATCCTTCAGGTCCAGAATTCCTAAACCACCATATTCTTTTCTTTTACAAACTATGTTTCAATCTACCAATATTTTGAAAGTGCTTCCTGAATCTCCCGTACCCCTAAAAAACCATTTTCTAATATTGTCAATTTTTTCTGTTTACTTTTGATAATCTAGATATGAATCCATCATCTTGAAATTCCTAGATGAGATTCGACAACTTATAATGTAGCAATAAAGTATACAGAATACCTCAATCGATTGAAGAAAGAATGTTCTACTGCTATTTGTCACGATCTTCTTAGAACAACGGTTGGAAGATGACCACATCGTGATGGCAAGAAATTCTCATGTAATCACCCCACAAGCTAACTCACAAAGATGAATAAGAAAGAGGGAGAAGATGGAATTTTATCAAAAGAGGCAAAAATCCTCGCTCTTAATCAATTGTCGCAAACCCTAGGCATGCATACATTATATATAGGCATAAAACCCTATTTGGTTTGGTTCGGGTTTATATTCATATTCGATCCGACCGGTCCAATCACTTGGGCGGAAATAGTCAAATAACCAACATTTTCCAGCACCCATTTTGGAAGTCTATAAAAAACATGTAACATAAATTAAGGTATAGCTGAAATCACCGAAATTGTCAAGGTTATGAAAGTTCCTAGCGCCCTTGTCGCTACAACCGCGGCCAATGCGGAATCAAAAAACAAAAATTTTACAGGGAGTACTAGAAACTAATTCCTAGCGATAGTTCCAAACACTAAACTAGAAAAAAGCATGCAAGGTTTAGGGACTACAGACTACAACTTTTGATGAGTGTCCACAAAATCGTGGAAAACCCCTCCAAGCTCCTTGTAGGCCGTCGGCAAAAAGTTTGAGAGGCGACTGCCCTTACCGAAGATAATCCACTCGAGAGAACCGATCTAATCTCTAACTTCACCTACTGAAGCAACCGATGCTCCAAGCTTGTTAGAAATGGAGAATGGGGGTGTAGGAATTTTCTACTATCATTTTCACTCTCAAACTCAAGCTCAAGAAAGAAAATGAAGAAGGAGAAGGAGGAGGATGAAGAGGTAGTCATAACAAAAATGAGTTGAGTGTTGTGTAATGAGTGAGAGAACGGAATCGCTTCATAATAATTTTTCTGCCATCCAAAAAAAATATCACAAGAACTTTTCCTTTAAACAAATGAAGCCCATCTTTCTCTATATGTTCACAACCATTCTCAAAGCCACTCCACTCTCCATCCCATTTCTTTGAATATTCATAAATGAATATTCACAAATGAGGTGTCCACTTTCTAAAAAGTATTCCATATAAATACAGAATACAACCCGGTATACGTATTGAAATACATATATGCAAATTCGTATAAAAATACGAATAACCAAGAGAGAGAAAATGAACAGTGAATAATAATACTAGAATATATATATATATATATATATATATATATATATATATATATTAAAAATATATATAAATTATTATATCAAAACTTGATTTAATAATCCGGCTTAATCCTGAGCCGGCTAGTATTATCAACCGTCAGATTAAAGTCCTGTTTAGATAAACTAAAAACCACTCTAAACTTGTAAGAGCATCATGCTAAAGTGTTTCCCCTCTCTCTCCTAATTGCAGCGACCCAGAACATGACAGGCCTTAAATTATTATTAGATAAAAATATTTTGACAGGGCCAAAGTATAAAGATTGGTTCCGGAATGTCAAGATGGCAATTACCTATGACAAATTGGGGTATGTCCTTACTACTAAGGCTCCTGCCGTCCCAGGTCCTGAATCCAGTGTCGTGGATAAGGAAATCCACAAGACCTGGGAGTTAGACCGTGCGAAGGCTAAGTGCATCGTGCTTGTCTCTATGAATAATGAACATCAGAGGCGGCACGAGAATATGGATCTAGAATCCATATTTCTCCACACCAAGGAACTGTATGGAGAGCAATCTCGTATAGCTAGATACGAGACCTCGAAGAACTTGTTTCAGTCGAGGATGGCTGTCGGATCATTTGTAGGGGAATATATCCTTAAGATGATTGGCTATATTGAAGAGCTCGCAGACCTCGGGACAACATTAGAGAACGAGCTGTATACAGACTTGATTCTCCAGTCCCTTCTTTCCACCTACGCCCGGTTTATCTTGAATTTCAACATTCAAGGTAAAGAAGTTGAACTTGCAGAACTCCTTAACATGTTGAGAAGTGCAGAGGGTACCTTGCAGAAGGCAAGGGAATCACCCACTATATTTGTTCGTGGTGCTTCCTTTTCCAGGTCCAAGGCAAGGGCCAAAGGAAGGAAGAAAAATGCCGCTACCAAACCGAGAGGCGGTGTTGGTAAGGTGGGAGTTAAGGGAAAGGCAAAGGTTGTGGTGTCAGTCGTGGCAAAGGACGAATGCTTCCACTGTCGTAGGAAAGGCCATTGGAAGAAGGATTGCAAAGCCTGGATTGCCAAAAACAAGTTGTGGTTTCGGCTTTAGGTGTGTTTGTAATTGAAAATTGTCTGTCAATCAACTCTACTTCCTGGGTATTGGATACCGGATCAGGATCTCATATATGCAATTCATTGCAGGCACTGAGAAACCGTAGAGTGCTGAAAGTTGGTGATATGACCCTCCAGGTTGCTAACGGAGCTAGCGTGAATGCTGTGTCCGTAGGGGATTATCACCTTGGATTGACGAGTGGACATATATTGGTTTTGCGTAACTGTTTTTGTGTACCTAGTTTAACGTGTAATATCATATTAGTATCGTTGTTATCAAAAGAAGGTTATGATTTCACGTTTGTAAGCGATGTTGTTAACATCCACCTTAATCATGGTTTGATTGGGTTCGGTACACTAGATAACGGTATATACGTGTTAAACCAATTACAGATTTTCAATGTCCAGAACACACTAAAAAGAAAGTCTCCAGATATAAATCAGGCTTTCTTATGGCATTGTAGACTGGGTCACATCAATGAGACAAGGTTAACTAAGTTACATAGAGAAGGATATTTGGATCCGTTCGAATATCAATCTTATGCCACTTGTCAATCATGTCTCAAAGGAAAGATGACAAAGACTCCATTCACTGGACATGGAGTAAGAGCGAGAACGCTCTTAGGACTCATACACAGCGATGTATGTGGTCCAATGTCTACACATGCAAGAGACGGTTTTTCATATTTCATTACTTTTACGGATGATTACTCTAGGTATGGATTCATTTTCTTGATGAAATATAAATCCGAGACCTTTGAGAAATTCCGAGAATATAAGAATGAAGTAGAAAACCAAACCGGCAAAAGTATCAAGACACTGAGATCTGATCGAGGTGGTGAATATTTAAGTGCCGAGTTCCTGGGTTACCTAAAAGAGAAAGGAATTCTCTCTCAGCTTACTCCTCCATACGCTCCACAACATAACGGTGTATCGGAGAGACGGAACTGAACCCTATTGGGTATGGTACGTTCCATGATGAGTAATGCTGAGTTACCATGATCTTTCTGGGGTTATGCACTAGAATCAGCTGCATATCTTTTGAACAGGGTTCCTACCAAGACTGTGCCTACTACACCATATCAGATGTGGAGTGGGAAGAAACCCTATCTTCAGTATCTCAAGATATGGGGATGCCCAGCTTTTGTTAAAAAGCAGCATGCGGACACTCTCGAGGCACGCTCAGTACAGTGTAAGTTTGTGGGACATCCAAAGAACTCCAAGGGGTATTTTTTTCTATTACGCAGAGGAACAAAAGGTTTTTGTTTCTCGTAATGCCCTTTTTCTAAAACAGCAATTTTTAGAAAAGGAAACAAGTGGGAGCGCAATAGAACTGGAAGAAATTCCAGAACCACAAACTACTACTGAAAGTTTGGTAGAATCAGAAGTTCCAGAAGAACAGGACATTCCAGCACCCCTCCGCAGGAGTAATAGGCCGTCTCATCCGCCTGAGAGATACTACGGTTTTCTTATAGATGGGGATAAAGAGGATTGCGTCATTGATAATGATGCACCTACTAGCTTCCAGCAGGCCATCCAGAGCGGCGACTCAGTAAGATGGCTGAATGCAATGCGGACCGAGATGGAGTCCATGTACACCAACAAAGTATGGACTTTGGACTTTGCTCCAGATGGGATAAAACCCATAGGATGCAAGTGAATTTTCAAGAAGAAGATTGGTGTAGATGGACAGGTGGAAACCTATAAGGCTAGACTTATTGCAAAGGGTTTTCGTCAAAAACCTGGTTTGGACTATGACGAAACATTTTCTCCAGTGGCTATACTCAAATCCATTCGGATCCTTCTTTCCATTGCTTCCTTCCATGATTATGAGATCTGGCAGATGGACGTAAAGACGGCTTTTCTAAATGGTAATTTAGAAGAGTGCGTCTATATGGATCAGCCAGAAGGATTCAATCAGAGTGGGAGAAGCGGGAAAGTGTGCATGTTGCTTAAGTCCATTTATGGACTAAAGCAGGCATCGCGGAGTTGGAACATCTGTTTTGATGAAACGGTCAAAGCATATGACTTTATCAAAAATCCAGATGAACCATGTATATATAGTAAAATTGTAGCACGAACTGTCGTATTCCTCGTCTTGTACGTGGATGACATTCTCTTGATAGGAAATGACATTCTTATGTTACAATCTGTCAAAGGATTCTTGCCACACAGGTTCTCCATGAAAGACCTGGGTGATGCCTCTTATATTTTGGGGATCCAGATCTATCGTGATAGATCTAAGAGAATGTTGGGACTTTCGCAGTCCAGGTATATCAACACTATACTGAAAAGATTCAGTATGGAAGATTCTAAGCGCGGTAATTTACCGGCTTGTCACGGAATCACCCTCTCCAAAGAGATGTCTCCCATGACTGATTTGGAAAGGGATCGCATGTCGATTATACCCTACGCTTCTGCGGTAGGCTCTATAATGTATGCGATATTGTGCACCAGACCAGATGTAGCTTATGCACTGAGTGTGGTAAGCCGGTATTAGTCAGACCCAAGGGAGAAGCACTGGAAAGCAGTAAAGAACATTCTCAAGTACCTGAGAAGGACTATGTTCTTGGTTTACGGCGGAAAAGACCTCAAGATCGAGTCTTTTGCTGACTCCAGCTTCCAGAGTGACAAGGATGACTCCAAGTCCATGTCAGGTTATGTCTTTACCCTCAATGGAGGGGCGGTGTGCTGGAAGAGTTCCAAGCAGGACACCGTTGCTGACTCGACGATAGAAGCGGAGTATATCGCTGCTTGCGATGCTGCAAAAGAAGTAGTCTGGATGAAGAAGTTCCTAACAGAACTTCAGGTGGTTCCTACCATTGTTAATCCAATACCGCTGTATTGTGATAACAACGGCGTTATAGCTTTAGCGAAGGAACCCAGGTCCCATCAGAAGTCCAGACACATCTTAAGGCGGTATCACATGATCAGGGAGATCATAGATCGCCGGGAGATCGAGGTCCGGAGAGTTGCTACAGAGGAGAACACTGCAGATCCATTCACAAAGGCCTTACCTCAGACACAGTTCGAGAGGGTATTCGAGATGATAGGTCTTCGATACGCCAGTATATGGCCCTAGTGCAAGTGGGAGATTGTTAGTGTATATGTCCTAGGGGCCATTATTGTATCATACTAGCTTGTATATTACTTAATGGAAGTTTGGGATATTCACAGTTGTATTAATAGTCTTGCTCAACATAGTGGTATGCTACTTGGTTTATATCTATCTTAATATATGTATATATTTCTTTTAGCATATCGCGAATACATATTGATAGAGCCCATAGGATCTTGCTTGACTACCAGCGTTGTGATGGCAGTCACACTAGTGGGGGCTGGGTAGTCTACAAGCACATTCTTTTTCAGGTCCCTAGTCGTAGGATTATCGAGACAGGGCATCGATACTCCAGAGTAGACTAGTGTATACGCTTCTCATCCCAGTAGGGGAGATGGTCTGTCCCACAGCCATTAGTACGTTGTACTGGAGATAGTATGCAAGTGCTCGTTGGGTTACGGGTACACCGGACATGACTCGCAGAGAACTTTTGGTTGGTATTATACCCGTCGTCAGTTAACAGTTCCTAGATGACATGAGTACAGCATAGTCCGTAGACTTGACACTGCTGCTTCGCCTCGAGTGTGTTCCCATTGTTCTTAGATTGCTACCCTACCACGGCTCGACCGAGTCGTGCAAACAGGTAACAGTTGGGTGCATTCTCGAAACACCCGGAGGCAGTGGCGGTTAGATAGGATTCGTCTCTCCCGGTATTGGGAGTTAATATTGCGCTGTGTTTGGAGAGCCATTACGCAAGGTCCCTGGCCAGGGCAAGCGAGATTTATTGGTAGGTTTTCCAGTAGCTTCTCATGGTGTGATGGGCTTTACTCCAACCCGACTTATACCGCTTTTAGGGGACTGACGCTTGCTGCCCCCTAGGCCCGATATGCGATAGTCTTAGACGAACAGACCGGACTGTACGAAGATTGTCACATCAGACTCAGTAGGAGTTCGGATGGGTTTCCTCATCGGCCTTCTTATCGACATCTACCTGGGGACCATTACGTACAGCTAGTACCGTTTGCGGCTTATGGTTAAACCCACTGCCAGCGTAGTGTCGAGTCTTTAGAGTCCCACACAGAGGGTTTCCCTGCTTCAGGCGAAACGATATAGAGCTCATATGGTTTTACGACAGGGTTCGGACATATACGTGTACTTGTGCACGTATGATGTTCGGACAGATTATACTAGCGGGCTTTAGTTTAAGCCAGATTCTAGTATTAGATTATTGGATTTATGCAGTTTCAGTATATCCGTGTTTTTCGTAAATACGGATGGGAGGGGCATTCTCGTAATTAGTCGAGAAACTTCTAGAAGAAAGGTGACTCATTTAGTTTTAATTCATTAATGAATTAAACTAAATGAGGTGGAGAGCTTATGTGTTATTTGTATTAAATGTTTTAATGACTCATGAGATGATTCATCCAAAGTGAGTTAATGAAGCATTAATTGTTTTAATGACTCATGAGATGATTCATCCTAATATATTTGTAACGTTTTGAAAATCGTTTCGGTGAAATTTCGGAAAAATCGGTAAAATAAGAGGGTTTTCTGTAAAAAGTCAAAATACAAATATTTTTATTATAAAATTAAATATACATGTTCTAGCTATGTAATTGCTAGTATTTGGTGTTTATTGAGCCACTGGTAAAATTTATAATTTTCTGAAATTTTTTCCGAAATTAATTATTTTAATATTATTTTAAGCCGTCACTAATACATTTAATTAGCGATAAATACAAATTTGAATGGGTTAATTTTAATCTATAGAACCATGACAACTAAAATCTAGTTTGTAATATAAATTTTTAGTATTTTATTTCAAGTTCTTATTAGTTTTAATCGAAGAAAATTAAAATTTTAATTAATTAAACTAAAACTTGCATTTTTGTAACTTGAGGGTTCTTTTTGCATAGAATTTTTTTAGTGCAATCCCTCACACCCTCACCCCTCCTCCTTGGCCGGCTCCACCACCACCAGCAGCTGCCCACGTTTCCCCCCCTCCTTTTTGGACTTCATCTCATGTGAATGAAAAGTGAAGAATTGATTAAAATATATTAATTTGGGGGTATGGTTACTTTGAGAATGGGGTGGCTTTGACTTTGACAAAAACCCACATCACCCCACACTTCTCCCCATTCCTCCTTGCTGCCAAAACTGCTGCTGTCCCCCCCCCCCCCCCCAAATTTCCCCTCTTTCTCCTTAAAAAAAAAAACATCACAAATTGCTTCAAAAAATTCAATTTTTACCTCACAATTTTAAGTCATTTCCTTCTTCCTTCCTCCTTAGCCCTTCTTGCATGGATCTTGGGTGCTATGAGGCTATCATTGGAGGCAAATTCTCTTGCTAGATCTCTAGGAAAGTGAGGTATAATCTTGACCCATTTGTTACTTATGGTTTGTTTCCTTTAATTAAATTGTTTTAGTGTTAAATTTTAGTGCTATTTTCATTCTAGGTTTTTAAAGTTAATGTTTTGAGTTAAATTAGGGTTTTAGAAACCATTATTAAGTTAATTAATTTTATTTTGCTATCTAGTTGTGTGCTAACCTAATGTAAGAGGTTACTTTGTTATGTGGGCTTCAAACTATTTTAATTTAGTTAATTTTAAAGGTGTGAAATTGGTTGTAAATTGTTGTTTTTGGAAATCAAGAAAGGGTTTGATGTTGGAAATAGGATTTGAAGCATTGCTAATGTGTTGAAAATTAGTGTAGTGGCTATCTATGGTTTAACTTGGGTGATTTTGCTTGATGGTTGTCTTTTTGTCGCAAAGCGACGATATTGCACCAAATTTGCAAGTTTTGTGCTTACTAGGTTTTAAAATATATATATATATATATATATATATATATATATATATATATATATATTTATTGGTGAGATAAAATTCTAATTAGGATTTCATGGCATTATTAACATTATAAATTGTGGTTTAATATTTTAGTATATGCAAAACCAAGCTTAATTGTAAAATTGTGAATTTTACTTTAAAAAGAGTTAAAATCGGTATTTTTGCAAACTAGGAATTTGGAATTTATACAAATTGATGAGTTTAATTTATGAAAGTGATTTGTATGACCTAATTATGTTATTTAATGAGCATTATGGCCATTTGAATCGTTAAAATTTGTAGATTGGTTAAAACATCAAGTTTTGAAACTATGATTGGTATGTTTGGTGTTTTTCTTGATAAATCGACGTTTGTACGCCGATGTCGAGGGTTTTTGGGTTGATTTGTGAAAGCAAACCATAGGTTTTGACCTATGTGGGATTCGTGTGTCGTTTTGGTCATGAGTTGGATTTTAATGCGATACGGTACGTTATGATATATAGGTACCCCATGTGGACTTCGAGACGACAAGCAAGCGCGTGGCGACGTCGGCACCGGCGAGCGAAGATCAAGTGAGTAGATTATATTTGTAAGTGCACGGTGGCGCCCCGGCCGTCAATCCGACGCCGGAATGCGGAAACGAAACTTTTCTAAAAACTAGAAACCGGCACCACCGCGTACTTTAAACCCGGATCGGGCCATTAACCTAACTCTAGCAAACTAGAAAAAGAGTAGAGAGCTATACCGAGCGATCCGTGTCCTTCGGTCTTCGGCCTCCACTCCGTTCTCCTCGCGGAATCTCCGGTCTTCATCTCCTCGTCGGAACCGGCACCACATCGCCGGGTTCTTTTACGGGCTCCCACTTCTGGACTGAGGAAACTCGGGCACGTAGTTGGCAAGCCGACGTGCCCAAGGAGTGCTGTAGGCTAGTGTAGAAGCTTTGTCTCAATGGGGTTGTGAAGTTGTCTTGATGGAGGAATAGAATGAACTATGGAGAGAGGTGAAAAAAATTTGCAATGAGCCAAATGATATGAATAATTTCCTCTCCCAAAAATCAAAATCCCTCTCTTTCCCTCAATGTGTGGCCGGCCAAATATGAGAGAGAAAAACCAACAAGGGAGGTGAGTGTAGGGAAGGAAAATGGTGACCACACCCAAAAGCAAGCCTCACATCATTTCTAATCCAAATCTGATCTCATTAATGCAAAAGAATGGATGGAAAAAGAATCTCATCATGAAGCCACACAATTACAAGAAACCCCCTCCACTTAGCTAATTTGCACAATTGCAAATTAGCCCCTCCATCGGAAAAATCCGGCCGTGAAGGAACAAAGGAAAACTGGCCGGAACGGAATGCAAACTGGCAACTTCAGAAAACTGATCCCGTAATAAATTACAGGAAAACCCTGCGACTGTATATACATACCCGCATTTGTATTCCCACTGAATACAAATGCAAAGAGACAAAATCTATATTGTACAATACTAGGATCCGGCTTAAACCAAAGCCCGCTAGTATTATCCGTCCGATCACGATCCGTGCAATACCACACGTACCTGATCGAACCCTGCCATATCTCCATACGGCCTCTACAGCGTTTCGCCCGAAACTTGAGAAAATGGTCTGTGGGGGACTCTAAAGACTCGTCAATACTTTGGCTGAGGATTTAACCACTAGCACGTCAGAGGTATTAGCCTATACATAACGGGCTACCAGGTATTGACCAAAAGGGACATCTGTGAGCGAACTCATGCTGACACCCTACTGAGCCTGTCAGTGACAATATCCGTACAGTCCGGTCCGTTCGTCTATGAGCATCGCATGGCGGGCCTATGGGGTTGGTAAAAGTCAGACCCCCAAAAGCGGTACAAGTCGTGTCGGAGTGTAGCCCAGAACACCCTGAGATACTACTGGAATACCTACCAGTAAATCTCCTGCCTTGGCCAAGGACTTTCATGTACTGGCTCTCCTAGACGCAGCGCGACCTCACCTCCAATACCGGGAGAGACGAACCCCTGCAGATCCGCTCACTGCCTCTATGTGGCTCGGGACTGTACCCAACTAAAACCTATTTGCATGACTCCTTTGAGCCGTGGTAGGGTAGTAATCAAAGCACAGTGGGAACTCACACGAGACAAATGACGATCTCAGGTCGATGAACTAACCTGTACACATGTCACCAGGGAACTGCTATCTGACATCAAGTATAATACCAACTAGCAGGTTCCCGGTGAGTCCTGTCCGGTGTACTCATAACCCAATGAGCACCTGTATACATCTTAGGTGAACCAACTGACACCAGTGGCTTGTGAGACCGGCCACCGCCCCTCGTCGGGGTCTCGACTGTATACATTAGTCTACTCTGGAGTATCGATGCCCTGTCTCGAAACTCCCTCGACTAGGGACCTTTTAAAGATGTGCTTATAGACTCCAGCTCCCACGTATATGATCGCCCTCATACTGCTGGTAGTCAAGCAAGAATCCTAGGGGCTCTATCAACGTGCAATAGTGACCTGTCAGGTCACCTAAAGCAGTACACGATGATAAAGATAAACCGGATAGCATACTATCATCTTGAGTAAGACTGTCCTATCGGGATAGGTCCTCTATCAATCATTGCAATCACATGCCTGTGATCCAATAATTGATTCTGAGGGCACTAACTCCAACAATCTCCTACTTGCACTCAAGGCTAATTATTGCGATGTCGCATACTCACAGCCCGTGTGATACCGAACACCCAACTCTTTTACTAGTCAGTCTCACAAAGCTCGTTTGCGAAACTATTGCATTTGAGGAATAGCCTCAGTGAGTGGATCCGCTCTAATGTTTCTTTCTATGTCTCTCTATATCTCAAGTTCGCGGAGAAAGCCATCTCCCGAAATGAGCAATACCTGTCTTAGAATGTGTCTGGATGTCTGATGGGACCTAGTTCATAAATGAACTCCAAATCCAAACTTCTTAGACTGTATCGTCAACTGAACTTAATCAGTATCCTGCGCCATCCTTCCCTCAGTATCCGCCTGGACCACTTGTCCAAAATACTGCCCCTCTTCAGAGGGAGAACTATAACTCTGACAGTCACTCTGTCATCCAGGTCACCTTGGAAGCCTGGAATGATAATTGTCTCCCAAAGGAGGCTGCCGTTATCATTTCCCTAGAACATCCACTTATGTTCTAAAACTGCTTCCGATCATTTCTCCAGGACTTGATTAATATCCTATGTGGAGAAACCACTGTTAACAACCAAGGTATAACTGACCGTAGTATAGGAATTTCACTTCCTACTCTGTGTATGTCATCCAAATACTAGGACATCACACCCTACTACCTTCTTAACAGATCCATCCCATATTCTGATGAAGTCAAACCTATGACTGTCACATCAGAAATAGATGATCTATCTCCGCTATATCTGCTTTAGTCTATAAATAGACATAAGCCATTTGTCCACTATGCTTCCGCTGCTCCCACTGACTACGACAACCCTCTGACAGAGTCATAAACACGTACACTTCTGAAGCCAGTTCAGAACGACGCTATACTCATCCTCCTACCGGGTCTCATAGTCTAGAACAACAGCAATGGCAAGTTTGGGTAAACAAGAACCTCCCTGCTACCGTCTTTGAGTCTACCTGAGTACCTCTCGAGTGCCTGAGGTTACCCACCTGTTTCCTGATTTAAAATCAGGAAAGTTTACGGAGGAGGCATCACGTGCTAGCACGTGACCAGCAGTCACGTGTTGGCACGTGACAATTAAAAAGCAGCGGCAAAGGCAGATTCAGCTCCTTGATTAAATCAAAGGAAAGGCTCCAGAAAGTGTCATGTGCTCACACGTGACCAGGGGTCACGTGTTGGCACGTGACGGCTGAACAGCGGCTAGAAGACAAAGCGCAGAAAGCAGAAGAAAGCTCGTTCCAAGGGGTCACGTGCCTACACGTGACCAGGGGTCACGTGGCCACACATGACCAGGGGTCACGTGGCCACACGTGACCGGCTTTCAAAGCCTATCTATTTAACAGAATTAAATTCTGAACAGCATTCAAATCTTTCCAAAGGAGAATGATTATTTGGAACCGATTGGATTAAAGATTTAAAGGTGATTAAATATCACCTATCTATGGAAAAATCTTGAACTTGGAAAGATTTCCCCTTAAAATCTAACCGAAATAACAAAGGAATATCTTTGGATTTAAAATCCAATGGTGAATAAAATTCACCTAATAATCCAAAGGTCCAAATGAATGATGAATGCAAATCAAATCTCTAACAAATACAAATCAAATCTCTCAATGAATGATTCACTAAAACTAATTGATTCTGCTCCTTCTCCTATAAATAGGAGCCAAGAGATACACAGAAAAAGGGACAGAGACATAGAGGAGAGAGAGAGAAATAGAGCCTTGAGATCTTTGGAAGAATTTGATCTTCTGCAAAAGAAAACTTTAGGTAAGAAGGGAAAGGCTTAAAAAAGAGAATTTAATTCTCAAAGAGTTTAACTCTTATATTAAAAAGAAGAACTTAGTTCTTTCTCTAGCGGAGGATCTGCAAAGTGCACATCTCCCTATGAATTGAGAATTTAATTCTCATTGGGTTGAGATCCTGCCATGCAGATCCAAAGCATAGAAGGGGAATGGAAGTTCGAGAATTTAATTCTCACAGAACTATAGGAATTTAATTCCTTTGAGGGAAAATTAGGGTTTAACCCTACGTTATAGGAATTTAATTCCTTCAAAATGGACAGAACCAGGGTTTAACCCTAATTGAGAACTCAATTCTCTCAAAATCATAGGAATTTAATTCCCTTAAAAGAAAAGAAATTAGGATTTAACCCTATCCAAGAATATAACTCTTCAAAAAGAAGGAAATAGGAATTTAATTCCTCTAAAGTTTATTGCTAGGGTTTAACCCTACGAAGAATTTAATTCTTAAAAGATTAACAGATCTTTAAAAAGAACCAGAGTCACGTGTTATCACGTGACCCTTGTAAAGATCCACAAAGAAGAGCTTCAAGGCAATGCCTCACGTGTCCCACGTGACCCCAGAAGCACATTAGGGGAAAGCAAAAGAAACAGAAGCTAGGGGCGCCCTCACGTGCTACCACGTGACCCCTTGGCAGAAGCTCTAACGGACAAACATTTAAATGCCCATCACGTGACAGCACGTGATGCTCCAAAGTAATCAATACTTTTGGCAGAATAAAATGAATTGAGGGCGCTCTCACGTGCTACCACGTGACCCCTCTTGCATTAGTGTTTAACACTAAAGTTGAAACCTCTATATCCAGTGTTCAACACTGATTTTTTTAGTGTTTAAACACTAATTTGGAAAACTCTATTTGTAGTGTTTAACACTGATTTTCTTAGTGTTGAACACCAACTTAGAAAACCCTGTTTCCAGTGTTTAACACTGATCTGCCTTAGTGTTAAACACTAATTTGAAATCTCCATGGCCAGTGTTTAACACTGATTTGCTTTAGTGTCTAAGCACTAATTTGAAAGCCCTGTTGCTGGTGTTTAACACTAACTATCTTTTAGTGTTAAACACTAGCTTGTCAATCTCACTCCCAGTGTTCAGCACTGTTGGTCTCTAGTGTTCAAACGCTGGCCTTAGCCCAATTGGTTAAGTTTTTAGAGGCAAAGCCTCTTCTTCAATGAATCAACAAAGGGCCAATATCCCAAACACAATTAGACTTAGCCCAAGCTGGCTATAAGTCCTCAATTCTAACTTAACTGGGCTAATAGGCTCATAATATAATTAATTGGTCTTGGTCCCAAATTGGGCCAAAGACTATTTAATTTACCTTGGTTCAAGGGTACATCTTTTCACTCCTTTGATACTTGGCGTTGTAATTCCTCAACGTCTTCAAAGAGGTGACGGGTCCCGATTACCACACATCGATACGGACTGTGTGGTCCTTAAACCCATGGACTATGACGTCCTTAACCTTGACCGGGATGTCTTAAAACTAACATCGGACTGTGGGGTCCTTAAACCCATGGACTATGATGTCTTTAACCTTGACCGGGATGTCTTAAAACTAACAACGGACTATGAGGTCCTTAACCTTGACCGAGATGTATTAAAACTAACGCCGGACTGTGGAGTCCTTAAATCCTCGGACTATGATGTCTTTAACCTTGACCGGAATGTCTTAAAACTAACAACGGACTATGACGTCCTTAACCTTGATCGTGACGTCTTAAAACTAACATCGGACTGTGGAGTCCTTAAATCCTCGGACTATGATGTCCTTAACCTTGACCGCAACGTCTTAAAACTAACATTGGACCGCAATGTCCTTAAACTACCTATTGACCGCAACGTCACTAAGCTAAACAACAGGGCTCCCTTAATTGCCCTATTGTTGGATCTAAACGGTCCCGTTAAGTTGATCTTAGTCTAAAAACTAGGCTAACGTATCCTTAACAAACGGTTAAGTTGATCTTAGTCCTCAATGAGGCTAACGTATCCTTAAACACAACCCCCAAACCCAAATCTAAGAAAGATACGGATTTGGACTAGTCCACGCCCTACGGGCGACGACATAACTCAGTCTCCGTATACAATCCACGGGCAACTAAACACAAAATAAACACACATGACACGAAGTGACCATCTGGAGAAGGAGAAAGTGGTTACCGCGATGCGGTAGCGTAATTAATTGCAGGGGCTTGCGCCTGCAGGGAAGAGCGTCCCCACAATCAAAAACCCCTCAAGCGAGGGGGAATCTGACGAAGTCTGCTGCATCGGACGCATCCGTTTAAACCTTCGATACACGGTGCCATAAATCAACTTGGCATCTTCGGAGAGGTGTACGGATAGCACCAATTAGCATCTGCCCCGAATCTCAGGCTAGACGTCCCCGTCGCGCCGTCTTTCGGAGGGGAACAGATTCTGGCATGCCCGGTGTGACCTTTTCCTCTTTCCACTCCACACTTCGTGTGTCGTGTTCGCGAACCAAACACGGCTCGCTAATGGTTGCCCTTGGGTTTCAAGGTACTAAGATTTGGCGTTTTGCTTATTGCAAAAGGCAAAGAATCAATGGCTTCCACTTGTGCGAAATGCTCCAACTGCAACTGCAACCGGCGCTCCGCCTCGCCAGGAGGTATAGCCTATAGGCCCCAAGTTGCTTCGATGTTCACAATACCTGTAGAACAGGCCACTCAAGCCACCACAGGATTGTTTTTCGGGACCATGCTCCCGCCAATGAGCTTCACCGCTCCTGTGCCAACACCGGAAGCTCCTAAGAAGTCGGTCTTCGATCGGCTTACAGCTAATGCGGCCCCTCTCAACGGGTCGTCCAACTCCAGCTCCTCGGTCTTCGCCAGACTGGGCCAAAATTCCTGTGGGCCCACAATGGGGCCTACAATCCCAGAGAAGGCTACTCCTAAGAAAATAACCAGTCCTGCTCCTGAAGTCGTCAAGGCGGCTTCTCCTGCCAAAAAGTCGGTCTTTACAAGATTGACTGTTCTAGCTCCCGCTCCTGCTACCCAAAGGACATCGGTCTTTAACAGGCTGACACCAGCAGCGACCCCCCACCTACACAGGGGGCAAGACAAGACTATCGCCCTCACCAAGCCGGTTCCATCAGCACGACGCGCTCAACGTCGTTACTGGCGCCGAGTGAGGAAGGCCGGAGGCAACTCCCCTCCCGGGCTAACTCCTCCAGCCCCGATGGCAGAAGTTAATGCTGCTGTTCCAACTGGGAACAGCTTTGAGATGTTAAATAAGGTGCGTATGAATGCTCCTACCGCGGTGCTAAAGAGGTCTCCCCCTCCACTGAAAAAGGCTATAGAAGTAAAGCCAGAACAGCCCCAATCTCCTCAACGGCTGTCCTCCCAAATCTATAAAGTCTGGCGGCAGACCCGAGACTCGGCGATCGATCCAAATTTCTCCCGCCAGCACAAGAAGCTGAAAATCCAACAGGAAGTCGGTCACCAGGCTAAGCCACGAAAGGCTGTCTAGGTGCCCACCTCAACGCCCCCCTCGACTTCCACTGCTCATAAAAAGAAGAGGCCAGAGAAGATCCCCGGGCCTGCAACGAAAGCTAAAAGCGCTGAGCCCAGACGCCCTAAGGCTAGGGGCAGGATGGTCCACACTGTATACATGGCGTCGGGGAAAGAAGACAACCGCGCGTCCACAGGTCATAGACCGCTTACACGGTCGGTGACCAAAGCTCAGGAGCAACAGCAAAAGCTCTAGGAAATGATGATCGCAATGGCCGCGCTTACTGGACCGAAAGAAAGCCCCGAGGCGTCCTCGGATCAGCAACAAGAACAGGAAACCGACGCCGAGTTCCTCCGGAGGATATTGGAAAAGAAAGATAAAGAGGCTACGGAACAAGCGGCCAATATAAAGCAAATAGCCCACTTATTCCAGGACATGGTGGGAATGATGATCCAACAAGACTCACCTGCTGAGGATCCTCCGATCGTCCTTGAAGAAGACATGGGAGAAACGTCAAATCCACCACCGGCCCTCTCAACGGCCAAGGAGGAGACGATCTCTAAGGCTGACTTGAACGACTATATAGCCCAGCAGATCCGGGTTCATCATGCGACCGAGGCAGCTGGTCAAGTCGTAAAAACGGGGTGACCGTATCCGAGCTGGTACGACCAAATCAAATATCCGCCGGGTTATACAATACCGAAATTCCACGTGTATAAGGGGACTGGCAATCCCCACCAACATGTTGCCTAGTTCAGGGCCCTTTGCGGTAACACCGGCGGTGACGATAAACTGTTGCTTTGCCAGTTCGTGGGCAGCTTATCAGAAACAACGTTCGAATGGTATTCAGAACTCCCGAACGATTCTATCAAGACGTTCGCTGAAATGGAGTTGCTATTCACTCAGCGATTCGCAAGTGCCAGCGAACGCACTCCAATAACAGCATTGATTAATGCCAGGGTGAAACCAGACGAAACGTGGGTCCAGTATGCTATACGCTGGCGAAATTTGTGGTCGAAATGCGAGCAACGCATTGAGGAAGCGCCCGCGGTGGGCATGTTCGTGGGAACCCTAGACCCTCATGCAACTATCTCCCAGTTTATAATGTTATTTAAGCCGACCACGTTTCAGGCTTTGATCGACAAGTTGGCCTAGATGGACCAGATGGGTCACAGACCGTCTATCCCGAAGCCTCGGAGTGACAAGGGTAAAGGGAAGGCAACCTTCGTCGCGAATGCTCAGCAGCAACCCAATGCCTCAAAGCTGGCGGATAAGTTGGAAGAAAGACAGCGGTATTATAATGAGAAGATGAAGCGTCCCTACTCGTTCCCACGGGACAAGACGAAACGGTTATTCGAGCTGGCAGTACGCAACAGACTTATAAACTTGCCAAATCCAAGGCGACCGCTGTTCATACCAGAATATTGCATTTTATACCACCCATTCTTACGCTTGTTTGGTTATAGGCAGGTGCTTTTAATCAGTGTTTGCTACATATTTACAGGATACTGGTTCTCAGCTCTAAACAGTGAAATTCATAGAAAAGTACGTCAAATTCCGGGTTACTGCCAACAACAGATAAAACATGGGTCTCCACTCTCTATCCGTGTGTTGCCACACACCAGTTTAAGGGACAAAATGGCAAATCGATGTCATTTTCGTGCACAAAGCTCAATGTCAACACAAGATCCAACATATCTACGCGGAGCTCGAGGAAATCATGGCAAAAGATCCACATCACATCACCTTTTGATCTACTAAAATTCTGGAAGAAATGTGAAGAGATTCTGAGAAAAGTCATATACCAAACAGCAGACAAATACAAACCAGGGAAGGCCACAAAATATTGTGACCCAACTCATCAAGACGGCCGCGGTTCCGCGGCCTAAGCAGGCTTAGGCCGCGGAACCGCGGCCATATGGTCTCCTCTCTTTGTCGTTTTCTGGGGGCATATTGGTACATTCATGTGGAGCCCGATTCTTGCCCTAGGTTTCCAGTTCCCTGCCTATAAATACCCCAGAATTTGCCAAGCCAAGGGTGTTCATTCTTATGCCTCTTTTTTGTTAGTTTTTAGTCTTCTTCTTCTTCTTCATTCTTTCCTCCATGGAAATGTAGTGAGAGTATTGAGTGGATGATAAATGAAGATGAGGGTTTTTGTATTATTCTTTTTTGCTTAGCTTCCCCCTTGAGCTCTCTACCTTAACTTGATCTTGCAACCTCTTAAGTGAGCTTGCAAGTTTAAGTTTTGGTCATTGATCTCAAGGGGTTGTATCATTTTGTTCTCTCTTTTGTGCTACATTTCACATGAGTTCTTTACCCTTCTCTTGATCTTGTAACCTCTTGATTGAGCTTGCAAGTTTAAGGATTGGCTATTGATCCCATGGCTTGTCTTGAGTTCTATGGTTCTTAGTGTCACTTTCTTGCTTATCTCTTTCTTGCATTTTTCATTCTTGTCTTTTACTACTTGCAATTTATTACCATGTACTTTAATTACTTGCTTGTAATCTTTTCTTTTCTTTGTTTATCTTTTTGTTCTCTCTTTTTGGTTCGTTTTGTGAATGGTTGTAATTATTGTTGTTAAGAATAAATACGATATTGTAAATTAATGTTTCTTTGCTCATTTCCTTTTCTCGTTATTTTCCATTGAACTCCGCCCAAACGATACGCAAGCGCTCCGTTAGGCACCCTACCCTACCAAGGTAACGGTGATTCCTAACCGCGACCGGTTGCGTTCGGTTTGGCCGGAGGCGAAAGCAAGAGACAAGAATGGAAGGACAAGGGTAAATAAGCCGGATTCCATGAATACCGTGCTTAAATCCCTTAATCCACGTTGTTGCCGATTGCTCTAGCTTCAATTGGTCAAGACTCGGCTCAAAGGTTTTGAGTGCGGATTTCTTTAGCTTACACTTTCGTATCTTTTTCTTAACAACTTTATACTTGCATATATCACTTAGGATAGAATTGAACAAACATATACTCATTCTTTATTGACTCGTCTAAAACAAGAACGGAAATACAACCATCTCCCTGTGGATCGACCCGTGCTCAACCGGCTAGCTGCATAGCGACACCGTCCTGATCGCGGTTATAACTTTAGAACTTTGAACATCTGACACGCCAAAAGCGTGCGATCAACCGCCACAACCCACTGAGGTGAATAACCCCAGCTATTGCCCTTACCATCAAACGGTAAGCCATCCGATTGAGGATTGCTTCGTTTTCAAAGGATGGATTGAAGATCAATACCTACAGGGGAAGTTTGCATTATCCGAAAAGTGGAAGGTGAACCCGCCACAGCCGCATACTCCTAAGAAAGCAGATACACCGGGGGCAACCTGTTCCTTTATTGAAGAAGCTCCATGGGAGGTCGTGCTGTCAACTAAAACCAAAAGAATGTTGAGGGACCTTCATGCGTGCCCGGCGGTCGAATGGAAGGACCCGCTTGAACCTCAAATCATCGAAGGGATGTTGAAGCCGCGCCCAACTACAAAGATTCGTGGTAATGGCCCGAATACTCACACCCAACCGTCAAAATCTTCGAAGAAAAAGAAGAAGAAATCCAAAAAGCCCGTGAAGCCTTGAGACAAGCGCACGGATTTACAGAAACAGATTGACACGCTGGAGGAGTACAATCAAAAAGCGCGGACTCCCATCACGCTGCAAGAGTTCCTCAACCACGTCTTTCAGGAGGAAGATGATGGAGAGAGCTCATCGGATGAATCCGAGGGATATGTGGCGAGTTGTCATGTGATTTCCCACTCGGAAGATAAGAAAACTCCTGGCACTGAGAAACTGGGGGCACAGTCTGAGCCAGAACTTGTATGGACAACAGATGAAATGATCGACGCCTTTCTAGATGAGATTCGTTTGAAGAGTAAAGCCAATCAGGAGCGTGAGATGGCTGCATCGGAAGGAGCCAAGCGCAGGCGACTAAACGAAAGAGTCGAAGCACTCCCGCCAGATCAAAAGACATCCGATGCGAATAAAAACGTGTTCAAGACGAGGAAAATGTTTGCCAAAGCCATATCAGTAGGGATGAAGCTACCACCCTCGGAAGAGAACGTGTTCGATGGGGGCGGAGAGGCACCCTAATTATTGCTCATATCACCGGAAAATTTCACACCCTACGGAGGAGTGCGACGCTTTTAGGATATGGTGGCAGGGATATGTCGCTCACCGGCAACATTTTAAGCGCATGAAACGCAGAACTCGTCGGGAGCAAAGAAGTACAACCGACAGGCACAAAAGAACTACCGGCAGCTGTTACATGGTCGACGCCGGAGGATCACAAGTTCTCACCTTTGGGAGCGACTCTGATGAGGAAATGGCTTTGGGCCCTCTCTTTAAAGAGTCCGTCTTAGGGAAAGAGGAAGAACCGGAGGCCTGCGAGAACATTTAGCTGCGCAATCGCACGCTCCCGGAAAAGAATCTCGGGCCCGCAAATAGAAAAGATAAGGGAAAGGAAAAGGTCACTGGGGATATCGCCTTAGATGACCAAGTCATGAAAGAGCTGACTGCCAAGGACCCTCCCAGAAAGGGTAAGGTGGACTACAACATCCTAGCGCACCTAAGGAAGCTACCTTCTCAGCTCAGCATTCTCGATGCCCTCCTATTATCAAAAGAAGCGCAAGATTCATTAATCAAGGCGTTACAAGAACCCGAGCAATTCCAAGCCTTCCTCGCCGCAGAAAGGATGAAGGATGAGCTGGAAGAAGTGCATACGGCCGACATCACTTTCGGTGACGAAGACCTTCTCCTCGGGACGTGCAACCACAACCGTCCCCTATACATCTCCGGATATTGCCACGATATCAAGATAGGCAAGATCCTCGTGGATAATGGATCCTCCGTCAATCTCCTTAATGTTTGGATGTTGAAGGAAATCTGCATGAGCGTGCAGCACCTCGCTCGTGACAAAATTACTATATCCGGTTTCGACTCCCAGTCATCACGGACTCTCGGGTCTATGATATTAACACTACGCTTCGGGCTGCTTGTCATGGACATCAAGTTTCACGTCATTGACGCCAAGACCTGCTACAACGCCTTGCTCGGTTGCCCTTGGTTACACGAGTACAACATCATCCCTTCTACACAGCATCAGTGTATGAAGTACTTTAGGGATGGTTTCGAGTATACCGTAACAGGTGAGCTGAATCCATTTTCCGTGAACGAAGTCCGCAAGTACGAAGATGCAAAGTACTTTTTGCCATATTTTGAGGATACAAAAAGGTGTCGCAAGCCGGAGGACAAAGCCGCCGCCACCATCCCTGTTTTCGGGAGCGATACCGAAGAAGAAGAAGAGATAGTTTATGCCGGTCCGTCCCGACACAACAACCCGGGACCGTCCGCCCCTATGTTGATCTTCGGGAGTGACTCGGAAGATGAGGTTAATGCCGTGTTCTCCAGTCGGCCGTCAATACAAGCATCCCCTGGCGATGATCAGAGTTTGCAAATCACCATTGTGCCGCGGGAACACTACAAGGATCTCGACACACTTCAAGCTTACAATGTCCAAGACCTGCAGACGTTTTACGTCCCTCCCAGGCGAAAGGGTGAGAAGGTGATCCTATTCTATCGATCCTCGGAAACGGGAGTAGAGAAAGAGATCCGGCATGGCGCGGATTCTACACTCGACAGGCTCCAACCCATCCGTTTACCCATATATTACACAAACGGACTAAAGAAGCTATTGAAGCGCTAAGGGGTACCCTTAAAACAGACTGTTCGACAAGCTCAATTCTACAACAGCATTTGGGATGTCCCTGGAACTCAGCGCAAATTGCCCAACGGGAAAATGGAAACGCTCGGGCTTGGATATGTGAGATCCGGGAAGCGAGAACGAGTCCACGGTAGCTACGCCATATATAACCTCGATGAGGAGGAAAACGCCCTGTCGAGCAATGCTAACCCCTCGTCAAAACTGGATCCCGCGAGCGAAGTGCCGAGTCCGTCGTTTGAAGAACAAATGGACAAGCTTATCAAGAAAGTGGGTCAGAAAGCTCGGGAAGACCATAATCGCGAGATGGCCATTTATGAGAGGGCCAGGATGCAACGTCTGTTTCAACAGACTGCAAAAGACGAAGATGCTCCTCCCTGTCAACCCATTGTGCAAAAGGCCCGACGCAGAGGCAGAAGTGAGTCAAGAAGCGGAAAAAGGAGCCGCCAACAACGATGCAGGATTAGAGAGTCATGTGATCGGGTATTGCGCGGCCCGGATTTATCCCTCATAAAGAAGATGAGTCGAGCGTATTCCTTCCCCCGAGACAAGACGAAGAAGTTACTCGAGCTCGCTATAAAACATCAAATGATCGCACTTTTGGAGTCTAAGCACCCTGAGCAAGCTAACAAAGTTTCTCATCCGGGCTATTGCTCTTATCACCGAGCCATAGGACACCCTATCGAAGACTGCTTCACCTTCAAGAACTGGGTCGAAGACCAATACCAGCAAGGCAGGTTTGCTTTATCCACCAGCTGGAGGGTAACGCCGCCACAAAAGCACGAACCCAAAGCCACAAGAGCAGAACCAGATCTACACCGGCCTTGGAAGTGAGCTCGTACCTGTCATATGGTAACGATATCAAAAGGAGAGCCCGAGAATATGGATGACCTCCCTTGGTGCTTCGAAAACAATGACAATGAGGTGATCTCAGAATTTCCACCAGCTCCAAAAGAGCTGGAAGATGGCATACATACTACTGCCGATAACCTCAAGAAGATTGAGTTGGGATCGGCAGACGACCCGCGACCGACATTCGTTAGCGAGCTGCTATCTGAGGAAAGGGTGGCGGCGTTAAAAGACGTGCTTCTACGACATAGAGATTGCTTCGCGTGGAACTATTCTGAGATGCCAGGATTAGATCCAGAGATTGCTGTGCATAAATTAGCAGTATCCCCGGATATCAAGCCAGTCAAACAGGCGCTAAGAAGGATGCGGCTCGAGCTCGAGATGAGCATTAACGCCGAAGTCAAGAAGCTGATCGATTCGGGGTTTATCCAGGAAGTACAGTATTTTGACTGGGTCGCCAACATCGTCCCAGTGATGAAGAAAAATGGGACAGTACGCATATGTGTGGACTTCCGAGATCTCAATAAAGCCTGCCCGAAAGATGATTTCCCAGTGCCAGTCACCGAACTGATGATAGACAATACGTCCACTCATGAGGTTTTCTCCTTTATGGACGGTTCATCAGGGTACAATCAGATAAAGATGCATCCCGACGAACAGAAGCACACCGCTTTCCGGACTCCTTTGGGTATATTCTGCTAAAAAGTTATGCCCTTCGGATTAAAGAATGCCGGTGCCACCTATCAGAGGGCCATGACAAAGATTTTTGATGATCTCATACATGAAATCGTCGAGTGCTATATCGACGACCTCGTAGTAAAGAGCATGTCATTTGAAGAGCATTTAGAGCATCTGAAGACCGTATTTCAACGCCTTCGGCAATATAATTTGAAGATGAATCCCCTCAAATGCGCGTTTGGAGTCTCCTTGGGTAAATTCCTGGGATTCATCATCCGACACCGAGGTATCGAAATAGATCCATCTAAGATCAAGGCGATCATGGAAATGCCACCACCAAGGACTCTCAAACAGCTGTGGTCTCTCCAAGGGAAGCTCGCGTACATCCGACGGTTTATCGCCAACCTGTCAGGCAAGTGCCATCCTTACAGTCACCTGATGAAGAAGGGAACTCCGTTCGTCTGGGACCAAAAATGCCAGAGCGCGCTAGATGAAATCAAGCAGTACCTGCAGAACCCGCCAGTGCTGGCTGCTCCGGTCAAGGGAAAGCCCCTTATTCTTTATACGACAGCCCTCGAAGGTTCCTTAGGCGTATTATGGGCGCAAGAAAACGACCAAGGGAAGGAGAGAGCACTCTACTATTTAAGTCGAGTTCTTTTGGGGGCAGAAAGCAATTACTCCCCTATCGAAAAATATTTCCTGGCGTTAATCTTTGCGATAACAAAACTCCGGCACTATGCATTGGCACATGAAGTCCGTCTAATGTCAAAGGTGGACCCCCTAAAATATCTAATGTCAAAGGCCATACTGACAGGGAGACTCGCTAAATGGGCCCTGCTCTTGATGGAGTTTTCAATAACCTATCAACCTCTTAAGGCAATGAAAGGCCAAGCCATCGCCGACTTCCTTACTGAGCATCCAGTGCCTGTCGGTTCTCCTCTAAATTGCGACTTGCCGGACGAACATGCGTTTGATGCGATCGACGGTGGTGATACCCGATAGGAACTTTATTTCGATGGAGCGTCCTCCGTAAAGAAGCGCAAACAAAGTACCCCAATGATCAAATCGGGGGTAGGCCTCATCTTCGTAACTCTACAAGGAGGGATAATGCGCTTCGCTTTCTCCTTAACAGAACCGAGGACGAACAATGAAGCCGAATACGAAGCTTTGATAGCAGGCCTCAAGATCGCCATCGACATGGGAATTGAAAACCTCCTCATATACGGGGATTCTCAACTGGTCGTTAGTCAAGTAAACGGCGACTACCAAACGTGCAAACCGGAGTTGGTGAAGTACGGTGAAAATGTGCAACAACTGTTGACCCAAATTCCCTCCTATACTTTGGGAAGCATACCATGCGTGGAAAATAGCAAAGCGGACGTGCTAGCTAAGCTCGCTAAAGAACTGGCTGACGAGAACCTCGACGACGTTAAAATCGTGGTGCAAAGCCGTCGGGTGCTTGCCCCAGCAGAAATATCTCCGGAATCATCCGAAGAAAAGGGAGCGATTGAGCAGACGACCCTACAAATAAAAGACCGTGAGAAGGCTGAGGACTGGAGGGAGGTCTTCATAGACTACTTTAAGTCCCATCGAATGCCCGAAGAAGCGTCCTCAAGACATCAGCTCATGAAACGAGCTCTGTCTTTCGCCTTCGTCAACAATACTCTGTACAAGAGGTCGTTTGATTCTCTGTGGCTGAGATGTTCAGACCTGACGAAGCAGAAAGAGTCATTCGGGAAGTTCATGACGAAATCTGTGGTTCTCATCAAGCAGGCCCGAAGATGAAGTTAAAAATTAAACGGATGGGTTACTACTGGCCCACGATGATCCAGGACTGCCTCAAATATGCGAAGCAGTGCCACTCATGCTAAATCCATGGGGATTTCATCCACCAGCATCCAAATCCGCTACATCCAACGGTGGCTAGCTGGCCATTCGAAATGTGGGGAACTGATATAGTCGGCCCCATCGAACCGGCATCGTCTAAGGGATATCGTTTCATCCTGGCGACGACTGATTACTTCTCCAAATGGGCAAAAGCAGTACCGCTGAGGGAAGTGAAGACGGAGAATATCCTCCACTTTTTCAAGATGTACGTCATTTATCGGTTTGGAACTCCGCGGCGGATTATCTCCGATAACGGGCCAGCCTACAGAAGCCATAAGATCAGCCGCTTCGCACAACAGCATAATATAAACTGGAGATACTCCTCAGTTTATAATCCACGAGCTAACGGCCTAGCTGAGGCCTTCAACAAGACCTTGACAAAGATCATGAAGAAGACGGTGTCTCGAAATAAGAAGGACTGGCACGAGAGACTGCAAGAAGCTCTCTGGGCATATCGAACTACGTTCAAGACGGCCATGAACACGACGCCGTACGCATTGGTATTCGGTACGGAAGCAGTACTCCCCTCGAGATAGAGCTACCTTCTCTACGAGTGGCAGTCCACTGCGAGTTGACGAGCGAAGAAAATGCTCACCTTCGGCTAGAAGAGCTTGATGCCCTTGATGAGACCCGGCTCATAGCGCAACAAAATATGGAGGCTTACAAAGCAAAGATGACGCGCTCATACAAAAGATTGACCAGGCCGAGGACGTTCCGCCAAGACGAACTTGTGCTAATTGTCAGAAGACCTATGATCCCCAATCGCGCCAAGCGGGGAAAATTCGAGCCAAACTATGAAGGCCCGTACATCATAGACAAGGTCTACCAGGGTGGAGCTTATCTACTCATGGATATGCACGGTGAAAGTCCTTTCAGGCCAGTGAACGGTCGCTTCCTGAAGAAATACTACGCTTAACGGGTCAAGGTTTAGGTCAATGATAGATGACGACGATTATGTCCGCTCGCTATCTTCCTAAGCCTGAACTCTAGGTAGTAACCAGCATCCTTAATGGCGGACCGAAATGTCCTTAAACTAACGACGGACCGAGACGTCCTTAAACTAACACCGCAGCATCCTTAGGCTGACGAGATAAAAAAATATAATAAATAAAAACGGTATGTCCATCAGCAAAAAGGGCACGGATGAAAACCCGAAAGGGCTCCGTGAGTAAAAACAGCAGGGCTACCGGCGAGTGTTCGTGAAAACCCGAAAGGGCGCGACCTCGTAAAAAAAAAGAAAATAAAAAGAAAAAAAAACGGTATGTCCATAAGCAAAATAGGCACGGATGAAAACCCGAAAGGGCTCCGTGAGTAAAAACAGCAGGGCTACCGGCGAGTGTTCGTGAAAACCCGAAAGGGTGCGACCTCGTAAAAAAAAAAGAAAATAAAAAGAATAATAAAAAAAAGGGTATGTCCATAAGCAAAATGGGCACGGATGAAACCCGAAAGGGCTCCGTGAGTAAAAACAGCAGGGCTACTGGCGAGTGTTTGTGAAAACCCGAAAGGGCGCAACCTCGTTAAAGGACACTTGCGGGATCCTCAAGACCCTGTAAGGAGAAACCACCCGCGTGAGATCCTTACGACTCACAAGGGAGTAACACACTTAGGGATCCTCACGATTCCTAAGAAGAAAAGACACTTGCGAGATCCTCACGCTCACAAGGAGAACTCTCTTATGGGACCCTCACGGCTCATAAGACTTGAAAGTCTTAAGTTATAGAAACCTAAACCTGTACTTAAGCAAAATCCCCCATAACTTTCGACAATGCCCTACAAGCGGCTCATACTGACCCTTGTATACAATCCACGGGCGCGAATAAACATTTCCCCAGCAAAGTCCCACCCGTGACTAGGGGTATGTCCCTATGGTGAACAACCTTTATAAGTCCTCTCGACTTATAAGGAGAAAGCCCTCTTGTAGGATCCTTACGACTTACAGAGGAACATACACTTAGGAATCCTCACGATTCCTAGGGAGAAAATATACCTACAAGATCCTCACGACTTGTAGGGAGAAATACCTTTGTGAGACCCTTACGGCTCATGAAGTCAAAAGCCTTAGTCGATAGGACCCTAACCCTGGTTTGCTAAGCCACCTTTGTTCAACATCGACAGAGGCAGATGATGATTCGCTCCTGGCTATATCCCAGTTGTAGCGGTGCTGATGCCGAAATCGGTGTCTAATTTCAGGTTTATGGCGAAAAGCCAGTAGGCCGCACGTGCATACGAAATAGCCGAAAGGATGGGGCTACTTGCAATAAAAAGCAGCAAGTAAAAATGTATGCACGCAAAATAGCCGAAATGATGGGGCAACTCGCAATAAAAAGCAGCGAGTAAAAATGAAATAAATAGCCGAAATGATTGGGCACCGCGAAAAATAGCCGAAATGATAGGGCAATCGCGACCTCCGCGATATAAAAGCTGAAATGATAGAGCATCGTGGAAAAAGAAATAAAATAAAAAAAAGTTTTAATTTATGCCCTACAGGTGATGTTCCATCACACCCTGTATACAATCCAAGGGCGAAAACAAAGAAGTGATCATACTTCCCCCCAGGTTTCGTCAAAGAAAGAAGCTAAGTCTCGATGGGCCGCAAGCAACCTAGAGATCATCCCAACACTCGTCTCGTAACAACGGACACAACTTCAGACAAAGCGGAGCAGCGGCAACCCCTAGTTCCATGGCTCGGCGATATACATGTCACCAACAGCCAAACCTCCATTCCGTGAAATGCGGATACAATCAGCAAAATTCCTGGTTACGTGGAACATGGACAACGTTACTCTTTGATCCCGTGGAAAACGTCCAGAGCGGATCCTGGTCCTCGCAGAGCACGGCAGTGAACCCGTGCGAAGCATCCAGAACGGAGCCTAGTCCTCGCCGAACACGGCAGTGAACCCGTGTGAAGCATCTAGTGCAAAATTCCTGGTTACGTGCAATGCGGATAACGTCACTCTTTGACCCCATAGAAAACGTCCAGAGCAGAGCCTAGTCCTCGCCGAACACGGCAGTGAACCCGTGTGATGCATCTAGTGCAAAATTCCTGGTTACGTGTAACGCGGATAACACCACTCTTTGACCCCATGGAAAACGTCCAGAGCGGATCCTGGTCCTCGCAGAGCACGGCAGTGAACCCGTGTGAAGCATCCAGAGCGGAGCCTAGTCCTCGCCAAACACGGCAGTGAACCCGTGTGAAGCATTTAGTGCAAAATTCCTGGTTACGTGGAACGCGGATAACGTCACTCTTTGACCCCGTGGAAAACGTCCAGAGCGGATCCTGGTCCTCGCAGAGCACGGCAGTGAACCCGTGTGAAGCATCCAGAGTGGAGCCTAGTCCTCGCCGAACACGGCAGTGAACCCGTGTGAAGCATCTAGTGCAAAATTCCTGGTTACGTGGAACACGGATAACGTCACTCTTTGGCCCCGTGGAAAACGTCCAGAGCGGATCCTGGTCCTCGCAGAGCACGGTAGTGAACCCGTGTGAAGCATCCAGAGCGGAGCCTAGTCCTCGCCGAACACGGCAGTGAACCCGTGTGAAGTATCTAGTGCAAAATTCCTGGTGACGTGGAACGCGGATAACGTCACTCTTTGACCCTGTGGAAAACGTCCAGAGCGGATCCTGGTCCTCGCAGAGCACGGCAGTGAACCCGTGTGAAGCATCCAGAGCGGAGCCTAGTCCTCGCCGAACACGGCAGTGAATGAGGCATCTAGTGCAGAATTCCTGGTCACGTGGAACGCGGATAATGTCACTCTTTGACCCCACGGAAAACGCCCAGAGTGGAGCCTGGTCCTCGCCAAGCACGACAGTGAACCCGTGTGAAGCATCCAGAGCAAACACCAGACTGTGGAGTCCTTAAAATCCACGGAATATGATGTCCTTAACCTCGACCGTAATGTCTTAAAACTAACAATCAACCACCCTGATTCTATATTGATTCCACCTTGGTTTAGGGGTACATCTCTTCACTCCTTTGATACCTGGCGTTGTAATTCCTCAATGTCTTCAAAGAGGTGACGGGTCCCCGCAACCACACATATTGGACTGTGGAGTCCTTAAATCCACGGACTATGACGTCCTTAACCTTGACCGTGATGTCTTAAAACTAATATCGGACTGTGGAGTCCTTAAATCCACGGACTATGACGTCCTTAACCTTGACCGTGATGTCTTAAAACTAACATCGGACTGTGGAGTCCCTAAATCCACAGACTATGACGTCCTTAACCTTGACCGTGATGTCTTAAAACTAATATCGGACTATGGAGTCCTTAAATCCACGGACTATGACGTCCTTAACCTTGACCGCGACGTCTTTAAACTACGATACTTTGAGCAACCCCTGACCCCGTGAAACACGGATAAGGGCGACCACATCCAGCACTTGCAGGTCCTCACGACCTGTAAGGAATAAAACTCTCTTGTGAGATCCTTACGACTCTCAAGGAAAAACCCGCTTAAGAATCCTCACGATTTTTAAGAAGAACTTACACCTATGGGATCCTCTCGACCTGTAGGGAGAAAAACTCTTTATGAGACCCTCGTGGCTCATAAAGCGCAAAAGTCTTAGGAAGCAGATCTTAACCTTGAATCCTAAGCCATCGCTGCCCTGCACGGAGATCAAGATAAATTGTCCGCAAAACTCATTCAATGAAAGGAGACACACCATTGAGAAGAAAAATGTATCTTTTATTCATAAACCAAAATGGATACAAAGTACAATTCATGAAAGAACAAAAAGAAAATACTCTCATTCAGAAGTATATACAAAAGGAAGGAAAAGATATAAGTTTTTTAAGCAGGCGGGCGATTTAGCAGTTTCGCTAGCTCATCCTGCTTTTGCTGGGCCACGGCTTCATGATTCAGGATCGCCAGAAGACGGGCCTCCGCCTGAGCCTGCTGGGCCTGATACGAAGCGAGCCGGCCTTCAAGCTCTTTCTCGGTGGCCTTATGAGCCTCGACCCTCTCACGAGTGAACGTGGCAGCTTTATCAAGAGTCACCACCTCCCTGATAGACTCTTGAAGCACCCGCCAGAGTTCATATGCTTTGTTGGCCTTGGCAGTAAGACTCGTTTGAAGCTCGCTCAGCGCTTTAGAAGCCAGCTCCCTCTCCGAGAATTTACGGCCGATCCTCTTCTCGCACGATGTCATGTTTGCCGCGCACCGCGCTATCAGCTCCCGCAAGTCCGCCTTTGCAGCCATGACCTCTGAGGAAAGACGTGAACATTCAAGTGCGTGCAAGCAAGCCTCCACCTGCCGACAGAACTCCACCCAGACCCCCACCACCTCTTCGCTATGGTAGGTGGCAAGAAAAGGAAGAGAACCGTTAGCCTCGGCAGCAAATGCTTCAGCTGTGGTTGCACTGCCAGCATGAAGCTCCTCGATCAAAGACGACAGGGAGACAAGGCTCAATTGGGCCAAGCGTTCTGAAGCTCGCAAAGCATAAGGGCCGGGCGGCATGACGACACGCGATTCCAACGCTATTGGAGCTGGCAAGGCTATTCAGAGTTGAAAAATATTAGTAAGTCTCTTAAGCAAAGGAACAAGTGAGGCTATACCGGAATGTCACTTACCTACGGTCATGCAAGTAGGAGCTGAGGGTGCCCCTGGCCCTTCGAGAACCTCGACCTCATCATCGGCCTCCAAAACTGTAGAGAATATCAATGTCAGTACGCAAAATAACAACGATGCTATGAAAAGTGATGAACAACACTCACCTTTTCCAGATGAGAGGACGATGCGTTGAGGAGATATCACCTGCGGAGCGGCCATTTCCAAAAGACGCTGGAAGGATTGCCGAGGAGACAGATTGACAATGGAGGCCGCCAGTCCACGCAATTCTGAAAAGACAAAAGAGTTCAGGTAACAGAAAGATTACTAGCTCAAAACGTGGAAGGTTACCTTCGACACTCCTCCCATTCTGAGCTGGGGGGATAGCAGCTTCAACGGCCTCTGTCATGACCTCAGGCTCCAACAAAGGGAGGGTAGTCCCGACTACCTCCATCTCAACCTCTGGGCCGCCTTCGGGTAGAGTCGTTGGGACGGCGACCACCGAGGGAACCTCTCCCAAAGGAGCGAGTACCCTTGAATCAAGAGCCGCCACCGGAGGTTCTATTGCAAGAAGAGCAGCCTCATCAGCCCCCTCCACATCGAGCAATGCTTCATCGGGAATGTTGATAGGCTTTAGCTTCAATAAGCCCGTAGGGACCTCCCCCATCGTCAAAGACTCTGCACAAGTCGCACAAAATAAGGATACATATATACAAGCATAAGCAATCTGAAGAACTGTAAAGAAATATAAAAACATACCAATGCGCAGGGAAGCCTTCAGTATGGCTTCTTCAAGCTGATGCTCCTTCTCAAGGAGGCGTGCTCGCCGGGGTTCGAGGGTAGACTCATGGCCGCCGGTCCACAAGGAAAGCGCGTCCGCAGCATCCTCCGAAGCGGCCTGTTTCAGGGCCTTTTCTCCCCATTCCTCCAAAGGGTCAATGAACCGCCGCCGAATCCATGAGGGGTCTTCGTAAAAGATTACAGCGGGATAGGGCTTCTTCGGAACCCTGGCATTATGAGACGCGTCTTTGGAACGCCGTATGGCCTCGGCCAACTGTGCGGCTTCCTCATCGGTCGAGCTCGGGAAAAGAAGTCCAGCGTCTGACTCTTGCAAGGCCAATGGCTCATCTTCAAGAATGGGCTCGGACTCCGTTAAAGAGTCGAGCAAGTTGGTAGCCACTTTCCTTCGGCGCTTGGACCCAGAGCCAGTCGCCGAGGACAACCTTTTCCTTCCCCGCGAAGCCTTAGGGCGACGTCGGCCCACGTCACCCTCAACGCCCTCTTCCCTGTTACCCTCACCCAATGCCACAACCGGGGATGACACCGCCATTGTCGATGCCACGGAGGGCGATGCCACCTCGGGTGACGGTGCTATTACCGGAGCCCGTCTACCCCGCGATCGAGTACCCAGGGGCATACCAGCTATTGGAGTAAGATCTACCCCCGACTCCCCCGGGATAAGCGCGGTGCCGATATCCCTCAAAGGAAAGCGGACCGGGGCGCGCGGTCGCAGCGTAGCTCCCGTGGCCGGAACCTGAGTAGGAGCACCATGGCCCAGGAGTACCTTTCTTTCCTCAAGAATAATCGGGTTGACCCGATGGAGATACCATCCAGTAAACGCCCCTACGCATCGGGGCATGTAATCACCATCAGGGACATAAACTGAGAGCCGGTGTTCAGCCTCATAAAGTGATGGACGGCATCTCGAACGGCCCCGAGCGAAGGAACCGGCGCGACTATGAAAGCCTCAAACGGGACACCCTGATCATAGCCGAACTGCTGGGCAAAGTGGTGCGGATTGTACCGCATGAAAATGGCCGCGCTATCCTGACGGAATACCAGGTAACCCGGTCTAATTGCGTATAAGCGCGCAGCCTCCCGGGGCTTCAAAGAGGGCGCGTTATCTTTTGACCGGTCCCAAAGCGGTTGGGCCGAACCCGCGGAAGAAGATAAAACCCGGTCATTAAATACTAACCCGCCAACAGTAGCGTAAGGGGAAATCAGCGCCCGAATAGCCCCGAATTGAGTCGGGTCAGCGGTAGAAGCATCCACCAATCGCATAAGCCGAGGGAAAGTATAGGCGTCGTAAAATGCAGGCCGTTGATGCATAGCGAAAGCACCTGAGACGTGCATTTCGATCCAAGACGTAAAGTAGTGAAGCGAAAAATTTACCACATCCATGCCAGGGGTAGAAGTATTAGCTGCAGTGCCCAACCCGTGATAAAGATGCGCCAATGCCGGGATGCCGATGGCCAACCGCGTCCCCTCAGCGATACAATGAGCCGGGTAGATAACCGAAGCTCTCATGAAGCGGCGATGCATGGGAATAGCAAACCAACTGAGCCAGACACTGACAAACCCCACGAAGAACGTTTCCTCATCCATGCCGGCAGCTGCAATGGATTCAAAAGACATCGGCGGCATAATGGGGATGTAATACTGTAGAAGATCCGATTCAGTGGTCGGCAGCTTCTTCGGACCAAACCCAAAGGGGTCCTTGATGTTGGCGAACTTCGGAGCTGTCTTCGACAAGACGTCCTCGCGAAGGAAACAAGCAATAAAGCTCTTGAAAGTAACACCCTGCTCCTCAGATTCGGTGAACAATCGGTCAAAGATACTTAGCGCCTTAATCAAGCTGGGGCGCTTGTGGCGGACAACGTTCTCGGCAGACAAGCCGTCAACCGGTGCAGCCTCAGGCTCAAAGACGTACTCGTCGGGAGGCAGCAACTCCTCATACAGTGTACCCCTGATCGGCAATCCCGAGATTTCATAAAATTCTGCCAGAGAGATCGAGACTTCGCGATCTCCTAGAATGAAAGTGTTGGTGGGAAGATTCCATTGGTTCAAGAATGCCTTAACCCACCAGACATGCGGAGATTGGTAGTGAAAAAGCGACGCATATATCGCCTAGTAAAGCCCGACCTTCTGCAGCTATGCACGATGGGCAGAAAGGATGTAGCGAGCCCAGAGAAGGTAGCCCGTAGGGTGTCGAGGAGTGAGCCCTATCTTATAAATTTACCCCCACGGGTGGGCCTTACCCTGACAAATACGCCGCCCCAGAATATCTATGGCTGGAATCGGATGGTTCGGGATACCGGTTGTTGAAGGCTCGAGCCGTCCCGTTGGAGTCCAATTTGGCATCTCCACAGCGAAAACCGTCCTCAGGGGATCCATCGGCAAGAACGGGAAAGTAGGCTCTGTCGGCATTTCACAGAGGAAACTCCGGCGACCCCGGATAATATGGCTGTACCAAGTTCCCCATAGAAGAAAGTTGGTGCAGTTCAGGTCATGAGCCCGGATCATCGCCATCGCTTCCTCATCGGATGGTGATTGAGGAAAAGCGGCCTCCGAGAGTAAAGGGAAAACACGAAGCAGAAGCCATCGCACCTGAAATCGAATGAAAGAAGACCGTAAAAAGCAAAGTCAGCAATATATATATCCATGCATGAACATGAAGACTAGTTGAAGAAAGCAACAACAGACTCTTTTTTGGGACCATTGGCTACAAAACACATGGGCCTCACAGAATCAAGATGACGGCTCGTTAATAATGAGACCAAGCAGTTGTAATAAGACAAAGGAGATACCCTCATTAAATAAAAAGAGGATTGCGGGTGGCCCTATATATCCCCTAGAAGACAAATCTACCTTGGATTCTACAACAAATCAAACAGGATCAAGGGAATTAAATTCCAACAGAAGATATCATTGCAAGCTTCTGTTCCATTAATTGCAGAAGGACAACCTCGGGCAAAGAGACCCTAAGAAGCCTCCATGTGAAGAAACCGAGTTCTTCATAGGAATTAAATTCCTTATTAAGAAAAGGGAATTAAATTCCCAAAAACTTTTTTGGGATGGAATTAAATTCCATAGATTTTAACCGCCACCATTATTTCCCTAAAGATCATCTAAACCCTAAGAGATCTACTGTTGAAGGTTAAGTGGTCTCATATTTTGGTTAAAGAACTCGAAGAAAAATGGGTTCTCTGTTAAAAAAGAAGTGAAACCCTTGATATGGATTTAAAATCCAGTGAGTTTTGTCAAAATGAAGGCGCACCGATCACCATTACCTGAGGAAAGAGAGTCTTTTCAAACAGAGTTAAACTCTGAAAATGTTTCAAGACAGAGAACTAAGCTCTGGAAACGAGAATTAAATTCTCAAGGAAAAAGTTCTCAAAGGAAGAAGATGAGCAAAGTGGAGGCTCTTCTGAAAGGACATGGGTATTTATAGGATGAGATGGAGACGCTTCATCTCCCCAAATCCCTAGAGGAATCCAACGGTCACAAAAGTGACAGCGTTGCACTCACGTGCAGACACATGAGAACAACGCTGTGGGGGCATTTGTTTCCTGATTTAAAATCAGGAAAGTTTACGGAGGAGGCATCACGTGCTAGCACGTGGCCAGCAGTCACGTGTTGGCACGTGACAATTAAAAAGCAGCGGCAAAGGCAGATTCAGCTCCTTGATTAAATCAAAGGAATGGCTCCAGAAAGGGTCACGTGCTCACATGTGACCAGGGGTCACGTGTTGGCACGTGACGGCTGAAAAGCGGCTATAAGATAAAGCGCAGAAAGCAGAAGAAAGCTCGTTCCAAGGGGTCACGTGCCTACATGTGACCAGGGGTCACGTGGCCACACGTGACCGGCTTTCAAAGCCTATCTATTTAACAGAATTAAATTCTGAACAACATTCAAATCTTTCCAAAGGAGAATGATTATTTGGAACCGATTGGATTAAAGATTTAAATGTGATTAAATATCACCTATCTATGGAAAAATCTTGAACTTGGAAAGATTTCCCCTTAAAATCTAACCGAAATAACAAAGGAATATCTTTGGATTCAAAATCCAATGGTGAATAAAATTCACCTAATAGTCCAAAGGTCCAAATGAATGATGAATGCAAATCAAATCTCTAACGAATACAAATCAAATCCCTCAATGAATGATTCACTAAAACTAATTGATTATGCTCCTTCTCCTATAAATAGGAGCCAAGAGATACACAGAAAAAGGGACAGAGACACAGAGGAGAGAGAGAAATAGAGCCTTGAGATCTTTGGAAGAATTTGATCTTCTGCAAAAGAAAACTTTAGGTAAGAAGGGAGAGGCTTAAAAAAGAGAATTTAATTCTCAAAGAGTTTAACTCTTATATTAAAAAGAAGAACTTAGTTCTTTCTCTAGCGGAGGATCTGCAAAGTGCACATCTCCCCATGAATTGAGAATTTAATTCTCATTGGGTTGAGATCCTGCCATGCAGATCCAAAGCATAGAAGGGGAATGGAAGTTCGAGAATTTAATTCTCATAGAACTATAGGAATTTAATTCCTTTGAGGGAAAATTAGGGTTTAACCCTACGTTATAGGAATTTAATTCCTTCAAAATGGACAGAACCAGGGTTTAACCCTAATTGAGAACTCAATTCTCTCAAAATCATAGGAATTTAATTCCCTTAAAAGAAAAGAAATTAGGGTTTAACCCTATCCAAGAATATAACTCTTCAAAAAGAAGGAAATAGGAATTTAATTCCTCTAAAGTTTATTGCTAGGGTTTAACCCTACGAAGAATTTAATTCTTAAAAGATTAACAGATCTTTAAAAAGAACCAGAGTCACGTGTTATCACGTGACCCTTGTAAAGATCTACAAAGAAGAGCTTCAAGGCAATGCCTCACGTGTCCCACGTGACCCCAGAAGCACATTAGGGGAAAGCAAAAGAAACAGAAGCTAGGGGCGCCCTCACATGCTACCACGTGACCCCTTGGCAGAAGCTCTAACGGACAAACATTTAAATGCCCATCACGTGACAGCATGTGATGCTCCAAAGTATTCAATACTTTTGGCAGAATAAAATGAATTGAGGGTGCTCTCACGTGCTACCACGTGACCCCTCTTACATGTAAGTCGATGTACAACACCCCACGACTGGCGGGGAGGCGGAAATATGAAAAACGATCTTGTTTATGTGCTAAACATCGACTAACCGCATGAATCGAAGCTAAACGATAACTAACAACAAACATAGAAGTTAACAACTACTATGTAAAGGGATTATACCTAAAGAACCGTGTCCTTCGTCTTTACGAACTCCACCTCCTCCTCGGCCTTCTCGAAGTAGTAGACGATCCACCCGAGAGCTTTACTCCAAGCTTAGCCTCTAAACTTGAGGCAACTAACTTTCTTTAAGTGCTAATCAAAGAAGCTAGGTGATATAGAGTGAGGGTTATGGTTTAATTAGTCTAACTAATCCTTGTACTCAACACATGAGAGGGGAGGATTAGGGTTTGAAGAGGGAGAGCTTGAGGAGAGAGAAGGTGAAGATAATAATGAAGTGAGAATAATGAGTTATCATAATATATATCAAGCATTTCTTTTTATCAAGAAAAGAAAATAAATCATTTAACAACCATGCTTGATAATATCTAGTGATGATTCATCTCCATGAGTCATTAAGCAATTATGAAGTATTAATGACATGGCTGAATCATCCATATGACTCACTAATCACATTCATTGTATATGCCACCTAAACCTCCTTAGTCACCACCTTCTAGAAGCTTCTCGCGCAATTACGAGAACGCCCCTCCTTTCCGCAAAAATACGGAAAAACTTTAGACTGTATAAATCCAATAACCGGATACCAGTAACTGGCTTAAACCAAAGCCGACTGGTAAAAACTGTCCGAAAGTCGTACGTGTGTAAACACACGTATGCGTCCGAACCCTTGTCGTAAAACCATACGACCTCTATATCGTTTCGCCTGGAGTAGGGAAACTCTCTGTGTGTGACTCTAGAGACTCGACTACTACGCTGGCAGTGGGTTTAACCACAGACCGCAAGCGGCACTAGCTGTACGTAACGGTCCCCAGGTAGATGTCGATAAGAAGGCCGATGAGGAAACCCATCCGAACTCCTACTGAGTCTGATGTGACAATCTCCGTACAGTCCGGTCCGTTCGTCTAAGACTATCGCATATCGGGCCTAGGGGGGCGGCAAGCGTCAGTCCCCTAATAGCGGTATAAGTCGTGTCGGAGGGAAGCCCATTACACCCTGAGAAACTACTGGAACCTACCAGCAAATCTCGCTTGCCCTGGCCAGGGACTTTGCGTAATGGCTCTCTGACACAACGCGATGTCAACCCCCAATACCGGGAGAGACGAATCCTGTCTAACCGCCACTGCCTCCAAGTGCTCGGGACTGCACCCAACTGCTACCTGTTTGCACGACTCCTTTGAGCCGTGGTAGGGTAGCAATCTAAGAACAGTGGGACACACTCGAGGCGAAGTAGCAGTGTCAAGTCTGTGGACTATGCTGTACTCATGTCACCTGGGAACTGTTCACTGATGACTGGTATAAAACCATCCAACAGTTTCCTGTGAGTCCTGTCCGGTGTACCCGTAACCCAACGAGCACCTGCATACTATCTCCAGTACGACGTACTGACGGCTGTGGGACAGACCATCTCCCCAACTGGGATGAGAAGCGTACACACTAGTCTACTCCGGAGTATCGATGCCCTGTCTCGATAATCCAACGACTAGGGACCAGAATAAGGATGTGCTTGTAGACTACCCAGCCCCCACTAGTGTGACTGCCATCACAACGCTGGTAGTCAAGCAAGATCCTAAGAGCTCTATCAATACGTATACTCACATATTAAGATAGAAAAAACCAAGTAGCATACTACCATGTTTAGCAAGACTGTTATATACATGTGAATATCCCAAGCTTCCATTAAGTAATATACAAACTAGTATGATACAATAATGGCCCCTAGGGCATATACACTAACAATCTCCTACTTGCACTAGGGCCATGTACTGGCATACCGAAGACCGATGATCTCGAGTAGTCTCTCGAACTGAATCTGAGGTAGGGCCTTTGTGAATGGATCAGCAATGTTCTCTTCAGAAGCAACTCTCCGAACCTCGATCTCCTGACGATCAATGATCTCCCTGATCAGGTGATACCGCCTTAAGATGTGTCTGGACTTCTGATGGGACATTGGTTCCTTTGCTAAAGCTATAGCTCCGTTGTTGTCGCAATACAGAGGTATTGGATCAACTATGGTAGGAACCACCTGAAGTTCTGTTAGGAACTTCTTCATCCAGACTGCTTCTTTTGTGGCATCGCAAGCAGCTATGTACTCCGCTTCCATCGTCGAGTCAGCAACGGTGTCCTGCTTGGAGCTCTTCCAGCACACCGCCCCTCCATTGAGGGTAAAGACATAACCCGACATGGACTTGGAATCGTCCTTATCACTCTGGAAGCCGGAATCAGCAAAGGCCTCCAACCTGAGGTCTTTTCCGCCGTAAACCAAGAACATCTCCTTAGTCCTTCTCAGGTACTTGAGAATGTTCTTTACTGCTATCCAGTGCTTCTCCCCTGGGTCTGACTGATACCGGCTTACCACGCTCAGTGCGTAAGCTACATCTGGTCTGGTGCACAACATCGCATACATTATAGAGCCTACCGCAGAAGCGTAGGGTATAATAGACATGCGTTCCCTTTCCAAATCAGTCTTGGGAGACATCTCTTTGGAGAAGGTGATTCCGTGACAAGCCGGTAGATTACCGCGCTTAGAATCTTCCATACTGAATCTTTTCAGTACAGTGTCGATATACCTGGACTGCGAAAGTCCCAACATCCTCTTGGATCTATCACGATAGATCCGGATCCCCAGAATGTAAGAGGCATCACCCAGGTCTTTCATGGAGAACCTTTGTGACAAGAATCTTTTGACAGATTGTAGCATAGGAATGTCATTTCCTATCAATAGAATGTCATCCACGTACAAGACGAGGAATACGACACTTCTGGCTACAACATTACTATATATACTGTTAGTTATGTATATGCCCTAGAGGCCATTGTTGTACATATGATGTATATTATAATGGATGCGTGGTTATATATAGAGATGACTTTCTTGCTCATCATGATAGTATGCTATTTGGTTTCACTTTATCTTAACATGTTGACTTGTATTGGTTTACTGTTTTACTCTCACATGTTGATAAAGCCCTTAGGATCTGTACTCGACTACTGGGACTATGATGAGATCATACTAGTGGGGCCATGGTAGTCGATGAGTACATCCTATAACTGTTCCTAGTCGAGGGTATATCGAGACAGGGCATCGATACGCCAGAGTAGACTAGCGTATTCGCATCTTGACCCATATGATGGGCGATGGATGATCCCATATGCATCGGTGTTTTGACATCAGAGATGGTGTACGGGTGCTCAGTGGAGACTGGGTACACTGGACGGACTCGCCGAGAACTCCCAGATGGTGATATACCACACGTCAGATGGCAGTTCTCCGGTGACACTGGTACAGGGTAGTCTGTAGACCCGAGATCGTCATAGAGTCTTGTGTGATTCCCACTATGCTTTGATTTCCACCTTACCATGTCTAAGAGGGCGTGCAAAACGGTGGCTTTTGGGTACAGTCCCGAATCACATGGAGGCAATGAGCGATAGGAGGGGATTCGTCTCTCCCGGTATAGGGAGTTGATGTTGTGCTGTGTTCGATTGGCTATAACTGGAAGTCCCTGGCCAGGGCTGATATAGAGATTTACTGGTAAGTGTTACTAGTAGTTTCTCGACCCGTTATGAGCCACACATCGACACGACTTATCGGTTACTGAGGTCTGACGTATACCACCCCTAGACTTGATATGCGACATATCAGACGAACAGACCGGACTGTACGGGAGTGTTACTGATTGGATTCACAGAAGAACGCACAGGCTAGCTTGTTGATCTTCTGATCGCTCAATACCTGGGTGGCTGTTACGTTTAGCTGACCGCTTGCAGCTTGTGGGTGTTTGATATGATCATCACCTGCTACCGGCGTATTGACGATTCTTTAGAGTCCTACACAGAGGTTTCTTGGCTCAGGCGAAATGGAGTAGAGGCACATATGTGATATGTGCAGGACCGAGAATAATGCGATATGGGATACCGTATTATATTCTCGCGATATTTAGTTATGAACCGGGTCATCGGATCAAGTGTTGATTCGATGAATCGGTACATGATATATTAGTCGGTAATATTCGATATAGCCGGATCGTCGGATCAAGTGTTGATTCAATGATTTAATGTATAATAATATATATGATATATTATTACATTATCTAATATTGGCTCGCTTTATTATTTCATTTTCTCATTGGATGATACATTGATATATATGCGATATATGTTAATTGTATTATTTTCTTTTGTTACAAATATATAATATATATGTGATATATATTATTGTGACATGATATGATTAATTGTTAAACATGTTTAAGGATGATTAATTGAGGTTAGGGTTTGATTTGGGTTAGATGCTTCATGCACCTTCTAGAAGCTTTTTCTTTTGTCATTGTAAAGATATTTTTAGGATGACACATTCTTAACCCAACCAAACCCTAACTCTAGTTTATTCTCTACTAAATCCTAGCCACTCATCCTTGACCATGGTTTATAATCAATCATATAGTCTTTCTTTCTATTCATCACAAAAGAAGATAATTCATTATCTTTTCCATGATCATCTTCTTCTCTCTTGAAGAAAGCTTACTAGATTTTCTTTATGTGATGAAATAATATGAGAAAATGATTTAAAAAGAAAGCAAAAATACTACTCTCTCATCCTCATCTCATCTAGCCCATGAGATTAGTGTGTTCATCTCTTTAGAGTGAGATAGCTTGAGTCTTTGCAACTTCGAGGTAGATCATCGGAGATTTGGAATACTTCGAGCTAGCATGGATCGTTCGAGTCGTGGAGCCTCTCATGAGTCCGGGAGATCGTGGATCGCGGCAAAGGGACTTCTACTCGGAGCTTGTGAAGCGAAGGAGCGGACTACAAAGGTTGTAATCTCTCACACTTAGATAAAAGTTATCATCTTGCATGTTAAACCCTAATAATCTAGCAAAGATCCCGGCTTTGGGTTGTTTGGCACTTATAAATTTTTATCCGGGCATGTTTGATGCCTTATGAACCTTCACAAGAGTGCCTAGGAACCCTACAGTGGTATCAGAGCCTAGCTAGAGCATTAGGCGATGTGTTTACGAAGTTAAAACTCCGATCGAACCAGAAACGACAAAATTGGACCCTTCTCTGGAAATTTTTTAAATTTTGGGATTTTTCTGAATTAAAAATATGTAAAAAAATCAGCAGGGAATTCTAAGAATTACCATAAAACCCGAGCCCCCAATTCGACCAAACGGCGGCGGAACCGCGGCGCAAGCATGCTTGCGCGGCGGTTCCGCGGCGGATTGATGGATTGGCGACACGTGGCTTTTGTGGTAATGTCCGTAGGTGCTTGTTGATACTTCTGGGTATTTTTAATCTGTTTCAGGTGTTGAATCTTCTGGGGTTTATTTTGTAATAGTAGATTCGATCGGAATATTTAAATTCGTATTTCTTTCCGGATATTTAGAAACTGTTAAACTATTTGAACAGATATCATTAACTCACTGTTTCCCGGTACGGCAAACTTTCAAGTGTTGAATATTTATTGGGTTTAAATCTTTCGGAAAAATTGTACAAGTTAAGCGGTGGACCCTCTAGAAGACAACAAACCTTAACTCGATTATGTGACCGTCTTGAACTGCCTTTTGAACCTTCGGGTTTGGGGCAGTACGGCGTGCCACATGTGAGGCGTTGGCTTGACCCTTCTACGGCTGGATCACCGGTACTGTGACATATTCTGGGATTATTTGAACTCCGCTCAAGTGTTGAGCACTTTGGGAAATTTTGGGTATTTGATTATCTGTTCGGAAAGTTTAATACTGTCTATTTATCTAGAATGTGATACAATATGTGGAATTCATAGAGTTAGGCATGAAATGCGAAGTATGTGATATTTCGGATTTACGATGTCTAAAGTGATTGTGGATTCCAAATGTTGTAGTTTTACACTTTCTTTTCTGTGACCGTAAGTGTAATATGTGATATCGCCGGTTTCGTTGCTATATGTCAACGACAATTGGGATGCGCATATTTACTTACGTTGATGATATGAGATATTATGTGTTGCTGTGATATGTTATATTGGATCGTCGCGTTCTGAATAGCCAGGGGTTTTATATGAGATGAGGGTTTTTATTTTCATTCATGTAAAATTCATTTGTAATGTAATATTCTTTTATTTGGGGCGCTTCCAGGTTGCGGTTGCTGTCACCAGTGTATATTATTTACTTTTCCGCATTAGGTAGACCCAAGGAGGGGAGCACAAGTAACCGGGTTCTAGGGTCCAGTGGGAGGCCATCTCGAGGAGTCGAGACCGGGTCTCCTAACCCTAGAATTGGCAGTGTTACTTGCCGCTCTCGTAGGGGTCTTGGGATGTGGGTTTGGCTATTCGTCGCGACCGTGGAATCCGTGTTTTATACAGGCTCGTATTGAAAACACGGACGTCCTAGTATATCCAATATTTCATATATGTTCTTCTGCTGCAATGTTCTGTGATGAGATCATATTACTGCCTGAGACGAATGCTTATACTATATATATATGCTGATATATAAATATTACTGCTTTCGTTTCTTCTGTGATGCTTAGGAAGCATAAGCTGATGGGATATTTATTAATGAGATTAATAAAAGGAAAAGAAACCTAAAGATGTTGTAGAATCAAAAACTTTATAAAAAGGGGTAGCTACAGTTTTGCTTTGCACAGTGATATATACGATATATCCTGCACCTTATTCGATGGGGAAAGAGCCGACGATCCCTTCACCGGGAGTGACCTCTTTAGCGAAACTGGCAGATGCTACAAAACGCGGTTTGTCTTTTGAATGCTTTTAGTGTTTTGCTTTGCACAGCGGTATATATGATATATCCTGCACCTTATTCGATGAGGAAAGGGCCGACGATCCCTTCACCGGGAGTGACCCCTTTAGCGAAACTAAGAAAAGCCTAAAAAACACTCCTTTTTCAAAACTTCACTCGATTCTACGACGATATCAAGTTCATTACGCTCAGGGTTTTCTGAAAGACCTGCGTAGCCCTCCGTCATTTCAGATAGATAATATTTAGTATTCGTGCTATGTTTGTTGACTTAGTCAAGGCGTAGTGTACGGTAGCTAAGTAGTGTTTATCTGCTAAAACATGAGATGTGATTGGATTAGGGTATTCGCACGGCCTTGTTGACTCAGTCAAGGGTCGTACGGGTGGGTTTAATTCAATCAAGAAATGTACGGGTTGAACTTGACTTGCGATTTATGATTTGTTGACTTAGTCAAGGTCATAAATCGCTAGGGAAAAATATCATCGGGAATTTCAAGTGTTGAAATTTCCAATGAGATTGCATACCTCCTATAAGATAGTTGGATCCCGATACCCACTACGAGTAAGAGTTAATCCTGGGAGAGTTTTACACAAGACAATTAGCCGATCAAGTAGGTGTCTAGAAAAGTGTTAACGGGGTTACGCCTCTGGGAAAATGAGGTTTACTTTAATTAGGTCCGTGCGAAAGCACGGGGAACCTCCCTCAAAGTACCGACACTGATCTGGCTGAAAGATTGACGAAGTTGTAGGGTGTAATTAATCCCGGCTAATCTTACCTTTTTGGGTTTGAAGGTAGATTTGATAAAAACAGTGGGAGACATCCTGATTAGATAAGATAATAACCAATCTAATCTTGCAAGAGCATACGCTAAAGTGTTTTTCTTCTCTCTCTCTCCAGGTAGCGACCATGTCAGGCCATAATCAAGATAATAATATGGATGTATTGACTGAACCCAATTATTGTACTGAGCTAGGGAATGTTGGACCCGTTCTTTCTTATAAGAGTTATAAGACTGAACAGGAAACAGGAGAATATCTAGATTCTCACGCCGCCCAAAAGAACATACATGTTGATGCATCTTCTTCGGGTGTGTTAGTTATTGAGAACTGTTTCTCAGTTCACCCTACGTCCTGGGTATTAGATACCGGATCAGGATCCCACATATGTAAACAGTTACATGGGCTACGTAAAGGTAGAGAACTGGGAAAAGGTGATCATTCCGTTCAAGTAGGGAATGGTGCAAATGTTGCAGCCAAAGCAGTTGGGGAATATCACCTGGTATTACCAAGTCGTAATACACTGATTCTAAATGAGTGCCATTATATACCGAACATGATGTGCAACATTATATCAGTTTCTTTATTGAGTAAAGAGGGATATAATTTTGTAGTACAGGATAATGTTATGAACATATTCCTAGATCAAAAGTTGATTGCATCAGGCTCGTTACATAATGGCATATTCATTCTAAATCAGAATACAGTCCTGAATATACAAAACACACACAAGAGGAAAAGTTCAGAAGTGAACGAATCCTTCTTGTGGCATTGTAGACTTGGTCATATCAATGCGACACGACTCGCTAAGTTACATAAAGATGGTTATTTGAATTCGTTCGAATTATCATCTTATGATACTTGCTATTCATGTCTCAAAGGAAAAATGACCAAAGCTCCGTTTAGTGGACACGGAGAAAGAGTTACTGAACTCTTAGGACTAATACATAGTGATGTTTGTGGTCCCATGTCTACGCATGCCAGGAACGGTTCTTCCTACTTCATTACATTCACTGACGATCTCTCTAGATACAGACATGTGTTTCTGATGAAACACAAGTCTGAAGCTTTTGAGAAATTCAGAGAATATAAGCACGAAGTAGAGAACCAAACGGGCAAAAGTATTAAAATTCTTCGATCTGATCGAGGAGGCGAATACTTAAGCAACGAGTTCCTAGATTATCTAAAAGAGAATGGGATTCTCTCTCAGCTTACTCCTCCTTATACACCACAGCACAACGGTGTATCGGAACGAAGGAATCAGACCCTATTAGATATGGTGCGATCTATGATGAGCGATGCTGAGTTACCTATTTCCTTCTGGGGGTATGCGCTTGAGACAGCCATATACATATTGAATCTAGTTCCGTCTAAATCTGTACCTACCACACCATATGAGATATGGAGTGGGAAGAGACCATATTTTAAACGAGTTAAGATATGGGGTTGTCCGGCCTATGTCAAAAGACAAAATCCGGACAAGCTCGAGGCACGATCAGTCCTTTGCAAATTTGTGGGATATCCAAAGAATTCTCAAGGATATTTTTTCTACCACACTGAGGAACAAAAAGTGTTTGTTGCTCAACATGCCACCTTTTTGGAAAAGGAATTTCTTGCAAAAGAAATTAGTGGCAGAGAGGTAGAACTGGAAGAGGTTCCAGCACCACAAACCGCAACTGATGATTTGTTGGAACCAGAAGATTCAGTAGTACCCAACGAACCCCAGCCTCTCCGCCGATCTAGTAGGGTTTCTCGTCCACCTGAGAGATACTACGGTTTTCTCATTGATGGTGGAAGCGAGGATTGCATCATGGATGATGATGACCCGACTAGTTTCGAGCAGGCCATCACGAGTGGTGACTCTGTGAAATGGCTGGATGCAATGCGATCTGAGATGGAATCCATGTACACCAATAAAGTATGGATTTTGGAAAATGCTCCTGAAGGGGTAAAACCCATTGGGAGCAAGTGGATTTTTAAAAAGAAATTTGGTGTAGATGGAAAAGTTGAGACTTTCAAAGCTAGACTTGTAGCAAAGGGTTTTCGTCAACGACCAGGTGTGGATTATGACGAAACCTTTTCTCCAGTGGCTATGCTTAAGTCCATCCGGATCTTACTTGCCATTGCTGCATACCATGACTACGAAATCTGGCAAATGGATGTTAAGACCGCCTTTCTAAACGGTGATTTAGAAGAGTGCGTGTACATGACTCAGCCAGAGGGCTTCGTAGATAGTGGGAGCAGCGGAAAGGTGTGCAAGCTGCTTAAATCCATTTATGGGTTAAAGCAAGCATCGCGGAGTTGGAACATCTGTTTTGATGTTGTAGTCAAAGAGTTTGACTTCATCAAAAATATAGATGAACCTTGTATCTATAAGAAGGTAGCAGAGGGTAAGGTAGTCTTCCTCGTATTGTACGTAGATGATATACTCTTGATAGGAAATGATATTCCTATGCTGCAATCAGTCAAGCTCTTCTTATCACAGAGATTCTCAATGAAAGATCTAGGTGATGCCTCCTGCATATTGGGAATCATGATCTATAGAGATAGATCTAAACGGATACCGGGATTGTCCCAATCCAGGTACATTGACACCATACTAAAGAGGTTTAGTATGGAAGAATCCAAGCGTGGGAACCAACCCACGATCTCTGGACTCACTCTCTCCAAAGAGATGTCTCCCAAGACTGATTTGGAGAGAGCTCGCATGCAAGGGATACCCTATGCTTCGGCAATAGGCTCTATCATGTATGCGATGCTATGTACCAGACCCGATGTAGCATACTCACTAAGTGTAGCGAGTCGGTATCAAGCAGATCCTGGAGAGAGTCATTGGACAGCTGTGAAGAACATTCTCAAGTACTTACGAAGGACTAAGGAGATGTTCTTGGTGTATGGTAACGGAGAACTCCAGGTGGAGTCCTTTACCGATTCCAGCTTCCAAAGTGATAAGGACGACTCTAAGTCGCATTCGGGTTTTGTCTTTACCCTCAATGGAGGGGCGGTATGTTGGAAGAGTTCCAAACAGGATACCGTTGCAGACTCAACGATGGAGGCTGAATACATCGCTGCCAACGATGCTGCCAAAGAGGCTGTCTGGATCAAGAAGTTCATTACTGAACTTGGAGTGGTTCCATCCATTGAGCATCCAATACCTCTGTATTGAGATAACAATGGAGCTGTGGCGTTAGCCAAGGAACCCAGGTCCCATCAAAAGTCCAGACATATTCTGAGGCGATATCACCTGATCAGGGAGATAGTTGATCGCCGGGAGATCGAGGTTAGGAGAGTGGATACGAAGGACAACACTGCGGATCCATTCACGAAGGCTATTCCCCAGATACAGTTTGAGAGATTATTCGGGATGCTAGGTATGAGATACTACAGCAGCTGGCCTTAGTGCAAGTGGGAGATTGTTAGTTATGTATATGCCCTAGAGGCTATTGTTGTACATATGATGTATATTATAATGGATGCTTGGTTATATATAGAGATGACTTTCTTGCTCGTCATGATAGTATGCTATTTGGTTTCACTTTATCTTAACATGTTTACTTGTATTGGTTTACTGTTTTACTCTCACATGTTGATAAAGCCCTTAGGATCTGTACTCGACTACTGGGACTATGATGAGATCATACTAGTGGGGCCATGGTAGTCGATGAGTACATCCTATAACTGTTCCTAGAAGAGGGTATATCGAGACAGGGCATCGATACGCCAGAGTAGACTAGCGTATTCGCATCTTGACCCATATGATGGGCGATGGATGATCCCATATCCATCGGTGTTTTGACATCAGAGATGGTGTACGGGTGCTCAGTGGAGACTGGGTACACTGGACGGACTCGCCGAGAACTCCCAGATGGTGATATATGGCAGTTCTCCGGTGACACTGGTACAGGGTAGTCTGTAGACCCGAGATCGTCATAGAGTCTTGTGTGATTCCCACTGTGCTTTGATTTCCACCTTACCACGTCCAAGAGGGCGTGCAAAACGGTGGCTTTTGGGTACAGTCCCGAATCACATGGAGGCAATGAGCGATAGGAGGGGATTCGTCTCTCCCGGTATAGGGAGTTGATGTTGTGCTGTGTTCGATTGGCTATAACTGGAAGTCCCTGGCCAGGGCTGATATAGAGATTTACTGGTAAGTGTTACTAGTAGTTTCTCGACCCGTTATGAGCCACACATCGACATGACTTATCGGTTACTGGGGTCTGACGTATACCACCCCTAAACTTGATATGCGACATATCAGACGAACAGACCGGACTGTACGGGAGTGTTACTGATTGGACTCACAGGAGAACGCACAGGCTAGCTTGTTGATCTTCTGATCGCTCAATACCTGGGTGGCTGTTACGTTTAGCTGACCGCTGGCAGCTTGTGGGTGTTTGATATGATCATCACCTGCTACCGGCGTATTGACGATTCTTTAGAGTCCTACACAGAGGTTTCTTGGCTCAGGCGAAACGGAGTAGAGGCACATATGTGATATGTGCAGGACCGAGAATAATGCGATATGGGATACCGTATTATATTCTCGCGATATTTAGTTATGAACCGGGTCATCGGATCAAGTGTTGATTCGATGAATCGGTACATGATATATTAGTCGGTAATATTCGATATAGCCGGATCGTCGGATCAAGTGTTGATTCGATGATTTAATGTATAATAATATATATGATATATTATTACATTATCTAATATTGGCTCGCTTTATTATTTCATTTTCTCATTGGATGATACATTGATATATATGCGATATATGTTAATTGTATTATTTTCTTTTGTTACAAATATATAATATATATGTGATATATATTATTGTGACATGATATGATTAATTGTTAAACATGTTTAAGGATGATTAATTGAGGTTAGGGTTTGATTTGGGTTAGATGCTTCATGCACCTTCTAGAAGCTTTTTCTTTTGTCATTGTAAAGATATTTTAGGATGACACATTCTTAACCCAACCAAACCCTAACTCTAGTTTATTCTCTACTAAATCCTAGCCACTCATCCTTGACCATGGTTTATAATCAATCATATAGTCTTTCTTTCTATTCATCACAAAAGAAGATAATTCATTATCTTTTCCATGATCATCTTCTTCTCTCTTGAAGAAAGCTTACTAGATTTTCTTTATGTGATGAAATAATATGAGAAAACGATTTAAAAAGAAAGCAAAAATACTACTCTCTCATCCTCATCTCATCTAGCCCATGAGATTAGTGTGTTCATCTCTTTAGAGTGAGATAGCTTGAGTCTTTGCAACTTCGAGGTAGATCATCGGAGATTTGGAATACTTCGAGCTAGCATAGATCGTTCGAGTCGTGGAGCCTCTCATGAGTCCGGGAGATCGTGGATCGCGGCAAAGGGACTTTTACTCGGAGCTTGTGAAGCGAAAAAGCGGACTACAAAGGTTGTAATCCCTCACACTTAGATAAAAGTTATCATCTTGCATGTTAAACCCTAATAATCTAGCAAAGATCCCGGCTTTGGGTTGTTTGGCACGTCTAAATTTTTATCCGGGCATGTTTGATGCCTTATGAACCTTCACAAGAGTGCCTAGGAACCCTACATATACATGGTTCATCTGGATTTTTGATAAAGTCATATTCTTTGACTGTTTCATCAAAACAGATGTTCCAACTCCGCGATGCCTGCTTTAGTCCATAAATGGACTTAAGCAGCTTTCATACTTTCCCGCTGCTCCCACTCTGATTGAAACCCTCTGGCTGATCCATATAGACGCACTCTTCTAAATTTCCATTCAGAAAAGCCGTCTTTACGTCCATCTGCCAGATTTCATAATCATGGAAGGCAGCAATAGCAAGAAGGACCCGAATGGATTTGAGCATAGCCACTGGAGAAAAAGTTTCGTCATAGTCCAAACCAGGACTTTGACGAAAACCCTTTGCAACAAGTCTAGCCTTATAGGTTTCCACCTGTCCATCTACACCAATCTTTTTCTTGAAGATCCATTTGCATCCTATGGGTTTTACCCCATCTGGAGCAAAGTCCAAAGTCCATACTTTGTTGGTGTACATGGACTCCATTTCGGTCCGCATTGCATCTAGCCATCGTACCGAGTCGCCGCTCTGGATGGCCTGCTGGAAGTCAGTAGGTTCATCATCATCTATGATGCAATCCTCTCTATCCCCATCTATGAGAAAACCGTAGTATCTCTCAGGCGGATGAGACGGCCTACTACTCCTGCGGAGGGGTGCGGGAATGTCCTGTTCTTCTTGAACTTCCGGTTCTACCAAACTTTCAGTAGCAGCTTGTGGTTCTGGAATTTCTTCCAGTTCTATTTCGCTCCCACTTATTTCCTTTTCTAAAAACTGATGTTCTAGAAAATGGGCATTACGAGAAACAAAAACCTTTTGTTCCTCTGCGTAATAGAAATAATATCCCTTGGAGTTCTTTGGATATCCCACAAACATACATTTTACTGATCGTGCCTCGAGCTTGTCCACATACTGCTTTTTAACAAAAGCTGGACATCCCCAAATCTTCATATGCTGAAGATGGGGTTTCTTCCCAGTCCACATCTGATATGGAGTGGTAGGCACAGTCTTGGTAGGAGCCCTGTTCAGAAGATATGCTGCTGATTCAAGCGCATAACCCCAAAAAGATCGCGGTAACTCAGCATTACTCATCATGGATTGTACCATATCTAATAGGGTTCGATTCCGTCTCTCCGATACACCGTTATGCTGTGGAGTGTATGGAGGAGTAAGCTGAGAGAGAATCCATTTCTCTTTTAGGTAACCTAGGAACTCGGCACTCAAGTATTCACCACCTCGATCAGATCTAAGTGTCTTGATACTTTTGCCGGTTTGGTTTTCTACTTCATTCTTATACTCTCGGAATTTCTCAAAAGCCTCGGATTTATGTTTCATCAGATAAATGAATCCGTATCTTGAGTAATCATCCGTGAAAGTAATGAAATAGGAAAAACCACCTCTTGCATGTGTAGACAATGGACCACATACATCGCTGTGTATGAGTCCTAAGAGCTCGCTCGCTCTTACTCCATGTCCAGTAAATGGAGTCTTTGTCATCTTTCCTTTGAGACAAGATTGACAAGTGTCATAAGTTTGATATTCGAACGAGTCCAAATATCCTTCTCTATGCAACTTAGTCAACCTTCTCTCATTGATGTGACCCAGTCTACAATGCCATAAGAAAGCTTTATTTAAATCTGGAGACTTTCTTTTAAGTGTGTTCTGGACATTGAAAATTTGGAGTTGGTTTAAAACATATATACCGTTATTTAGTGTACCGGACCCAATCAAACCATGATTAAGGTGGATGTTAACAACATCTCTTACAAACGTGAAATCATAACCTTTATTTGATAACAAAGAAACTGATATGATATTACACGTTAAGCTTGGTACAAAAAAACAGTTATGTAAAACCAAAATATGTCCACTCGTCAATCCTAGGTGATAATCCCCGATGGACGCAGCTCCCACGCTAGCTCAGTTAGCAACCTTTAGGGTCATATCACCTTCCTTCAGCACTCTACGGTTTCTCAGTGCCTGCAATGAATTGCAAATATGAGATCCTGATCCGGTATCCAATACCCAGGAAGTAGAGTTGATCGACAGACAATTCTCAATTACAAACACACCTGAAGTCGAAGCCACAGCTTGCTTCGGTTCCTGGTTCTTGGCGTTCCACGCCTTGCAATCCTTCTTCCAGTGTCCTTTCCTGTGACAATGGAAGCACTGATCCTGGCCAACTACCGGTACCGCAAACTTTTTCTTTCCCTTCCCTCCCACCTTACTAACACCTCCTCTAGGTTTGGTGGCGGCCTTCTTCTTCCTTCCTTTGGCCCTTGCCTTGGACCCGGAAGAAGATGTACCGCTAACAAACATAGCGGGTGTTTCCCTTGTCTTCTGCAAGGTGCCCTCTGCACTCCTTAACATGTTCAGGAGTTCCGGAAGTTCAACTTCTTTTCTTTGAATGTTGAAGTTCAGGATAAACTGGGCGTAGGTGTGAGGAAGGGACTGGAGAATAAAGTCTGTATAGAGCTCATTATCCAAAGTCGTCCCAAGGTCTGCGAGCTCTTTAATATAGCCGATCAACTTTAGGACATGTTCTCCTACCGATGACCCGACAGCCAACCTCGCTCGAAACAAGTTCTTAGAGGTCTCGTATCTTGCTATACGAGATTGCTCTCCATAAAGTTCCTTTGTATGGAGAAATATGCCATCTAGGTTCATATCCTCGTGCCTCCTCTGATGTTCATTGTTCATCGAGGCAAGCACGATGCACTTGGCTTTCGCGCAATCTAAATCCCAGGTTTTGCGGATTTCCTTATCCGCATTGCTGGATTTGGGACCAGGGACAGCAGGTGCCGTAGCGGTGAGGACGTACCCCAATTTGTCATAGGTCAAAGCCATTTTGACATTCCGCAGCCAATCTTTATAGTTTGGCCCTGTCAGTATATTTTTCTCTAAAAGTAAATTAAGTCCAGTCATTTTCAGGGTCGCTGCAATTAGGAGAGAGAGAAGAAAACTCTTTAGCATGATGCTCTTGCAAGTTTAGAGTGGTTTTTAGTTTATCTAAACTGGATGGCTCCCACTGTTTCTCGAATCCTTCCTCAAACCATAAAAGAAGAATTAGCCAGGACTATTCTCACTGTACAATTCTTGCTTAACCGTTCAGCCAGGCTAGTGTCGATACTTCGAGGGAGGTTTTCCAACGCTTTCGCGAAGTTCCTTAATTAAATAACCTCTTTTCTCTGGGGGCGTAACCCCGCTGACACCTTTCTGGACACCTACTTGGTTTATAGCATTGATCGTTAAGTGACGAATCTCCTGATAAGTAGCATATACTCACAGTAGGATTGGGATCCAAATATCATCGTATGATAATGTTGAAGGAATGCTACCAACATTCATCAAACTCCAAATGGTATGCATTACTTTGCAAATTTCAGTTTCTTTAGAAATTCCCGATATAAGTTTTTGCCCCATGCTCTTATGACCTTGGCTTTGGTCAAAATGTCATAAGTCACATGTCAAGTTCTACCCGTCATTATCTTGTCAATTTGAACCCATCCGTATATACCGCTGACTTTGGTCAAATGATAATACGACTGTCCCAAACTAACTCATCTATCTTATGCAACAAATGAAAACCCAGCAGCTACCTAACACTATGCCTTGACTTTGGCTAAAATGCATAGTTTGAATACTACTGAATACCCAAATGAAATGACGGAGGGCTACGAATGGTTTTGGCGAAACCGTGAACGTAGTGAACTTGATATAACCGAAGGAACCTGATAGCTTTTAAAAGGAGTGGTTAAAGCTCCGCATTTAAAAAATATCTGTTTTTAAAATTAACCGAGTGGTTTCTTTTAAATTGTTCCAACGATTAACTTTTGGTTTATTTTCTTTGCATTATAAATAATGCGTCCCATCATTAACCTATCATTGCAGAAAACAACGAAAATACAACGTCCTCTTATGCCATCCGTATTCGCCACGGGGTCCCGTTATCACCCGTTAGGTTACTTAACTAACGACAGAGCGGGGGCTGGGCTAGCTCGGGTGTAAAACATAAGTGACGTCTAAATAGCTATCATATATAGATATTGTACATTCGTCAGACGCAATAATAGGCATTCCAGATCACAGATGAACTTTATTGGATTTGCAAGCAATCCGTGTTTGTTTTGAGCCTGCAACAAAAGACGGATTACACAGTTGTGATGAATAGCCATTACCCCACCCAAGACTCCAACGGGTACGGCAAACTACCCGCCCGGCAGTTTGTGCACCCCACCTTGGGTCTGTCCTAGGAGCAAAAACAGTAAAATGAAATAATACAACGGTGGCTACAACCGCAACCGGGATGTGCCCCGCAAAATAATATTACAAAAAATTACATTTACATCAAATGAATTAAATAATAACCCATCACATAACCCCGGCTATACATCACAACAGTCCAACACAGTTCATATCCACAAACAGTAAAAACCATTACAGAAATGTGCAACCCCCTGCCAACCGACATACTAGCAGTTAGGGGAGGTTTACGAACACAATATACAAACACAGATATAATCCATCAAGCAAATACTGTATAATTTCGATCGATTAAACACTTTTAATTTTGCTCCAATACTTCTCTGTAAATCTGAAACCTGAGCAAAAATAAAATATTCCAGAAAATACCAAATATCACAGAGAAGCAACATAGGAAAATTGGGTTCCTGAATCGCTAACTCGGCGGCGGAATCGGGGCGGATCGTTGGAATCCACCGCGGTTCCGTGGCGCTTTAGGCGATTCAGGGGCCCAATTTTCTTGGGTGTTCTTCTTATGTCTTTTCAAGCTTTCTGAACATCCCTGAAAAATTTTTGGACTTCATTTAAAAATCGACAGAAACTTGTGATTTCGGGGTTTTCCGGTTTTGTTTTTTCCGTTCGAAATTCATACAAATTTGCAAGTAAGTTATTTATTGTTTAGCGAGGCTCTGATACCACTGTAAGTCGATGTACAACACCCCACGACTGGCGGGGAGGCGGAAATATGAAAAACGATCTTGTTTATATGCTAAACATCGACTAACCGCATGAATCGAAGCTAAACGATAACTAACAACAAACATAGAAGTTAACAACTACTATGTAAAGGGATTATACCTAAAGAACCGTGTCCTTCGTCTTTACGAACTCCACCTCCTCCTCGGCCTTCTCGAAGTAGTAGACGATCCACCCGAGAGCTTTACTCCAAGCTTAGCCTCTAAACTTGAGGCAACTAACTTTCTTTAAGTGCTAATCAAAGAGACTAGGTGATATAGAGTGAGGGTTATGGTTTAATTAGTCTAACTAATCCTTGTACTCAACACATGAGAGGGGAGGATTAGGGTTTGAAGAGGGAGAGCTTGAGGAGAGAGAAGGTGAAGATAATAATGAAGTGAGAATAATGAGTTATCATAATATATATCAAGCATTTCTTTTTATCAAGAAAAGAAAATAAATCATTTAACAACCATGCTTGATAATATCTAGTGATGATTCATCTCCATGAGTCATTAAGCAATTATGAAGCATTAATGACATGGCTGAATCATCCATATGACTCACTAATCACATTCATTGTATATGCCACCTAAACCTCCTTAGTCACCACCTTCTAGAAGCTTCTCGCGCAATTACGAGAACGCCCCTCCTTTCCGCAAAAATACGGAAAAACTTTAGACTGTATAAATCCAATAACCGGATACTAGTAACTGGCTTAAACCAAAGCCGACTGGTAAAAACTGTCCGAAAGTCGTACGTGTGTAAACACACGTATGCGTCCGAACCCTTGTCATAAAACCATACGACCTCTATATCGTTTTGCCTGGAGTAGGGAAACTCTCTGTGTGGGACTCTAGAGACTCGACTACTACGCTGGCAGTGGGTTTAACCACAGACCGCAAGCGACACTAGCTGTACGTAACGGTCCCCAGGTAGATGTCGATAAGAAGGCCGATGAGGAAACCCATCCGAACTCCTACTGAGTCTGATGTGACAATCTCCGTACAGTCCGGTCCGTTCGTCTAAGACTATCGCATATCGGGCCTAGGGGGGCGGCAAGCGTCAGTCCCCTAATAGCGGTATAAGTCGTGTCGGAGGGAAGCCCATTATACCCTGAGAAACTACTGGAACCTACCAGCAAATCTCGCTTGCCCTGGCCAGGGAATTTGCGTAATGGCTCTCTGACACAGCGCGATGTCAACCCCCAATACCGGGAGAGACGAATCCTGTCTAACCGCCACTGCCTCCAAGGGCTCGGGACTGCACCCAACTGCTACCTGTTTGCACGACTCCTTTGAGCCGTGGTAGGGTAGCAATCTAAGAATAGTGGGACACACTCGAGGCGAAGTAGCAGTGTCAAGTCTGCGGACTATGCTATACTCATGTCACCTGAGAACTGTTCACTGACGACTGGTATAAAACCATCCAACAGTTTCCTGTGAGTCCTGTCCGGTGTACCCGTAACCCAACGAGCACCTGCATACTATCTCCAGTACGACGTACTGACGGCTGTGGGACAGACTATCTCCCCAACTGGGATGAGAAGCGTACACACTAGTCTACTCCGGAGTATCGATGCCCTGTCTCGATAATCCAACGACTAGGGACCAGAATAAGGATGTGCTTGTAGACTACCCAGCCCCCACTAGTGTGACTGCCATCACAACGCTGGTAGTCAAGCACGATCCTAAGAGCTCTATCAATACGTATACTCACATATTAAGATAGAAAAAACCAAGTAGCATACTACCATGTTTAGCAAGACTGTTATATACATGTGAATATCCCAAGCTTCCATTAAGTAATATACAAACTAGTATGATACAATAATAGCCCCTAGGGCATATACACTAACATTACATTAGTGTTTAACACTAAAGTTGAAACCTCTATATCCAGTGTTCAACACCGATTTTTTTAGTGTTTAAACACTAATTTGGAAAACTTTATTTGTAGTGTTTAACACTGACTTTCTTAGTGTTGAGCACCAACTTGGAAGACCCTGTTTCCAGTGTTTAACACTGATCTACCTTAGTGTTAAACACTAATTTGAAATCTCCATGGCCAGTGTTTAACACTGATTTGCTTTAGTGTCTAAGCACTAATTTGAAAGCCCTGTTGCTGGTGTTTAACACTAACTATCTTTTAGTGTTAAACACTAGCTTGTCAATCTCACTCCCAGTGTTCAGCACTGTTGGTCTCTAGTGTTCAAACGCTGGCCTTAGCCCAATTGGTTAAGTTTTTAGAGGCAAAGCCTCTTCTTCAATGAATCAACAGAGGGCCAATATCCCAAACATAATTGGACTTAGCCCAAGCTGGCCATAAGTCCTCAATTCTAACTTAACTGGGCTAATGGGCTCATAATATAATTAATTGGTCTTGGTCCCAAATTGGGCCAAAGACTATTTAATCTACCTTGGTTCAAGGGTACATCTCTTCACTCCTTTGATACTTGGCGTTGTAATTCCTCAACGTCTTCAAAGAGGTGACGGGTCCCGATGACCACACATTGATACGGACTGTGGGGTCCTTAAACCCATGGACTATGACGTCCTTAACCTTGACCGGGATGCCTTAAAACTAACATCGGATTGTGGGGTCCTTAAACCCATAGACTATGACGTCCTTAACCTTGACCGGGATGTCTTAAAACTAACAACAGACTATGAGATCCTTAACCTTGACCGAGATGTTTTAAAACTAACGCCGGACTGTGGAGTCCTTAAATCCTCGAACTATGATGTCCTTAATCTTGACCGGAATGTCTTAAAACTAACAACGGACTATGACGTCCTTAACCTTGACCGTGACGTCTTAAAACTAATATCGGACCGTGGAGTCCTTAAATCCTCGGACTATGATGTCCTTAACCTTGACCGCAACGTCTTAAAACTAACATTGGACCGCAATGTCCTTAAACTACCTATTGACCACAACATCACTAAACTAAACAACAGGGCTCCCTTAATTGCCCTATTGTTGTATCTAAACGGTCCCGTTAAGTTGATCTTAGTCTAAAAACTAGGCTAACGTATCCTTAACAAATGTTTAAGTTGATCTTAGTCCTCAATGAGGCTAACGTATCCTTAAATACAACCCCCAAACCCAAATCTAAGAAAGATACGGATTTGGACTAGTCCACGCCCTACGGGCGACGATATAACTCAGTCTCCGTATACAATCCACGGGCAACTAAACACAAAATAAACACACACGACACGAAGTGACCATCTGGAGAAGGAGAAAGTGGTTACCGCGATGCGGTAGCGTAATTAACTGCAGGGGCTTGCGCCTGCAGGGAAGAGCGTCCCCACAATCAAAAACCCCTCAAGCGAGGGGGAATCTGACGAAGTTTGCTGCATCGGACGCATCCGTTTAAACCTTCGATACACGGTGCCATAAATCAACTTGGCATCTTCGGAGAGGTGGACGGATAGCACCAATTAGCATCTGCCCCGAATCTCAGGCTAGACGTCCCCGTCGCGCCGTCTTTCGGAGGGGAACACCACCATATCTGCGGAGTGGCCAATGGAATGTCAATCCTGATTGAATCTTTATGTTCTTTATCAAATCTTCAGTAATCGTTTGCGGTTCTGGAATCACTTCCTGTTCTACCATACTCCCACTACTGTTTTCTGAAAAAATCCATTTTTATTAAAACTGTGGCGAGTCTAGAACAATATCACTATTGATCTTCCAGATGGTAGAAAGTCAACCCTCGTCATAGCCCGGGTCAACCCACAAACAGCCATTACGGAAACGTGCCTTGAGTTATCCAGAGTCTGGTTTTAAGCATAAGACAGACAACTCCCCGTATCTTAACATCGTCAAGATACGAACTGTTCTATATCCAATATAGAGACAGAGGCACAGATTTAATTGAACCAGATTCAAATCATGCAGCTTTCTCCAGTGCATGTCAACTAAATGGAGAGAGAGGCCGATCAGCATTACTCAACTTAGGAGTGCTTCCAATTATGAGTAACTTGAAAGAGAAGGAAGTTCTCTTAATCATTACTATCTACTGAATGCCATACACAAGTATCTATATCTTCGATCACCTTGAAGAATCCCGATACTTGCAACACCTGGTTCTCTACTCTATTCTTATACCTATAACTTCTCAAAACTTAGACTTTGCATCTCTACGAAACACTTGTCTAAAAACTAGAGAAGTCATAAGTAAACCGAATATAGTACGAGGACCAACCCCTCTGTCCTAATGGACACTGGACAACATACAATACTCTGTATAAGTCCCTTGAGTCTAATAACTCATTCACTGTGTGTCGTAGGTTGAAAACTGTACTTATGGTTAAGAAGAATTACACCGCTGTTTAATGCTCCTTACCTAACCATCCACTGATATAGGTAAATGTCATAGACATAATTTCAAAAAGTTATATCTCACTCTATGAAAATAGACGTACAGATATATCAATTTGAAATTGGTGCATAACAACGGATATTCAAAACCAAATATTTGCCGTCCGGCTAACATCCCAGGCGATTTCCTCAAATATCATAAATTACAACGAATTCCGATATAATGAGGATGATCACCTAATTCCCAATAACTTACTCCCACTCATCATCTGTAAAACTATACAGATGTGAGAATCATACATGGTAAATACATACCCTGGAGCAAGTGTCTAACTGGGAAATCAGTTTTCTTTTAACAGTACACAGTGAAACTGAAATATTGAAATGTTTCATAGGGGTATCCGGGTATTCCTAGTAATGCCTCTTCCATTATCCAGATTCACAACTATAACCGTATATTTCTTTGCCATCTCTCCAAATCCCTTTATATGTCTTTAGTCATTACCTTCTGCACACCCCTTTAGGCCAAATGGCTTTCTTCCTTCCCTATCGTTCGGCACCAGCCTATGCTTTGGAAGAAGACTATCCAATCAGCATAATGGGTGTACTGTCCTAATCCTAGGAACACTCGCAATGCGAGAGAAGGTGAAGATAAAAGACAACCGAATAAACCTTATTCCTATTTCTCCTGAACCAGAATCCATCCCCGAACTGGAACAAGTTCCTTTCGAGTTCGTATATAACCATACGATGGAGTATCCAAATAAACTGTGGATCTTCGTAGTGATACGGAGTGTCCTGGAGAAATACAAAGGTGAAGTGGGAGTGGTATTGAAATACTTGGTTTGGTCGTGAATAGCAGTCGCAATTTACTTTGCCCTCATTCTAATCCTTTAATTTGTCTTAACTTAGTACCTTCTGTATACCGTTTAGGCTAATTGGTTTTATTCATTCCCTACCGTTCGGCACCAGCCTAAGGTTTGGAAGAAGACTATCCAATTTGCGTAATAGGTGTACTGTCCTAATCCAAGGAGTACTCGCAACCTGAGAGAAGGTAAAAGGAAAAGACAACTGAATAGACCTATTCGTTTTCTCCAGAACCAGAAACCATCCTCGAATAAATTCCTTCGAGTTCGTATATAACCATACGATGGTTTTGTCCAATGGAAGTGGACATTCGTAGTAATACGGGGTGTCCTGGAGAAAAGGGTAAAAGTAGGAGTGGCAATGAGGTATGCAACTCAGACAATCCAAAAGCCAGTCATATAAGAAGGTTCGGTCAACTTGGTCGCTGAGTCATAGTCTAGGGTCGGGTCATGGTCGCTGCCAAAGAGAGAGAGAAAAGAAACATTCAGCGTGCACTCTAACCTAGATCAGAATGGTTATCAATTTATCTAATCAGGAAACCTCCCACTGTACTGTCAAATTCTCTTCCAAACCTGAAAGAAGAATTAGTCGGGATCACCCGAGGAGTAAACCAACTCATCAGTGGGAATCGGGATCCAACTATCATCGCATGATAACGTGACGAAATCCGCTCACGTTATCACACTCCAGAAGGTATGCGCATATCTGGCAAGTTTCAGTTTCTTTAGAAACCCCCGATGTGATTTTTGCCCCATTCTCTTATGACCTTGACTAAGGCCAACAAATCTTAAGTCACATGTCAAGTTCTACCCGTCATTGTCCAGGTTAATTTGAACCCACCCGTACAAGCCCTTGACTAGGGCCAACAAGGCTATACGACTGTCCCAAACCAACGCATCTATCTATGCAGCAGAAAGGTAACAAGCAGCTACCATACACTATGCCTTGACTAAGGCCAACAAACATAGCATGAATACTACGTGCTACCCGTCTGAAATGACGGAGGGCTACGAATGGTTTTTGGCGAAAACCTTTAACGTAATGAACTTGATATCGTTGAAGGAACCGGATAGCTTTATAAAAATATAGCGACGAAAACCTTTGCTAAAGAGGTCACTCCCGGTGAAGGGATCTCGGCTCTTTCCCCGTAGAATGAGGTGCAGGATATTCCAACTGAATACCACGATGCAAAGCAAAAGTAATCGTCTATAGTGAAGTTATTGCCCTGATGCAAACTTCTGTCCAAGGGGTCACTCCCGGTGAAGGGATCTCGGCCCTTGCCTCGTCGACTGAGGAGCAGGATATTCCATCTGAATACCACTGTGCAAAACAAAAGAGAACGTCCTTGCAATAACTGCTTTTTGAAAAATGCTCCAACAACATCAGAATAGGTTTGTTTAGCTTGCATTGATCCGAATCAACGCAGTCCCATCAATTGATCACACCACAAAGAACGAAAATAATGATGTACGTATATGCCATTCGCATTCGCCACTGGGTCCTGTTATCACCCGTTAGGTTACTTAACTAACGACAGAGCGGGGACTGGACTAGCACGGATGCAAAATATATGCAACATCTACTAGTATATATATCAATATATAATATTCGCTCAAGGCGTGATAAAATGCAACATCACAGAAATGTAATAAGCATCACATAACAATACAGATATCTGGGATCCCCAGGTTTCACAGAGCCGCTACTGAAACCTGACGTTCCCCTGGTCGTGTTGATAGCCTGTGCAATGAAATCTTAGACCCCTACGGGTGCGGCAAGTTACCCGCCAAAACCTTAAGCGAGGCAGCCCCCTTCAGCAACGTGAATGGACCACCCAGCACTTCACGGAATCCGGTAACTCGGGCACCCCTCCTGGGTCAACCTATACCCCCTACGAGTGCGGCGAACAGCCCGCCAATTCTAGAGTAAAGCCCCCTCCGTCTCAACGCCATGAGATGCGGGCTCGTTGCCCTCTAGAACCCGGCTATCCGTTTACCCCTCCGTGGGGTAATCCTAGTACAAAAAGTAAAATATACATACAACGGGTACATCGACCTCAGCCCGGTCGTGCCCCAAAAGAATAATACAAACAGGCAGTGACGACAGTCCACATGTCGGACGCTCGTCCCGCAATATCAAATGTACATATAAAACAAAACTGTACTAACATTGCATCCAGGCTATCCTCCACGACCAATCCGCAACATCACAGCACAACACAGAACATCAACGTGAATGTCACGTTCGCAAATCCGTCTAAAAGGGCTATAGCAGATAGACAGGATTTACCGATCAAGTGACATTCACGGTCGCAGATATAATGTAAATACTGTGAACTAACATGTTTAAAATTTTCGATTGATCAAATTTACCGAAGTGGGCCCCAAGCACTACTGTAGCACTCACAGAAAATCTGGGCCCAAACAGAATATTCCAAAACCCCTATTTTCAAGTCCAAAGAGTTCTGTGCAAAAATGGTACAGTGAGGACACTGTACTGCGGCGGAACCGCGGCCAGAAGGGGGGTTAGGCCACGGTTCCGCGGTCGTCCTACAGTATCATGCCACCGTTTTTTCACAGAGTTCTTAAAATTTCTTGCATGTTTTTCTGCAATGTACTGAAAAATTTTTCGAGCTAAAAATAATTCGACAGAAACTTATGCTAAGAAATACGGTTTTTGGAAAATCTGATCGATCGAAGTTCTAAACACATTAGAGCAAGCTAGGCTAAGTTAATGGCGTGGTTCTGATACCAATGTAAGTGCACGGCGGCGCCCCGGCCGTCAATCCGACGCCGGAATGCGGAAACGAAACTTTTCTAAAAACTAGAAAACGGCACCACCGCGCACTTTAAACCCGGATCGGGTCATTAACCTAACTCTAGCAAACTAGAAAAGAGTAGAGAGCTATACCGAGCGATCCGTGTCCTTCGGTCTTCGGCCTCCACTTCGTTCTCCTCGTGGAATCTCCGGTCTTCATCTCCTCGTCGGAACGGGCACCACATCGCCGGGTTCTTTTACGGGCTCCCACCTCTGGACTGAGGCAACTCGGGCACGAAGTTGGCAAGCCGACGTGCCCAAGGAGTGCTGTAGGCTAGTGTAGAAGCTTTGTCTTAATAGGGTTGTGAAGTTGCCTTGATGGAGGAATAGAATGAACTATGGAGAGAGGTGAGGAAATTTGCAATGAGCCAAATGATATGAATAATTTCCTCTCCCAAAAATCAAAATCCCTCTCTTTCCCTCAATGTGTGGCCGGCCAAATATGAGAGAGGAAAACCAACAAGGGAGGTGAGTGTAGGGAAGGAAAATGGTGACCACACCCAAAAGCAAGCCTCACATCATTTCTAATCCAAATCTTATCTCATTAATGCAAAAGAATGGATGGAGAAAGAATCTCATCATGAAACCACACTATTACAAGAAACCCCCTCCACTTAGCTAATTTGCACAATTGCAAATTAGCCCCTCCATCAGAAAAATCCGGCCGTGAAGGAACAAAGGAAAACTGGCCGGAACGGAATGCAAACTGGCAATTTCAGAAAACTGATCCCGTAATAAATTACAGGAAAACCCCGCGACCGTATATACATACCCGCATTTGTATTCCCACTGAATACAAATGCAAAGAGACAAAATCTATACTGTACAATACTAGGATCCGGCTTAAACCAAAGCTCGCTAGTATTATCCGTCCGATCATGATTCGTGCAATACCGCACGTACCTGATCGAACCCTGCCATATCTCCATACGGCCTCTACAGCGTTTCGCCCGAAACTTGAGAAAACGGTCTGTGGGGGACTCTAAAGACTCGTCAATACTTTGGCTGAGGATTTAACCACTAGCACGTCAGAGGTATTAGCCTATACGTAATGGGCTACCAGGTATTGACCAAAAGGGACATCTGTGAGCGAACTCATGCTGACACCCTACTGAGCCTATCAGTGACAATATCCGTACAGTCCGGTCTGTTCGTCTATGAGCATCGCATGGCGGGCCTAGGGGGTTGGTAAAAGTCAGACCCCCAAAAGCGGTACAAGTCGTGTCGGAGTGTAGCCCAGAACACCCTGAGATACTACTGGAATACCTACCAGTAAATCTCCTGCCTTGGCCAAGGACTTTCATGTACTGGCTCTCCTAGACACAGCGCGACCTCACCCCCAATACCGGGAGAGACGAACCCCTGCAGATCCGCTCACTGCCTCCATGTGGCTCGGGACTTTACCCAACTAAAACCTGTTTGCACGACTCCTTTGAGCCGTGGTAGGGTAGTAATCAAAGCACAGTGGGAACTTACACGAGACAAATGATGATCTCAGGTTGATGAACTAACCTGTACACATGTCACCAGGGAACTGCTATCTGACATCAGGTATAGTACCAACTAGCAGGTTCCCGGCGAGTCCTGTCCGGTGTACTCATAACCCAATGAGCACCTGTATACATCTTAGGTGAACCAACTGACACCAGTGGCTTGTGAGACCGGCCACCGCCCCTCGTCGGGGTCTCGACTGTATACACTAGTCTACTCTGGAGTATCGATGCCCTGTCTCGAAACTCCCTCGACTAGGGACCTTTTAAGGATGTGCTTATAGACTCCAGCTCCCACGTATATGATCGCCCTCATACTGCTGGTAGTCAAGCAAGAATCCTAGGTTTCTATCAACGTGCAATAGTGACCTGTCAGGTCACCTAAAGCAGTATACGATGATAAAGATAAACCAGATAGTATACTATCATCTTGAGTAAGACTGTCCTATCGGGATAGGTCCTCTATCAATCATTGCAATCACGTGCCTGTGATCCAATAATTGACTCTGAGGGCACTAACTCCAATAATATCTACGGGGGAAGTCGGGTTGATGGCGTATAGCACCCCCGTAATTCGTGGTGATGTATACGAATACGTATACACACATATATTTATTATAGGTTGAATTGAGTTTATTGATGATAAAGATGGATTCTTGGTATTCTTGGATTGATTTAAGTGTTAGTTGCAAGACCCTAGAGTAGAGGTTGCACCCACACACACGCACACACATACTTGTATACATTCTTTCTTTTACCTGTACGTTTATGTAGATATGTATATTTACACATGGGTATGGGACTATGTGTTCATATACTGGAATTGAGGATAGTACTTGGGATTTGAGATGAGTCGATGAGATTCGATTTGAGGCCGTGAGATCGGTGATATGACAGGGTTCGTATTTGAGATACGGCATGATATTTTAGCGGGTCCTTAGGCATAGTGTTTCATACACCTGCATGCATACATAGATGGTATCAGTATTGTACTAGACGTAGGTCATTATCCCGGATCATGATATTTGATAAAGATGATACCAGAGGAATAGTGTGATTGATGTGACTTTGACCCGTACCCAGATTTGGGATGCAGTACGACGGATTTACGTACGAGCTATATATTGATGATAGATCCGCACTCTTGACTTGAGGAGATCATATTATAGATATTGTATCGACTGTAATACTTTGAGGCGGGATCACCGACTGCTATATATATATATATATATATGTATCGACTCAGATGTTAGGCGGTTTCCTTACCTTTTGTTTAGCCTGTTAGCTCAGCCCTATAGTTAGTATAGTTGTTAGACTAGATTCGATTCCTACCTATTCCAAAACTAACGAATCGTGGGTATTTTAAAAGACAGGCCAAGGGATACTACGAATATTTCAAAGGACGCATCTTTTCTCAAAAACACCGTAGTCCTTATTTTCAAAACACCACGATTCGTATTATTTCAAAAGGCACTACTGTATGACTTATAATTATGTTAAATGCAGATTAGTTATCATTGTGTTTATTATTCAGCTCCTGCACATTATTGCTGTTCGCTCCACATCGCATATTTATATTGTGATTTCATATACCATTATTGATATCATGCTGTTAAGACACTGTTCATATCAGATTTTTGCATTTTCATACCGCCCAATTTTTATCACATTGCATATCGGTAGATACTCTTGAGCCGTGTTTGCTAGTCTATTGCAGGATACAGGTTCTCGGCTCTAAACGGTGAAATTCATGGAAAAACACGACAAAACCCGGGTTCCTGCCAACCACAGATAAAACACGGATCTCCGCTCTTTATCCGTCTGTTGCCACACACCAGTTTAAGAGACAAAATGGCAAATCAATGTCATTTTCATGCACAAGGCTCAATGGCAACACAAGATCCAAGAAATCTACGCGGAGCTCGAGGAAATCATGACAAAAAGATCCACATCAAATCACCTTTTGCTCAACAGAAATTCTGGAAAATTCGTGAAGAAAATCTGAGAAAACACATATACCAGAATAAAGTACAGAGAGAACCAGGGAAGCACAAAAAACCGGAGGGCCCAACTCCACTAAACGGCCGCGGAACCGCGGCCAATAGGGGGTCTAGGCCGCGGTTCCGCGGCCGTCTTGTCTTGTCGGCTGAAAATCTTTTAGGGGTATTTTGGTCTTTCTATGTACATTCAGAATATTGCCCTAGATTTCCTTTTCCCTGCCTATAAATAGCCCAGAACCTTGTGAAGCCAAGGGTGCATAATCTTGTATTTTTCTAGGTTTAGAATACTTGTTTCTTCTTCCTCTTCTCATCTCTTCTCCATTGAAAATCTTGTAGTGAGCTTTTGTGAGTGAAGAATGATGAATAAAGAAGTTCCTTTTGTTATTATATCTTGTCTTGTTCTTTAGTAAAATTATTATTGCTTGTAATTTTCATTTGTTAACTTAGTTGTTGTTATTTCTTGTTGTTTCTTTCTTTTCTCTTTTCCTTTATCCTTAAACAACCATGACGCTTACGCTTGATCCTTGCCAAGGTGAGGTCGCAAATAGCTAGTTGTTATCTTCTAATCTCCTTCTTTCTATCTTCCTCTTTTGTTTTGTTTTCTTTTCATTATGATGTGTGAGTAGTTTCCATACTTGTTAGGGTAGGATAAGGGAAGTTTGAGAGAAGGAAATCTCTCTCACTCTTTCCTTGCCCAACATCTTAAATCGACTCCCGTTAATTGAACCACAATCCGCTCCTTACGGCACCCTATCCTACATGATAGCGGTGATTCCGTAGTGAGACCGGTTGTGGTTGAATTAACCGGAGGTTATGGCTAAGAGCCAAGAATGGACGGACAAGCACCAAAAGGAAGAACTTAAGCATTGGAAAGCCTAGCTTATACTCGCAAGTTCCTTCCTAGTCGTGCTAATCCCCGTTGTTGCCGATTACCGTAACACCGATATTAAGAGTGGCAACGAAAGAAGTGAGCGACTCCTAACTCAAACTAACCTAATCCTAACCCTAACAAGCTCTCTTTACATATCATTTTAACACTTAGATAATCACAAACAAATCTGGAAAACTGGACTTAACTCGTTAAAGCACATTAGAAAAAGATTCCCATCTCCCTGCGGACGACCCGTACTCAACCGGCTAGCTACAAGCGAAACCGTCTTGATTGCGGTAATTAACTAAACTTGAACACGCAGAATCTCTACCAATCAAATGGCGCCGTTGCCGGGGAGACGGTAGTTTATTTCTTTGTGTAATTTCGGGTTAACTTGTGAATATAAATATAACCGAAAAACAAAAAAAAATATATACTTTGTAAAAAAAAAATCATCTTGTTATTTTTGATTAGTTTTTGTGCAAGTGTGCAGGATAATACGGAGTTCGAGTTCAGTGCCAAAGACGTGGGAAGATAGACCCATATTTCGCGGCTACACCGCGACGGATCAAAACGAAGCAAACAGTCTACTGTGAGATTCTGGAGCAGTTCCAGTAAGCAATTACAGATTCAAGGGCCTTGGAACAGAAGAAGAAACCCAACAGAACCCAACCAACAAAATTGAAGGCCTAATCCCACTATTGTGCCGCGGAACCGCAGCATAAGCTAGCTTAGGCTGCGGAACCGCGGCCATATAGTGTCTTCAGGGGGCCAAAATCTCTGGGTAAGTCTCTTTTCTCTCTCCCACTCCTCTGGACTCCAATAAACTGTGTTTCTGCAGCATTCTTTGCGCAAATTCTCTTCCTCTTTCCAATAAACTGTTCTTGTGCAGGATTCTTTGCGCCGCGCTAAAATAAAAATTGTTTGCAGTTGATTTGTTATCGCTTTGCATTCATTAATACGGACTTAAGGGGCTTGAAACCAATTCAGATTGGGTGGGGATTTCATCACCCTTCCCAGGACCCCAGAAATCACAAAAAGCATATGCATTGACCATTGTTAAATTAAAAAATACTAGACTCAGCCCTAAGGACTTCGCGCTCAATAGGACAGAGGACTAATTACAGGCATCGGCCGTTTATCCTATCCTGACTTTGCGGTGTCTAGGCAAGTGTGACGAAGGCAAGTGGTTATTTAATTAAGGAACTTCGTGAAAGCGTTGGACAACCTCCCACTTACCTGGCACTTATCTGGCCGCAATTGGCGGAGAAGAGGCGGTTTGAGGTCCTGTTTCTAGTTCTTTGGAACAGTTAGGAGCTGTCTAGCTGACCTAGGTGACCCTAGATCTAGGTGTGATTGTGCATATCTTGTTTGTGATTGCTTAAAGCCGTAAATCCGTACTTATTTCTGTAAAGCTCTTTCTAAAAATAAAATTAAAAAAAAGGAAAAAATCAAAAACTTTTATAAAAACTTGCCCTTTGTCGCCAAAAATCCATTTTTCACCCACCACCCATCGCCTTTCTCCATTGACGTTTTCTTACCCTCACCTTCTCCGCTTTGACTATACTAAACTCATTTAGTGTATGTCCGCTTGGACTCGGGACACTAGCGCCCGCCTAGTCCGCGTTACGTTAGTCGCTACCGACTACGCGATCGACTCAGACGTCGAAACTCCGTCCACTCCTCTTTCACCCTTACCTTTGCCGGCCAACTCCGACGTTGACCGGAATTCTGTTCATACATCTTCACCTTCACCATCACCAACCTCTTCTTCCGCGATGTCAGGATTTAATCTGAACATCTCTTTGACTACCCCTGGATTGGCTCCACCTCCTACGGAGACCAATAACCCACCACCACCGCCTGTTGAAGCGCCGCAGTGAATCGCGCTCCAGGATCGTTTCTATCCCACCCGTTCTGCACTTCCCACATGCCTTTCTCTTCCACCGGCCAATGGGGATAATTTTGAAATTAAGCCCCACTTCATCAACATGCTACCACGATTTCATGGGCTTGAATATGAAGATGCCTATATCTTCATCAATAAATTTCAAAACGTTTGTGCCATGATGAAAACCACCCAACTGTCAGACGATGCTATACGTCTACGAGTCATTCCGTTCACTTTATGCGATCTTGCTGAAAAATGGCTGTATAGCACCGCTTCCCACTCCATAACCAGTTGGGACGAGTTTGTTAAAGCGTTTCTCAAAAAGTTCTATCCAAATCATAAAACCGCAAGGATTCGAAATGAAATCAACCAATTCTCTCAGCTTCCTTCTGAACCCTTCTGGAAGTGCTTTGACCGGTACAAAGACCTTCTTGTTCAGTGTCCTCACCACGGTATAGAGAAATGGCAACTTTGCCAAACCTTATACGAGGGCCTGAACCCAGCAACGAAGCAGTTGTTGGAAACCATCTGTCAGGGCCACTTCCTATCGAAATCTGACGAGGAAGCGTGGCAGTTCTTTGACGAACTTGCGGAGCAAACGCTACAATGGGAGAGCACCAGACCGACTTCTTCTTCTTCTACCTCCACTTCTACCGGTCAGTCTAGGGTAGGAATTCACCAACTTGATGTCTCTATTGCGATGAAAGCTGAAATGGCTGCAATAACGAGAAAGCTTGAAGCGATAGAAAGCAAATTTTCTTTTCCTGCTCCTACCCCTGTTCTCCCCCTTCGCACCATTTGCGCTTGTTGTTCCGATCCTTCTCACTTAACCGAAGAGTGTCCTTACAATCCACCATCGCAAGGACAGGATCAGGTTAATGCTGCATTTCAGCAAAGACCGAGGAATGATCCATACTCTTCCACCTACAATCCCGGTTGGAGGAACTACCCCAATTTCGCCTGGAATCAGAATCAGAATCATTTCCAAGGCAACAATTTCCAAAGGGCCCCTCCTCCGCAACAACAAGCGCAACAACAAACTCAACAGCAGTTTCAGCAACCCTTCCAACCCCAACCTTTCCAAAATCAGAAGAACAACTTTGCACCCAACAATTCTTTTCCACCAAACAACTTTGTTCCGTCAAACAACGATAAGGTTTCCTCGCTCGAACGAAGTCTGGAGGCGTTCGTCAAACAATCGGCACAATCCACTGCCAACATCCAGTCTTCCATTCAGTCCTTAGTGCAACACACTGCCGCACACGGGCAAAGCATCAAAACCATCGAGGCCCAGATTGCACAGCTGAATGCGGCCTTAAGCGAGCGAGAGAAGGGGAAGCTCCCGTCCCAGCCACTCCCAAATCCCGGTCACCCACAGAATGTGCATGTTGCTCTTGAACAACAGAACCATAATGTGAGTGCCGTGACCACATTGAGATCGGGAAGGATGCTGCAAAACAACATTGGCACACGGATCAACGATGACACCCCGGCCGCCGCTTCTTCTTCTTCTTCCCCTGCTTCTTCGTCTTCTGAGCCTATTCTCCATTCTTCAAAAGGCTCTCCTTCTTCTTCTTCTTCTTCTGCTCTGAACGGACCCACTTCTCACTCCACGAAAACACCTGTTCTGGGATCCGTTCCTACTCCACAATCTCCTCCACAAGCATTAGACTCAACCAATTTTAAAAACGTCCCATTTCCAAACCGGTTGAGGTCTAATAAACAAAATCCTCAAATGGAGAAGATTCTGGAGTTATTTAAGCAGGTTAACATTAACATTCCTCTTTTAGATGCTGTCCAACAAGTCCCGTCCTACGCAAAAATCTTAAAGGACTTGTGCACGAAAAAGAGGAAGTCTCAGGTACCCAAGAAAGTTTTCTTGGCTAGTGCTGTGAGTGATGCCCTTACCCAATCTTTACCACAAAAACGGAAGGACCCTGGCTGTCCTACGATTTCTATTACCATTGGGGATAAGAACATCAACCGCGCACTATTAGATCTTGGTGCCAGTGTTAACCTGCTTCCGTACTCAGTATACGAGCAATTAGGCGTAGGAGAGCTGAAACCCACGCACTGCACTCTCCAAATGGCCGACCGATCGATCACCCATCCTAGGGGTGAGCTAGAGGATGTGTTAATCAAAGTAGGGGACTTTATATTCCCCGTTGACTTCATTGTATTAGACACACAGCCTGTAGCTAACCCCCGGAATCAAATTCCGGTGATACTCGGTCGCCCATTCCTTGCAACCTCAAATGGTGTGATCAATTGTCGCAATGGTTCGATGAACCTCTCTTTTGGAAACATGACGATTGAACTCAACATTTTTAGGTTGGGGAATCAGCCCGCCGAACCTAATGCTCATATACTGGACGTATGCTCGATCCAGGAGATCACCCCAGAAGAATGTGAATTCGAGGAGTTTCTGTTTGATCACGATAATCTTAACGCCACTAGTGCGTTCCTCCTCGAACCTGCTGCTGTTTCTGCGCCCGACAACGACTACGAGTGTTTCACGTTCTTGAACGATCTTAGCCGCTCACAACCCGAGTTTGAATCCTTCGAATTTCCGGATGAGTTACCTGAACCATCCAACTCGGTCGCCTACACTCGTTTTGAACCTTTGCTGGAGTCCTTTGAGTTCGAGACCTCTGCACCAATCTTGCCTTCAATCGTTTCACCTCCATCGCTCGAACTCAAGCCGTTGCCGTCTTACCTTAAGTACGCTTACTTAGGTGAGAACGAGACCCTCCTTGTCATCATCTCGGCTTCTCTAGCTCCCGAGCAAGAGAAAGCCCTTCTCACGGTCTTGCACAGCAACAGGCAAGCTTTTGGCTGGTCCATGGCAGACATCAAGGGGATTAGTCCCCTGATCGTTGAGCATCACATTCATCTGATGGATGATGCCAAACCAGCCCGGGATCCACAAAGACGTCTCAATCCAGTCATGAAAGAGGCTGTGAAGAAGGAGATCGTAAAATGTCTAGATAGTGGTATCATTTACCCTATCTCTGATAGCCAGTGGGTTAGCCCCATTCATGTTGTCCCCAAGAAGTCGGGCATCACGGTCATAACCAATGAGGCAAACGAGTTAATCCCTACTCGCACCCAAACTGGGTGGCGAGTATGCATTGATTACAGAAAACTCAACGCCGCAACGCGGAAGGACCACTTTCCGCTACCTTTCATTGACCAAATGCTTAAACGATTTGCCGGACACGAGTACTACTGCTTTCTTGATGGTTACTCTGGCTATAATCAAATTCCCATCGCCGAAAAAGACCAGGACAAGACCACTTTCACTTGTCCTTTCGGCACGTTTGCATATCGTCGCATGCCCTTTGGGTTATGCAATGCGCCCGCTACCTTCCAGCGGTGTATGATGGGAATATTCTCAGACATGGTGGAAAAATTTCTGGAGATTTTCATGGATGATTTCTCCATCTTCGGCGATTCCTTCAACGAGTGTTTGCTGCATCTTGACGCTGTCCTTACCCGATGCAAGGACAAGAATCTCACTTTGAATTGGGAGAAGTGCCACTTCATGGTGCGCGAAGGTATTGTCTTAGGACATATCATCTCGCAAAATGGCATAGAGGTTGACAAAGCAAAGATTGAGGTCATTTCCAATCTACCTCCTCCCCGATACGTCAGAGATATCCGAGCCTTCCTTGGCCATGCCGGTTTTTATAGACGGTTCATCAAGGACTTTAGCAAGATTGCTAGGCCCTTGACTCTTTTGCTGGCCAAGGATACGCCATTCGACTTCAACTCGAGCTGTGTGACTGCATTCGAGTCATTGAAACGCTCACTCACTTCTGCTCCCGTTCTTTCTTCCCCTGACTGGACGCACCCATTTGAGATTATGTGCGATGCATCCGACTTTGCCATTGGTGCTGTCCTTGGACAACACATCAACAAGATGCCGCACGTAATCTATTATGCGAGCCGAACCCTGAACGACGCCCAACTCAATTATACAACAACTGAGAAGGAATTCTTGGCTGTTGTATTTACTTTAGAAAAGTTCAGGCCCTACCTCATCGGCTCTCCAGTCATTGTCTACACCGACCATTCTGCTCTGCGCCATCTTTTTGCGAAGAAAGATGCAAAATCTCGGTTAATCCGTTGGATCCTCTTGCTTCAAGAGTTTGACCTTGTCATTAAGGACAAACGAGGATGTGAAAACGTAGTTGCCGATCATCTCTCACGACTTCCTTCTTCGCCTTCGCTTCCAATTCCGATCAATGACGTTTTCCCGGATGAACAGCTCTTGACAGTATCTTGCGAACCCTGGTTCGCAGATATTGTGAACTATTTGGCCACGGGATTACTACCGACTGAATGGTCAAGTCAGGACAGACTTCGCTTCTTATCCCAAGTAAAACACTTTTACTGGGACGAACCCTATTTGTTCAAGTACTGTCCCGACCATATTATTCGTCGGTGTGTCCCTGACGAGGAATTCAAGAGTGTGCTGTCATTTTGCCACGATCAAGCGTGTGGCGGGCATTTTGGCCCCAGAAAGACAGCTGAGAAGATCTTGCAATATGGTTTCTACTGGCCACAACTCTTCAAAGACGCTCATGACTATTGCAAGACTTGCTCCCGGTGCCAACACTTGGGCCGGATATCCCGGAGGAACGAGATGCCGCTCCAACCGATCTTGGTTGTGGAGATTTTCGATGTTTGGGGGATAGATTTCATGGGGCCGTTTCCCAGCTCTTTCGGGAACTTGTACATTCTTCTCGCTGTTGATTACGTCTCTAAATGGGTCGAGGCTGTGCCCAGCCGGACTAACGACAACAAGGTTGTCGTTAGGTTTCTTAAAGAAAACATTTTCTCCCGGTTTGGGCACCCCCGAGCGATCATTAGCGACAATGGAAGTCATTTCTGCAACAAGACTTTCGAGGCCCTGATGCGGAAATATTCCATTAATCATAAGCTATCCACACCCTACCACCCCCAAACCTGCGGGCAGGCCGAAGTTTCAAATCGGCAAATCAAGCAGATACTGGAGAAGACGGTTTCCAAGAACCGTAAGGATTGGTCGCTGAAACTCACTGATGCCCTTTGGGCATTTCGAACCGCTTATAAGACCGATCTTGGCATGTCTCCCTATCGGCTTGTGTACGGAAAAGCTTGCCACCTACCTGTCGAAATAGAGCATCGCGCATTTTGGGCGATAAAGGAGCTGAATCTGTCTCTCGAAGATGCGGGCAGCCATCGGAAGCTGCAGTTGAACAAATTGAGCGAGCTTAGGGATGAGGCTTACGATAACGCGGTTGTCGTTAAGAATCGAACGAAGGTGTTTCACGATAAACACCTTTTGCGCAAAACTTTCATACCTGGTCAACAGGTATTGCTTTACGACACCCGACTACACTTCCATCCAGGAAAGCTCAGATCTCGCTGGAAAGGGCCGTATTTTATGAGGAATGTGTATCCGCATGGCGCTGTGGATTTGGAAAATCCAAAGGACGGTTCATTTTTCAGAGTGAACGGACACCGACTAAAACCGTACCTTAGCGCCGAACCAACAGAGGAGCTCCTGTTCTTACAGGAGCCGGTTTACCCTGCATAATCTTCCTCTGCCTACCTCCAAACTTCGGTTTTCCAGCCAAGAACAAGTAGACACTGTTCCAAATAAGTTTGGGGGTATGTATATACCATTCTGTACATTTTTGTGGATATTCTTTTTCTTTTTCTTAAAACCAAAATCCAAAAAAAATATATAAAAAATAAAAATAAAAATTTTGTGTATATCTAACCGACAATTTTGACCCTTCAAATGATCTCTTCATGCAATGACAGTGAGGACACTGTCCAGTTTAAGTTTGGGGGTACGCTCGGTACGCATTTCTAACCTTCGCATTCATATGTATATTTTGCATCTGCATGTTAAAATCCATAAAATCCATAAAAATCTGAAAATTTTCTAAAAACATAAAAACTTATTTGTCAAGTTAGCTAGTGGGAGAACTCTGATTCAACATTTCGACGGTTTTTGTTTAATAAGATAAGAATAACTAAATCTTATGTTTAGATTTTGAAAACCTGAAAGATAACTCTCCTTTGAAGTTAACTATAGCTGTTATACGTCTTTACATCACACTACACGTGTCGTGAGTTTTGGAAATTAGATGACAAGTCTTTTTATGTCTAAAAACTTTTAAATGGATAAATGATTTTCTAAGGATCAAATAGGTTTGTTCGGAAATAAGTAATATCAAGAATAGTTTATGAAGTGAGTGAATATGAAGGAATGTTATTGATGCCTTAATTGGAACTAAGTCTGAAAAATAACCCATCTGGAACTTGATTGGAATGATTACACACCAAAACCCACTAAACACGTCTTTTATCCAAAAAAAAAAAATAATTGAACTGCCGGCTATATCTCCGTTCATATTAAATCATCATGATTTTCACACCAAACTGTCTTTTGTTTGTGGACCTAGGTAACTTGAGTAATTAAGTCCGCTGGGGTGTTTCTACACCTAATGCCCTAAAGCCAACTGGTTTGGGTGCATTGGCCCAAAGCTCGCTAAGAAGCCTAGAAAGTCCAGATTAAAACAAAGTCAAGCAAGTGTTCTCTCCGAGTTAAAATTCCTAACGGTTCTTTGTGTGAGAATAATCTTGATAAAAGACAGGCTTTTATAAAAAAAATTTTTTTTTAGCGGAGATATAAAGGTTTTATTTTATGATAAAGACTACTGCACGTTCACAGAGGTGTGTATGAAATGAAAACAAGAAAAAGGTGGAGTGAAAAATAAGACCTAGTTTCCTGTTAAGGAAGATAGAAATTCTAAAGTTGAAACTTTACTGGAAAACGAAACTTGAAAAATGCTTAAACTCTTTATAAAACTTATGTGATCCTTTCAAAATTTTTTATCTGGGCTTTATTGTGTGACATGATGACTTAAATCGATCCTTCTGGAAACTTAACGACACTATTTGCACTGCACGTAAAGACATATAAAATCTGTAGTTAAATAAGAAGCGAGGTGTGAAAAATAAAGGTTCGATAGTCTAGACTTAGGATAATAGAATTGTTATTTTCTGAAACAAAACTTTAGGGTTTGAATCTTAGTTATTTTACAAAACTAGCTTGACCGGATTTTGTGGGTAGTATCCGCTGAAAACCCTCAGGAGACAACACTCCTCCTACTAGGGACACCTAGAGGTTTAACGGCTTGTTGCACATGCACAGTGCAATCGCGTTCCCTGCGAAAGTGAGGTTAGGAAATTTTTTGTGAATAAAATTGGCTTTGCTCAGGACGAGCAAATGATAAGTTTGGGGGTATTTGTTCATATCAGATTTTTGCATTTTCATACCGCCCAATTTTTATCACATTGCATATCGGTAGATACTCTTGAGCCGTGTTTGCTAGTCTATTGCAGGATACAGGTTCTCGGCTCTAAATGGTGAAATTCATGGAAAAACACGACAAAACCCGGGTTCCTGCCAACCACAGATAAAACACGGATCTCCGCTCTTTATCCGTCTGTTGCCACACACCAGTTTAAGAGACAAAATGGCAAATCAATGTCATTTTCATGCACAAGGCTCAATGGCAACACAAGATCCAAGAAATCTACGCGGAGCTCGAGGAAATCATGACAAAAAGATCCACATCAAATCACCTTTTGCTCAACAGAAATTCTGGAAAATTCGTGAAGAAAATCTGAGAAAACACATATACCAGAATAAAGTACAGAGAGAACCAGGGAAGCAAAAAAAACCGGAGGGCCCAACTCCACTAAACGGCCGCGGAACCGCGGCCAATAGGGGGTCTAGGCCGCGGTTCCGCGGCCGTCTTGTCTTGTCGGCTGAAAATCTTTTAGGGGTATTTTGGTCTTTCTATGTACATTCAGAATATTGCCCTAGATTTCCTTTTCCCTGCCTATAAATAGCCCAGAACCTTGTGAAGCCAAGGGTGCATAATCTTGTATTTTTCTAGGTTTAGAATACTTGTTTCTTCTTCCTCTTCTCATCTCTTCTCCATTGAAAATCTTGTAGTGAGCTTTTGTGAGTGAAGAATGATGAATAAAGAAGTTCCTTTTGTTATTATATCTTGTCTTGTTCTTTAGTAAAATTATTATTGCTTGTAATTTTCATTTGTTAACTTAGTTGTTGTTATTTCTTGTTGTTTCTTTCTTTTCTCTTTTCCTTTATCCTTAAACAACCATGACGCTTACGCTTGATCCTTGCCAAGGTGAGGTCGCAAATAGCTAGTTGTTATCTTCTAATCTCCTTCTTTCTATCTTCCTCTTTTGTTTTGTTTTCTTTTCATTATGATGTGTGAGTAGTTTCCATACTTGTTAGGGTAGGATAAGGGAAGTTTGAGAGAAGGAAATCTCTCTCACTCTTTCCTTGCCCAACATCTTAAATCGACTCCCGTTAATTGAACCACAATCCGCTCCTTACGGCACCCTATCCTACATGATAGCGGTGATTCCGTAGTGAGACCGGTTGTGGTTGAATTAACCGGAGGTTATGGCTAAGAGCCAAGAACGGACGGACAAGCACCAAAAGGAAGAACTTAAGCGTTGGAAAGCCTAGCTTATACTCGCAAGTTCCTTCCTAGCCGTGCTAATCCCCGTTGTTGCCGATTACCGTAACACCGATATTAAGAGTGGCAACGAAAGAAGTGAGCGACTCCTAACTCAAACTAACCTAATCCTAACCCTAACAAGCTCTCTTTACATATCATTTTAACACTTAGATAATCACAAACAAATCTGGAAAACTGGACTTAACTCGTTAAAGCACATAGAAAAAGATTCCCATCTTCCTGCGGACGACCCGTACTCAACCGGCTAGTTACAAGCGAAACCGTCTTGATTGCGGTAATTAACTAAACTTGAACACGCAGAATCTCTACCAATCAGACACCAGCACCATTACCGATGATGCGTATGTTTCACGTACACTTACTTGCCGGCTCACACACATCATCATCGGTAATTGCCATATCACGTACACTTTAGACAATACTATTTTATCGACATAGCTTGTTAGCTGGTAGTTTCGACATCATATTAGTGTACTTGCCTTAAATGCCAATTTAGACATTGCATTTATTACTTGCTACTTCATGCATATTATTATTCACTGTTTACGTGCTATTGATGATTGGATTTCGGATTTTCCTGAGATTTCCTGGATTTGGGGAAAACCGCAAGAACATTTATAAACTTTTTTCTCTCTCTTTTTAAATGAAAAGTGCGGTTTTCCCATGATGTATGAGTCGTCCACCATGAGTTTTCATGATTGCTGATAGATTTCGAGACCCGATTCGAGGAGTTGGATGAACCGTCTCGGGTACATGGTGGACCCGGTAAGGTACCCCGGGGCGAGAAGTCCGAGTTGTATTCGGTGAGCCTGGTAGGGGAGCACTACCTACCGGTGATATTATTTGGACTCGTCGGCTATCCGGAGGATACCGGCCGGAGTCAGGAGATGGTAATAGGCTGATCCGTTCTGCGGAGCCTGAGATATTGATATTTAAGATTTGAGACACTGAGGCATTGAGATTTGATGGTACAGGTTAGTCCGGGTAGCCGGAACCTGAGATATTGAGATATTGGGATTTATGTTTTGCGTCGATACTTGACACGGATTTCTCTGTTGATTTCATAGAGGATACTCGTTTTATATACATACAGAAATCCCATTAAAATAAGAAAACAGTTGTCTCACTCATTGCATTACATTACATTTATACCTCATACATATGATACATTGCTACCTGAGGCACTGACACGAGCACTGTGATTACCCTTATGTTTAGATATTTACCCTTGCCACCTTTTTATGCTTCAGACTTTATCATTTGAGGATATTACTGATCGTATGACCTAGGATTGCGTCATACATGCGATTTCTGCTCGTAGATATTTTCTATTCACGAGTTGGCAACTCATCCCCGTTGTGCCACAGTTTCTTATAGGTTTTGCCGTACAGGTTTCATTACGGCTTTGTTGGCAAACTGCTTCCTTTCCGGGTGATTTGCTAGTAAGTGGGTTCTTTTGCATCAGGACCACTATTGTACCCTTATTTTATTCTGTTGTATCTAGAAACTCCATCAACCAAATATGTATTTATTTCAGGGATAGAGACCAGTGATGTTTATTCTTTCTCGACCTTAGAGTCGCGCGTTGTATTTCTATAGATTTCTTGCTGTTTTGAGTTTCCTTTTCAGCTTTGATCCTCGCCCTTTGGCGTTGTATATTATATTGCTTGCGTGGTTGTGACCGTCGATTGACGAAGAGCTAGCTCCCGCTTGGGGATGCCTTTTTTTGTATTTCGTATACTATTCATGTTGTATCCCGTTTGGGGCCAGTTTTTACAAAGGAGACTCTGCCGAAATTTTCAGAAAATGCTTGTTTTTTTAAAACGCATAATTCGGCTTATGCTATTAAAACTATTTGCTTTAAGTTGGTTTTTTTTTCCTTCACTCTATTACTTCTTTGGTTTTGATTTCTGGGTTTTGGCTTACTTAGATTACGTACGCCTCGAGACGTTCGTAATTTAAGTGCCGGTCATGTTCCGTACTTTTCAGGTCGTGACAAAATTGGTATCAGAGCGTAAGGTTTTACCTTCGGAGTGTAGGATGACCCTTGGTTGATAGAGTAGGTGACTAAAGTAGAGTGACGTACCGTGGGTATGTTCCGCGGCATACTTACGGTACGCTACTCCGCTTAAGAAGCCTTAGGATGTACATTTCCTTGCACAGTATTATATTCCTTCCTATGATCTAGCCTCATCGGTACCAGTTATGGTTTTGTTACCACGGTTACACGGGCGTGGAGAGCTACGACTAGAGTTGCGGTCAGCACGAGTTCGTCACGAAACGAGGACTGACCAGGGCGTGATTCCAGGGACATACGATTGGATAGGGAGGCTTCGTTTTATTGCGTTTTCGAGCTACGAGCATTTGATGGATCGCTTTTATGAGATTTCTCGGACGTGCAGATTAGCACCAGAGAATAGGGCCACTGCAAGAGGCCAACCAGAATGTGATGACCGTCGATGCACCAACTATTCTTGATGATTGAAGCACTGTTCAGCGTGCGGACGAATGGGCCAGTTGTTGCGGCGAACGACGAGATATTGCCCCAGATGTTGGAGTTATTGCAGTACGAGTTGTACTTAGAGATTTGATAGAAGGTCGCTAGTCATCCGATGATGAAAGACTAGGACATGTGGTTCGTTCACTTACCCGATGCAAGGCCATCAGATAGATTGATTCCAGCTAGAGACGACTTCACGCTGATACGTTGAGAGTCGACAGAGGCGATCGAATGTCAGAAACCCATATTCCAAGTTTAAAGTATTCAGAAAGACATGCAGGCAATTCTATGGACCCTCTAGAAGAATGAAACCCTAACTCGACATAATGACCGTGTGAAAGCCTTTGAACCTTAGGGTTTGTGGCAGTTCCGCGGCGCCATTAGTGAGGCTTGGGTTTGCCCTTCTACGGCTGGTCCACCGATACTGTGGTATGCACTCGATACTATTAAACTGTACCCAAGATGTTGAGCTTTTGGGGGATTATGAGGTTTTGACGAATCGGTCGAATGGTTCGATTTCATTCGGATGCTGTGCGATGGGATGCATTGCTTGGGAGACTCCAGATACGAGTATAGCCGTTGGAGCACAGTCCATGCAGCCACGACGAGGCGAGTCCGAAGCAGTCGACATTAGATTAAAGTGGAGTAATAGGTTCGTACGAGATCTTGATGAGGTGACGTTCCACTCTGCCGACATCAGGGATATGATACGCAAGCAGAAGCGTTGGCTATGAATATATCTTCCCGGAGGAGTCGTGATAAGTATGCAGCCGTTCCGGAACAAGATACAGATTTAGTAAGATACGATAACTTCCGGGCAGTTCGGCAAGAACGAGAATTGGGAGAGACCCCGACAAGACATTTCTGGAATAATTTACGAGAAGACTTGGAACCAGGAGTGGCTGTTTTACGCACACTCAGCAGCCCAGAGTTCGGCATCGTCGACGAGACATGTTATGAGTAAATAGTTGGCCAGAGATCTTTAGAGGATGTGTCAGAGCGGACTGCTTCCGTTATCGTTTCTATATTGGACCGTTGAGCCGAGGAGCTATGTACTTAGCAATCTGTAGTGAGAGACGAGAGCCTAATGGCACTAGGCGACATGCCATGATCAGAAGGCAAGTAGATATCTTGCTCTGCTAGCATTGGATGCACCGACATCTTCTCGACTTTAAAGGACGGACATATCAACGACAACATCTATGATTTGTGATTTTGTGATTGACTATCACGTATCCGTCATATTGGATTTCAGTATTTGTGGGTGATTTATTTCATGATTGAGTTTTGATGACCGAGTTTCATGATATTTGATTTCATGCCTAGGGCATGCATATGATTTGACTTATGCTTTCGGCATAGTTTTCATGCACTTTTAGTATTTGATTTGCTTTTGTGCATGCCGATGCACAAGATGGTGAGATTTTATACCACGGTATACCTGATTTGGATTTTGATTGAATTGTATCGTATACCGTCGATTTCGAGTGTGATATTCGATATTCGTTTTCATGCACATTGTGCACTTGATTTGGATTTTGCGCATACTTAAGACGCTTGATGCGATTTAGGTGCACACTAGATGCACTAAATCGAGATTCTTCGTGCATATCAGATGCACCGGGTTTTGCTGTCAGGCACACCCGTTGCCTTTGACAGGTGTTTCGTGCACACCCGTTGCACTTAGATGTTGTTTCTGTGCATATGTATGGCACATTCATGGATTTCGATTTCCGTGCGCACAAGACGCACATGGCATTCATATATATATATTTGGGACTGATTTATTTTGGAACAGTATATTTTATGATGTTTGCTATTTGGTTTAGTAGTGAGCAGGACTAGTCACAGCACAGTACCTGAGTATATTTTTGCATGCATTGATAATTAGCGAAGGGATTTCCAAAGAGGAGCTATAGTCTCAGTATTTACCTACGTGTCCGAGATAACACGAAACATTTTATAAAGGAAACCCTTCTAAAATTGCTTTCAAAACGGCGGGACGTGCATATTAAACAAAGGATATATATATATATATATATATATATATATAGTTATTTTCTTATAATAGACGTCCGCCACTGTGCAGTGTTGCGAACATCGCACGGCGATTTGAAAAAGGTTTGGCATGCATTGCTTCTAGATGTTTTAATGATGTATATCATGTTGGTTTTCGTATTGGATCTTGACATTGATGTCTTCCCCATGACTCCGATGATTGCGGGATGCTTGACGGAGTTTTGATTTTGAGTTATATGCTCATTTTTCATGCGCATGCGTTGCGCTACGATTTGTTTTATGTACTTATGATTTCGGAGCCCCGATGACTTGATGGTTTTGCTTAGATATTTTAGTATTTGTGGGGAGTTTTAATTTAAATTCGGGGACCGAATTTCTTTAAGGGGGAAGATTGTAACGTTTTGAAAATCGTTTCGGTGAAATTTCGGAAAAAACGGTAAAATAAGGGAGTTTTCTGTAAAAAGTCAAAATACAAATATTTTTATTATAAAATTAAATATACATGTTCTAGCTATCTAATTGCTAGTATTTGGTGTTTATTGAGCCACTGGTAAAATTTCTAATTTTCTGAATTTTTTTTCGAAATTAATTATTTTAATATTATTTTAAGCCGTCACTAATATATTTAATTAGCGATAAATACAAATTTGAATGAGTTAATTTTAATCTATAGAACCATGACAACTATAATCTAGTTTGTAATATAAATTTTTAGTATTTTATTTCAAGTTCTTATTAGTTTTATTCGAAGGAAATTAAAATTTTAATTAATTAAACTAAAACTTGCATTTTTGTAACTTGAGGGTTCTTTTTGCATAGAATTTTTTTAGTGCAATCCCTCACACCCTCACCCCTCCTCCTTGGCCGGCCCCACCACCACCAGCAGCTGCCCACATTTCCCCCCCTCCTTTTTGGACTTCATCTCATGTGAATGAAAAGTGAAGAATTGATTAAAATATATTAATTTGGGGGTATGGTTACTTTGAGAATGGGGTGGCTTTGACTTTGACAAAAACCCACATCACCCCACACTTCTCCCCATCCCTCCTTGCTACCGAAACTGTTGCTGTCCCCCCTCCCCAAATTTCCCCTCTTTCTCCTTCAAAAAAAAATCACAAATTGCTTCAAAAAATTCAATTTTTACCTCACAATTTCAAGTCATTTCCTTCTTCCTTTCTCCTTAGCCCTTCTTGCATGGATCTTGGGTGCTATGAGGCCATCATTGGAGGCAAATTCTCTTGCTAGTTCTCTAGGAAAGTGAGGTATAATCTTGACCCATTTGATACTTATGGTTTGTTTCCTTTAATTAAATTGTTTTAGTGTTAAATTTTAGTGCTAGTTTCATTCTAGGTTTTTAAAGTTAATGGTTTGAGTTAAATTAGGGTTTTAGAAACCATTATTAAGTTAATTAATTTTATTTTGCTATCTAGTTGTGTGCTAACCTAATGTAAGAGGTTACTTTGTTATGTGGGCTTCAAACTATGCTAATTTAGTTAATTTTAAAGGTGTGAAATTGGTTGTAAATTGTTGTTTTTGGAAATCAAGAAAGGGTTTGATGTTGGAAATAGGATTTTAAGAATTGCTAATGTGTTGGAAATTAGTGTAGTGGCTATCTATGGTTTAACTTGGGTGATTTTGCTTGATGGTTGTTTTTTTGTTGCAAAGCGACGATGTTGCACCAAATTTACAAGTTTTGTGCTTACTAGGTTTTAAAAATATATATATATTGGTGAGATAAAATTCTACTTAGGGTTTCATGGCATTATTAACATTATAAATTATGGTTTAATATTTTAGTATATGCAAAACCAAGCTTAATTGTAAAATTGTGAATTTTACTTTAAAAAGAGTTAAAATTGGTATTTTTGCAAACTAGGAATTTGGAATTTATACAAATTGATGAGTTTAATTTATGAAAGTGATTTGTATGACCTAATTATGTTATTTAATGTGCATTTTTGCCATTTGAATTGTTAAAATTTGTAGATTGGTTAAAACATCAAGTTTTGAAACCATGATTGGTATGTTTGGTGTTTTTCTTGATCAATCGACGTTTGTACACTGATGTCGAGGGTTTTTGGGTTGATTTGTGAAAGCAAACCATAGGTTTTGACCTATATGGTATTCGTGTGTCGTTTTGGTCATGAGTTGGATTTTAATGCGATACGGTGCGTTATGATATGTAGGTACCCCATGTGGACTTCGAGACGACAAGCAAGCGCGTGGCGACGTCGGTACCTGCGAGCGAAGATCAAGTGAGTAGATTATATCTACGGGGGAACTCGGGTGGATGGCGTATAGCACCCCCGCAATTCATGGTGATGTATACGAATACGTATACACACATATATTTATTATAGGTTGAATTGAGTTTATTGATGATAAAGATGGATTCTAGGTATTCTTGGATTGATTTAAGTGTTAGTTGCAAGACCCTAGAGTAGAGGTTGCACCCACACACACGCACACACATACTTGCATACATTCTTTCTTTTACCTGTACGTTTATGTAGATATGTATATTTACACATGGGTATAGGACTATGTGTTCATATACTGGATTTGAGAATAGTACTTGGGATTTGAGATGAGTCGATGAGATTCGATTTGAGGCCGTGAGATCGGTGATATGACAGGGTTCGTATTTGAGATACGACATGATGTTTTAGCGGGTCCTTTGGCGTAGTGTTTCATACACCTGCATGCATACATAGATGGTATCAGTATTGTACTAGACGTAGGTCATTATCCCGGATCATGATATTTGATAAAGATGATACTAGAGGAATAGTGTGATTGATGTGACTCTGAGCCGTACCCAGATTTGGGATGCCGTACGACGGATTTACGTACAAGCTATATATTGATGATAGATCCGCTCTCTTGACTTGAGGAGATCATATTATAGATATTGTATCGACTGTAATACTTTGAGGCGGGATCACCGACTGCTATATATATATATATATAGATATGTATCGACTCAGATGTTAGGCGGTTTCCTTACCTTTTGTTTAGCCTGTTAGCTCAGCCCTATAGTTAGTGTAGTTGTTAGACTAGATTTGATTCCCACCTATTTCAAAACTAACGAATCATGGGTATTTTAAAAGACAGGCCAAGGGATTCTACGAATATTTCAATGGACGCATCTTTTCTTAAAAATACTGTAGCCCTTATTTTCAAAACACCACGATTCGTATTATTTCAAAAGGCACTACTGTATGACTTATAATTATGTTAAATGCAGATTAGTTATCATTGTGTTTATTATTCAGCTCCCGCACATTATTGCTGTTCGCTCCGTATCGCATACTTATATTGTGATTTCATATACCATTATTGATATCATGCTGTTAGGACACCAGCACTATTACCGATGATGCGTATGTTGTACGTACACTTACTTGCCGGCTCACACACATCATCATCGATAATTGCCATGTCACGTACACTTTAGACAATACTATTTCATCGACATAGCTTGTTAGCTGGTAGTTTCGACATAATATTAGTGTACTTGCCTTATATGCCAGTTTAGACATTGCAGTTATTACTTGCTACTTCATGCATATTATTATTCACTGTTTGCGTGCTATTGATGATTGGATTTCGGATTTTCCTGAGATTTCCTGGATTTGGGGAAAACCGCAAGAACATTTATAAACTTCTTTCTCTCTCTTTTTAAATGAAAAGTGCGATTTTCCCATGATGTATGAGTCGTCCACCATGAGTTTTCAAGATTGCTGATGGATTTCGAGACCCGATTCGAGGAGTTGGATGAACCGTCTCGGGTACATGGTGGGCCCGGTAAGGTACCCCGGGGCGAGAAGTCCGAGTTGTATTCGGTGAGCCTGGCAGGGGAGCACTACCTACCGGTGATATTATTTGGACTCGTCGGCTATCCGGAGGATACCGGCCGGAGTCAGGAGATGGTTATAGGCTGATCCGTTTTACGGAGCCTGAGATATTGATATTTAAGATTTGAGACACTGAGGCATTGAGATTTGATGGTACAGGTTAGTTCGGGCAGCCGGAACCTGAGATATTGAGATATTGGGATTTATGTTTTGTGTCGATACTTGACACGGATTTCTCTGTTGATTTCATAGAGGATACTCGTTTTATATACATACAGAAATTCCATTAAAATAAGAAAACAGTTGTCTCACTCATTGCATTACATTACATTTATACCTCATACATATGATACATTGCTACCTGAGGCACTGACACGAGCACTGGGATTACCCTTATGTTTAGATGTTTACCCTTGCCACCTTTTTATGCTTCAGACTTTATCATTTGAGGATATTACTGATCGTATGACCTAGGATTGCGTCATACATGCGATTTCTGCTCGTAGATATTTTCTATTCATGAGTTGGCAACCCACCCCCGTTGTGCCACAGTTTCTTACAGGTTTTTCCGTACAGGTTTCATTACGGCTTTGTTGGCACACTGCTTCCTTTCCGGGTGATTTGCAAGTAAGTGGGTTCTTTTGCATCAGGACCACTATTGTACCCTTATTTTATTCTGTTGTTTCTAGAAACTCCATCAACCAAACATGTATTTATTTCAGGGATAGAGACCAGTGATGTTTATTCTTTCGACCTTAGAGTCGCGCGTTGTATTTCTATAGATTTCTTGCTGTTTTGAGTTTCCTTTTCAGCTTTGATCCTCGCCCTTTGGCGTTGTATATTATATTGCTTGCGTGGTTGTGACCGTCGATTGACGAAGAGCTAGCTCGCGCTTGGGGATGCCTTTTTTTGTATTTCGTATACTATTCATGTTGTATCCCGTTTGGGGCCAGTTTTTACAAAGGAGACTGCCGAAATTTTCGGAAAATGCTTGATGTTTTTAAAACGCATAATTCGGCTTATGCTATTAAAACTACTTGCTTTAAGTTGTTTTTTTCCCTTCACTCTATTGCTTCTTTGGTTTTGATTTCTGGGTTTTGGCTTACTTAGATTACGTACGCCTCGAGACGTTCGTAATTTAAGTGCCGGTCATGTTCCGTACTTTTCGGGTCGTGACAGTATTAAATGAAGCATGGTTGTAATTATCTCATATGATTTATTAGATAATTATCATGCTTCATGATATATACAAATGAGTTATTATTTTCATTTCATTCTCACATATACACTCTCTCTCCTCAAGCTCTCCTCTTCTTCAACCTAACCCTAATCCTCTCATATGTTGAGATCCCAAGGGTTAGAAAGACTAATAGATCCTTAATCCACTTCTATATCTTCTAGGTCACTTGGATTAGCAATCCTAACCACTTAATTATCTCAAGTTAGAGGTTAAAGCTTGGAGAAGGAACTCTCGGGTTGATCTTCTATTACATCGATGTGGCCGACGAGGAGGTGAACAACAAGAACAAGAAGGACTAGTATCTTGAGGTATAATCATCTATCATAGTAGTTTAGTACTTCTAGATAGTTTGTTAGTTAGGGTTTAGCAAAGATCCATAAAGTTAGTCGATATTAGCTTGAACAAAATTATTGTTTTACCTATTTCGCCTCCCCACATCTTGTGGGGTGTATAACGTCGACTTACAGTGGTATCAGAGCCTAGCTAAACCATAACTAACATGTTAGCAAAGTCTTTAGAAATTCGATCGCAAAATAATCCCGAAAAAACGACATTTTCACCTAGTTTCTTCCGATTTTAAATTGGGGTCTAAAATTTTTTCAGGGACCCTTAAAAATACAAGCATGGTTTTTTAAGAATTGTGAAGAAATTTGGGATCGTGACTCGTCTAAACCACCACGGAACTGCGGCCGATCCAAGCTATCCGCCACGGATCTGCGGCCGAGTTGACACCGAGTTAACCTAAATTTGCTCAGTTATTTTTCTGTGTTGATGTTGTGTTTTCTGGGGTGTTTTGTTTCAGCTCAGGTTTTATGTGCGCAGAGAATTGTTTGGAGTAGATTCATATGTGTTGCTTGATCGATATTCTAAGAACTTTGGGTAACTGGATTATATCTGTGTTGTGATTAATGTGTTCGTAAACCTCCCCTAACTGCTAGTATGTCGGTTAGCAGGGGGTTGCACATTTCTGTAATGGTTTTTACTGGTTTGTGAATGTGAACTTGTTGGATTGTCGTGAATGAATAGCCGGGGATGTGAGACGAGTGTTTCTTTCATTCAAATGTAAATTGTAATTTGTTGTAATATTCTTTTGCGGGGCACATCCGGGTTGAGGTTGTAGCCACCGTTGTATTATTTCATTTACTGTTTTCTGCTCCTAGGATAGACCCAAGGTGGGGTGCACAAACTACCGGGTACTTTGAAGTGTTTAGTGGCCCACTCACGTCGTTGTGGGAGACCGCTTAACTTCGGGTACTTGACGGGTAGTTTGCCGTATCCTTAGGGGTCTACGATAGGGTTGGCTATTCATCACGACTGTGTAATCCGTATTTCATTGCAGGCTCAAAGGGAATGCGGATTCCTAGAATATCCAATATGTTCATCTGTGATCTGGAATGTATATTATTGTGTCTGACGAATGTACAATATCTATATATGATATCTAGTAAGCCTTGCTTATGTTTTGCATCCGCGCTAGCCCAGCCCCCGCTCTGTCGTTAGTTAAGTAACCTAACGGGCGAATGACGGGGCCCAGTGGCGAATGTGGATGGCATAAGAGGACGTTGTATTTTCGTTGATTTCTGCAATGATAGGTTAATTGATGGGACGCATTAGTTTAATGCAAAGAAAATAAACCAAAGTTGAATCGTTGGAACAATTTAAAAGAAACCACTTGATTATTTTAAAACAGCAGATTTTTAATTGCGGTGCTTAAACTACTCCTTTTAAAAGCTATCAGGTTCCTTCGATCATATCAAGTTCACTACGTTCACGGTTTCGCCAAAACCATTCATAGCCCTCCGTCATTTCATTTGGGTATTCAGTAGTATTCAAGCTATGTATTTTGACCAACGCCAAGGCATAGTGTTTGGTAGCTGCTGGGTATTCATCTGTTGCATAGATAGATGAGTTGGTTTGGGACAGTCATACTGCCATTTGGCCAACGTCAGGGGTATGTACGGGTGAGTTCAAATTAACAAGATAATGATGTGTAGAACTTGACATATGACTTATGACATTTTGACCAACGCCAAGGTCATAAGAGCATGGGGCAGAAATCCATATCGGGAGTTTCTAAAGAAACTGAAACTTGCTAGAGTTGCATACCATTTGGAGTGTGATAATTTTGGTAGGATTCCTTCAGCTTTATCACACGATGATATTTGGATCCCGATCCTACTGTGAGTATATGCTACTCATCGGGAGATTCTTTCACTTAAACGATCAATACTATAAACCAAGTAGGTGTCGAGAAAGGTGTCAGCGGGGCTCACCTCCAGGGAAAAGAGGTTATTTAATTAAGGAACTTCGCGAAAGCGTCGTAAAAACCTCTCTCGAAGTATCGACACTGGCCTGGTTGAACGGTTAAGCAAGTATTGCACGGTGAGAATAGTCCTGACTAGTTCTTCTTTTATGGTTTGAGGAAGGATTCGAGAAACAGTGGGAGCCATCCTGTTTAGATAAACTAAAAACCACTCTAAACTTGAAAGAGCATCATGCTAAAATGTTTCCTCTCTCTCTCTCCTAATTGCAGCGACCCAGAACATGACAGGCCTTAAATTATTATTAGATAAAAATATTTTGACAGGGCCAAACTATAAAGATTGGTTCTGGAATGTCAAGATGGCAATTACCTATGACAAATTAGGGTATGTCCTTACTACTAAGGCCCCTGCCGTCCCAGGTCCTGAATCCTGTGTCGCGGATAAGGAAATCCGCAAGACCTGGGAGTTAGACTGCGCGAAAGGCCAAGAGCATCGTGCTTGCCTCTATGAATAATGAACATCAGAGGAGGCACGAGAATATAGATCTAGAATCCATATTTCTCCACACCAAGGAACTGTATGGAGAGCAATCTCATATAGCTAGATACAAGACCTCAAAGAACTTGTTTCAGTCGAGGATGGCCGTCGGATCATCTGTAGGGGAACATGTCCTTAAGATGATTGGCTATATTGAAGAGCTCGCAGACCTTGGGACAACATTAGAGAACGAGCTGAATACAGACTTGATTCTCCAGTCCTTCCTTCCACCTACGCCCAGTTTATCTTGATTTCAACTTTCAAGGTAAAGAAGTTGAACTTCTAGAACTCCTTAACATGTTGAGGAGTGCAGAGGGCACCTTGCAGAAGGCAAGGAAACACCACTATGTTTGTTCGTGGTGCTTCCTTTTCCAGGTCCAAGGCAAGGGCCAAAGGAAGGAAGAAGAAGGTCGCTACCAAACCGAGAGGTGGTGTTGGTAAGGTGGGAGTCAAGGGAAAGGCAAAGGTTGTGGTGCCAGTAGTGGCAAAGGACGAGTGCTTCCACTATAGTAGGAAAGGCCATTGGAAGAAGGATTGCAAAGCTTGGATTGCCAAGAACCAGGACCCGTGGCAAGTTGTGGCTTCGGCTTCAGGTGTGTTTGTAATTGAAAATTGTCTGTCAATCAACTCTACTTCCTGGGTATTGGATACCGGATCAGGATCTCATATATGCAATTCATTGCAGGCACTGAGAAACCATAGAGTGCTGAAAGTTGGTGATATGACCTCCAGGTTGCTAACGGAGCTAGCGTGAATGCTGTGTCCGTAGGGGATTATCACCTTGGATTGACGAGTGGACATATATTGGTTTTTGCGCAACTGTTTTTGTGTACCTAGTTTAACGTGTAATATCATATCAGTATCGTTGTTATCAAAAGAAGGTTATGATTTCACGTTTGTAAGCGATGTTGTTAACATCCACCTTAATCATGGTTTGATTGGGTTCGGTACACTAGATAACGGTATATACGTGTTAAACCAATTACAGATTTTCAATGTCCAGAACACACTAAAAAGAAAGTCTCCAGATATAAATCAGGCTTTCTTATGGCATTATAGACTGGGTCACATCAATGAGACAAGGTTAACTAAGTTACATAGAGAAGGATATTTGGATCCGTTCGAATATCAATCTTATGCCACTTGTCAATCATGTCTCAAAGGAAAGATGACAAAGACTCCATTCACTGGACATGGAGTAAGAGCGAGCGAGCTCTTAGGACTCATACACAGCGATGTATGTGGTCTAATGTCTACACATGCAAAAGGCGGTTTTTCATATTTCATTACTTTTACGGATGATTACCTAGGTATGGATTCATTTTCTTGATGAAACATAAATCCGAGGCCTTTGAGAAATTCCGAGAATATAAGAATGAAGTAGAAAACCAAACCGGCAAAAGTATCAAGACACTGAGATCTAATCGAGGTGGTGAATACTAAGTGCCGAGTTCCTGGGTTACCTAAAAGAGAAAGGAATTCTCTCTCAGCTTACTCCTCCATACGCTCCACAACATAACGGTGTATCGGAGAGACGGAACCGAACCCTATTGGATATGGTACGTTCCATGATGAGTAATGCTGAGTTACCACGATCTTTCTGGGGTTATGCACTAGAATCAGCTGTATATCTTTTGAACAGGGTTCCTACCAAGACTGTGCCTACTACACCATATCAGATGTGGAGTGGGAAGAAACCCTATTTTCAGTATTTCAAGATATGGGGATATCCAACTTTTGTTAAAAAGCAGCATGCGGACAAACTCGAGGCACGCTTAGTACAGTGTAAGTTTATGGGATATCTAAAGAACTCCAAGGGGTATTTTTTCTATTACGCAGAGGAACAAAAGGTTTTTGTTTCTCGTAATGCCCATTTTCTAAAACAACAGTTTTTAGAAAAGGAAACAAGTGGGAGCACAATAGAACTGGAAGAAATTCCAGATCCACAAACTACTACTGAAAGTTTGGTAGAACCAGAAGTTCCAGAAGAACAGGACATTCCAGCACCCCTCCGCAGGAGTAGTAGGCCGTCTCAACTGCCTGAGAGATGTTGGATATAGTGCCCTCAAAGTCAATTATTGGATCGCAGGTACGTGATTGCAATCATTGAGGGAGGACATATACCGATAGGACAGTCTTGCTCGAGATGATAGTATGCTATCTGGTTTGTCTTTATCATCGTATACATGCTTTAGTTCACTATTGCATGTTGATAGAGCCCATAGGATTCTTGCATGACTGCCAGCAGTATGATGGCGATCATATACATGGGAGCTAGAGTCTATAAGCACATCCTTAAAGTGTCTCTAGTCGAGGGAGTTTCGAGACAGGGCATCGATGCTCCAGAGTAGACTAGTGTATACAGTCGAAACCCCGACGAGGGGCGGTGGCCGGTCTCACAATCCACTGGTGTCAGTTGGTTCACCTAAGATGTATACAGGTGCTCATTGCGTTATGAGTACACCGGACAGAACATGCCGGGAACATGCTAGTTGGTATTATACATATCGTCAGATAGCAGTTCCTAGGTGACATGTGTACAGGTTAGTCTGTCGACCTAAGATCGTCATTTTTCTCGTGTGAGTTCCCACTGTGCTTTGATTACTACCCTACCACGGCTCAAAGGAGTCATGCAAACAGGTTTTAGTTGGGTACAGTCCCGAGCCACATGGAGGCAGTGAGCGGATCGTCAGGGATTCGTCTCTCCCGGTATTGGGGGTGAGATCGCGCTGTGTCTAGGAGAGCCATTACACAAAATCCCTGGCCAGGGTAATCGAGATTTACTGGTAGGTATTTCAGTAGTATCTCAGGGTGTTCTGGGCTACTCTCCGACATGACTTATACCACTATTGGGGGTCTGACGTTTACCAGCCCCCTAGGCTTTATATGCAATACTCATAGACGAACAGACCGGACTGTACGGATATTGTCACTGTCAGGCTCAGTAGGGTTTCAGGATGAGTTCGCTCATCAGCTTCCCTTTCTTTCAATACATGTGTAACCGTTACGTACAGCTAGTACCTGTGACGTGCTAGTGGTTATACCCAGTGCCAGTGTATTTGTCACGACCCGAAAGTACGGTACATGACCGGCACTTAAACTACGAACGTCTCGAGGCGTACGTAATCTAAGTAAATCGAAAACCCAGAAATCCAAACCAAGAAAAGATGTAGAGTGCAGGAAAAACCAACTTAAAGCAAGTAGTTTCAATAGCATAAGCCGAATTATGCGGTTTTTAAAAACATCAAAAATTTCCTGAAAATTTCGGCAGAGTCTCCTTTGTAAAATACTGGCCCCCAAACGGGATACAACATGAATAGCATACGAAATCAATAAAAAGGCATCCCCAAGCGGGAGCTAGCTCTTCGTCAATCGACGGCCACAACCACACAAGCAATATAATATACAACGCCAACGGCGAGGATCAAAACTCAAAAGGAAACTCAAAACCACAAGAAATCCACAGAAATATAACACGCGACTCTAAGGTCGAAAGAATAATATCACTGGTCTCTATCTCAAAAATAAATACATGTTTGGTTGATGGAACTTCTAGATACAACTGAAATAATAATATACAATATATACAATGGGGGTACAATACAAGTAAACCCACCTACTAGAAAGTCACCCGGAAATGGGAAGCAGTGCCAGCAAAGCCGTAATGAAACCTGTACGGCAAAACCTGCAAGAAACTGGGGCACAACGGGGGTGAGTTGCCAACTCGTGAATAGAAAAACATCTACGAATAGAAATCGCATGTGTGACGCAATCCTAGGTCATACGATCAATATATATAATCCTCAAATATATGACTAGCAGTCTATAACAATGACTAGGGTAAATATCTAACCCGAGTATAATCTCATGTGTCCGTGTCAGTGCCTCAGGTAGCAATATATCATATGAATGAGGTATGAATGCATGAAAACAGAATACATGTAAATGAAGAAACTGTTTTCATAATTTAGTGAGATTTCCTTTGTATTTTTAAAATGAGGTATCATAATGAAATCAGCATAAAACAGTGCCTAGCATCGGCACAAAACGTAATCCCAATATCTCGATATCTCTGTATCACAGTCTCTGTACCTCAATATCTCGAAATCTCAATGTCTCAATCACAATATCTAGGGCGCCGTCAGTCCAGACCGGCCCCTACCATCCATCTCAAGACCACGACGGTATCCTCCGGATATCCGACGCGTCGGGTAATATCACCGGTCGGTAGTGCTCCCCTGCCAGGCTCAACGTCAACAACACGGCCTTCTCGCCCCGGGGTACCGCACCGGGCCCACCATGTACCCGAAATGGTTCATCCAACTCCTCGAATCGGGTCTCGAAATCCATCAGCAAACTCACGGTGGATGACTCATACATCATGGGAAAACCGCATTTTTATTTAAAAAAAGAGAAAGCAGTTTATATATGTTTTGCGGTTTTCCTCCAAATCCAGAAAATATCAGGGAAATCCGAATCATCAATAGCATGTAAAACCATGAATATAAGCATAACAATGAATAACAGTATGTATGAAGCAACAAGTAATAACTACAATATCTAAGCTGGCATATAGGGTATGTACACTAATATTATGTCAAACTACTGGCTATCAAGCTAAGTTAAGCAATAATATTTTCTAAGGTGTACGTGACATGGAAATTACCGATGAAGATGTGTGTGAGCCGGCAAGTAAGTGTATGTGGTACATACGCATCATCGGTAATGGTGCTGGTGTCCTAATAGCATAATGTCAACAATGCAATATGAAATAACAATATAAGTATGCGATGCGGAGCGAGCAACCAAAATGAGCGGGAGCTAAATATTAAACAATGGTGCCATTTGAAATAACACGAATCGCGGGGTTTTGAAAATAGGGGCTACGGTGGTTTTTTTAAAGAAAGGATACGTCTTTTGAAATATCCGTAGATCCCTTGACCTATCTTTTAAAATACCCACGATCCGCTAGTTTTGAAATAGGTAGGAGTCTAATCTAATCTAACAACTACACTAAACTATACGGCTGAACTAACAAGCTGAACTACAGGTAAGGAAACCGCCTATCATCTGAGTCGATACATATACATACCTGTATATGTATAGTCGGTGATCTCGCCTCAATAATATCATATCCGATACCATATCTATAATCAGGCATCCCAAGTCAAGAGTGCGGATCAATCATCAATATAGCTCGTACGTAAATCCGTCGTACAGCATCCCAAATCTGGGTACGGGTCAATATCACATTCATCATACTATTCACCTGGTATCCTCTTTATCAATATCATGATCGGGGTACTGATCTACGTCTAGTACAATACTGATACCGCCTAAGTATGCATGGACGTGTGTGAAACACTACGTCAAGGACCCGCTACAACGTCATGTCGTATCTCAAATACGAACCCTGCTATATCACCGATCTCACGGCCTCAAATCAAATCTTATCGACTCATCTTAAATCCCAAGTACTATCCTCATTATCCATATATGCGTATATGAATGTACATATGCATAGTCCCATACCCACGCATATATAAATATATACACATCCCAATCTGCGCACAAGAAAGTAAAGTATGCAAGTCTGTGTGTGCGTATGTGGGTATAACAACTACTCTAGGGTTTCGCAACTAACCCAAAGGTAAACCATGAACACATAAACATAACATGAATAAACATTCTCGTATCATAAAACACCTATATACACACATATATATGAGCTACACTACGGGCTGCGGGGGTGCTATACGCCATCCACCCGACTTCTCCCCGTAGATATAAATCTACTCACCTGGTCCTCGCTAGCCGGTGCCGACATCACCACGCACTTTCTTGTCGTCTCGAAGTCCACATGGGGTACCTACATATCATAATGCACCGTGTCGTATTAAAATCCGACTCATGACCCAAAACGACACGTGAATCCCACATAGGTCAAAACCTATGGTTGCTTTCACAAATCAACCCAAAAACCCTCGACGTCGGCGTACAAACGCCAAACTATCGAGAAAAACTCAAACGTATCAATCGTGGTTTCACAACACCTTAATTATATATATAAAATAGGGTTAAAATCACCAAAACTTCAAATTCGCTTTAAAGCTATTTTTCCGAAAACCTAATAAGCAAAATTAACCACTTTAATACAACATCTTGATGTTTAAACGAATCTAGCGGCCACAATATTCACTAAATATCATAACGAAGTCATATAAACCATTCCTATAATTTATTCTCATCAATTTCCATAAATTCCAAAATTCTAGTTTACAATATACCCAAATTTTAATAATTTTATAGCAAAAAATGCACAAACCACAATCCAGCTTAGATTTTCATGAACTAAAGTATTAAACTACACTTCAAAATGTTAATAATGCCATGAATACCCTAATTAGATTTTTAAACCCAATATTTAAACAATTTTTAAAAATCTAGTTAGCAATTTAGCAAAATTATCACCATTTTAATTTAACAAATTCGCAAGTAGCAACCAACTTAGATTTTGCATACAATTACATGTTAATCTTCTCATTACAACCATAAACTAATGATAAAAACCCTAATTAAATTCAAACCCTAGTCTTGAATTTCCTAAAGTTGTAATAAAACCCAATTAAACATCAAATTTGTTAACATAGAAGCAATTAAACAACAATATATGAATAAGGTTTAAATTATACGTCATGATCATGGATCAATCATGAAATCTAGCCTCTCAAAATGCTCTCTTTTCACCACAATCCATGCTTGTTAGGCTAAGCTAAAATGGGTAAGAGTTGGATTTGGATTTTGGGATTTTTTTGAGGGATTTTGAGGCAATTTTGAAGCATTTTTGAAGAGAAATGAGAGGAGAAAAGGGGGAGGGGCTGCTGTTGAGAGGGAGCTGTGGGTTTCGGCTGGTATGGGGAGGGGGAGAGAGAGAATGTATGGTGTGGGTCAATGGAATGGTCAAAGTCAACTAAGCCCATACCTTATTATCTAATTTCTTTCATTTCCTTTTCTTTTGTTTGCTTTATTGTGTGAAATGGGAGGTCCATGAATGTTTGGCTGGGCCGGCCAAAGCATGTTGGGGGAATGGGTGTGGGTTTTGTTTGGGTGAGAAAAAGAGATAAGTGTAGTAACCCACTTCCATTACACTAATTTCACCGAAAAAAGCCTTTTTCTTCGATATTTTCTAAACCGTTTTGGCAAACCATTTCATTTCAAAAACCACATGATAAAATTTTGTTTAATGTTTTATGATGCACAAAATTTGTTTCAACTCATTCCAATTTGTAATTTTCCCTAATTAAATGTATTAGTGACGGCTTAAAATAATATTAAAATAATTAATTTCGGAAATTTTTTCAGAAAATTTGAAATTTCACCAGTGGCTCAATAAACACCAAATACTAGCAATTACATAGCTAGAATATGTATATTTAATTTTATAATAAAGATATTTGCATTTTGACTTTTTACAGAAACCCCCCCTTATTTTACCGTTTTTTCGAAATTTCACCGAAACGATTTTCAAAACGTTACAGTATTGATGAGTCATTAGAGTCCCCCACAGACAGTTTCCCAAGTTTGGATGAAACGTTGTAGAAGCCGTATGGTTTTATGGCAGGGTTCGATCATATTCGTGCACTTGTGCACGGATCTTGATCGGACGGATAATACTAGCGGGCTTTGGTTTAAGCCGGATTCTAGTATTATAAAGTGTAGGAATATTTTTGTCTCATTGCATTTGTATTCGGCCGGAATATAAATGCAGGTATGTATTTACAGTTGAGGGGAACTCCTGTAATTTGTTACGGGATTATTTTCGGAGTTGCCAGTTTCTTTTCCTGTCTTAAAACATCTTGATTGATGTGACATTTTTTCTTCCTTTGACCCTTTTCCCTGCATTGAATTTCCTGGCCTGTTGCAGCATGGGCTTCTACTGTGTCCAGCGTGGTCCTGGGATGGTAGGGGGTTCCCTGCAATTTCGCCTGTCTCCTTTTGCAGGTTTTTTTTTGTGGTGTATGGATTGAACATGAAGTTTTTTCTTTAGTGGCTTAATTGGTGATACACACTCACATTTTTAAACTACACCATTTTCCAGTGAGCTTTGAAGCCCCCCATTCATTCTAGCTGATTCTGGCCGAGCTCATATGAATGCAAGCTGATTCTTTTTCTTTGCCAAAAATTCTTGGTTCACTTCATCATCTCATTGGGAAAATCCAATTCCCCTCCATCCAATCGCTTGGGTATCTTGAGACAAAATATTCTACACTCTCTCTACTTCATTCTTGGACATGTCGGCTAGCAAACTTCATGTCCGAGTTGCCTCGGTTCGAGGTGGGAGCCCGTATAAAGATTCATAGACGTGGTGCCACTTCGACGGAAGTGATCGGGGAGCGGACTTCGTCGGCGCAGCAGCGGGAGTTTGGTGCGGAGATTAAAGACCGAAGGACACGGATCGATCGGTATAATCTTTCCAAACTCATTTTACATTTTGCTAGTTTACGGTTAATGGAACGATCCAGGTATTGGGTTGCGGTAGCGCCGGTTTTGTAAAAAGTTTTTGTTCCACTTTTGGCGTCGTTTAGACGGCCGGGGCGCCGCCGTATCCCAACATGGTATCAGAGCCACGCCATTAACCTTTACTAGCTTGTTCTAACATGTTTAAAATATCGATCGAACAAAATTTCCGAAACCGCAATTTCAGTTCTAAAGTCTCTGTCGAATTTTTTTTGTCGTCGAAAAATTGTTTCTAGTGTTTCAGAAAATAAGGCAGGCTTTTCTAAGACAACTGTAAAAATTTTGTTGCATGAGCTCTCTGTTACACCGCGGAACCGCGGCCATACCCACGTTTTGGCCGCGGTTCCGCCGCAGTGTTTGGGTTTCAGTGCACTAAATTTTTTCTTTGGGTCTTTAACTTGAAACTGGGGTTTCCTGAAAATTTAGTTTTGGCCCAGATTATTTTGAGTACTGGATTTGTGCTTGGGGCCTACTTCGGGAAGTTTTGTCGATCGGAATTTTAAATGTGTTAGTTTGCAGTGCATTACATTTCTATCTGCGACCGTGAATGTTATTTGATCAGTAAATCTTGTCTAATCGCTATAGTCCCTTTAGACGGATTTGCGAACGTGACATTCACGTTGATGTTCTGTGTTGTGCTGTGATATTGCGGATTTGTTGTGGTGGATAGCTTGTGTGCAATGGTAGTGCAGTTTGGATTTATTTGTACATTTGATATTGCAGGGCGAGCGTCCGACATGTGGACTGCCGTCACTGCCTGTTTGTTTATTATTCTTTTGGGGCACGACCGGGTTGAGGTCAATATACCCGTTGTATATATTTTCTTTGTGCACGGATAGCCGGGTTCTAGAGGGCAACGGGCTCGCATCTCATGGCGTTGAGACGGAGGGGGCTTCACTCTAGAATTGGCGGGCTATTCGCCGCACTCGTAGGGGGTATAGGTTGACCCAAGGAGGGGTGCTCAAGTTACCGGATTCCGTGAAGTGCTGGGTGGTCCATTCACGTTGTTGAAAGGGGCTTCCTCGCTTCAGGTTTTGGCGGGTAACTTGCTGCACTCGTAGGGGTCTAGGTTTTTATTGCACAGGCTATCCACACGACCAAGGGAACGTCGGGTTTCACTTGCGGCTCTGTGAAACCCGGGGCTCCCAGATTATCTGTATTGTTCTGTGATGCTTATTACTTTTCTGTGATGTTGCATTTATCATACCTGGAGCGATTATTATGTATTGATATATATACTAGTAGATGTTGTATATGTTTTATACCCACGCTAGTCCAGTCCCCGCTCTGTCGTTAGTTAAGTAATCTAACGGGTGATGACGGGACCCAGTGGCGAATGCGGATGGCATATACGTACATTATATTTTCGTTCTTTTCTGGTGTGATCAATTGATGGGATTGCGTTGATTTTTATCAATGCAAAGAAAACAAACCTATATTTGATGTTGTTGGAACCAAGTTTTTAAAAAAAACTGACATTACAGACGTACGCCTTTGTTTTGCACAGTGGTATTCGGTTATGAATATCCAGCACCTCATTTGACGAGGCAAGGGCCGAGATCCCTTCATCGGGAGTGACCCCTTGGGCAGAAGTTTGCGTCAACGTAATAACTTCACTATAGTCGATTACTTTTTGCTTTGCATCGTGGTATTCAGTTTGGAATATCCTGCACCTCATTCGACGAGGAAAGAGCCGAGATCCCTTCACCGGGAGTGACCTCTTTAGCAAAAGTTTTCGTCACTATATATTTTTATAAAACCACTTGGATTCCTTCAACGATATCAAGTTCATTACGCTAAAGGTTTTTCTCCAAAAACCAGCCGTAGCCCTCCGTCATTTCTTACAAGTAGTGCTTAGTATTCGTGCTGCGTTTGTTGACTCCGTCAAGGCGTAGTGTACGGTAGCTAAGTGGTGCTTGTTTGTTGCATGGATATGCGATTGGTTAGGATAGTCGTGCGGCCTTGTTGACTCCGTCAAGGGCACGTACGGGTGGATTTAATGCAATCAAGATAATGACGGGTTGAACTTGACTAGGACTCTTTGATTTGTTGACTCCGTCAAGGTCACTTGGGTCCTAGGGTTAAAAATCATATCGGGAGTTTCAAATATACAGGAAACTTTCCAGGCATGCGCATACCTTCTGGAGTGTGATGAAGTGAGTGGATTCCATCACGTTATCATGCGATGATAGTTGGATCCCGATTCCCACTGATGAGTTGGTTTACTCCTCGGGTGATCCCGACTGATTCTTCTTTCAGGTTTGGAGGAGAATTTGAGGATACAGTGGGAGGTTTCCTGATTAGATAAAGTGATTAACCATTCTGATCTAGGTTTGAGTGCACGCAGAGTGTTTCTTTTCTCTCTCTCTTTGACTGCGACCATGACCCGACCCTAGACTATAACTCTATGACCAAATTAACCGAACTTTCTTAAAACATTGGCTTTTGGATTGTCTGAGTTGCATACATCATTGCCACTCCTTCTTTTACCCTTTGAGTTTCTCCAGAACACCCCGTATTATTACGAACATCCACTTCCATTAGATAAATCCATCGTATGGTTATATACGAACTCGGAGGAACTTTTTCGAGGATGGATTCTGGTTCTGGAGAGATTGAATAGGACTATTCAGTTGTCTTTTCCTTTTACCTTCTCTCAGGTTGTGAGGGCTCTTAGGATTAGGAGAGGGTACACCTATTACACTTATTGGATAGTCTTCTTCCAAACCATAGGCAGGTGCCGAAAGGTCGAGAATGAAGAAAACCAATTAGCCTAAGTTGGGTGTACAGAAGGTAATAAGTAAAGACAAATAAAGGGATCAGAAAGAGGGCAAAGTAAATTGCGACTGTTAACATTCACGACCAAACCTCGTATTTCATTGCCGCTCCTAATTCACCTTTGTATTTCTCCAGAACACCCCGTATCACTACGAACATCCAGTTCCATTGGATAAATCCATTGTATGGTTATATGCGAACTCGAAGGAATTTTTTCGAGGATGGATTCCGGTTCAGGAGAAATAGGAATAAGGTTTATTCAGTTGTCTTTTATCCTTACCTTCTCTCAGGTTGTGAGTGCTCCTAGGATTAGCACAGTACACCTATTATGCTTATTGGATAGTCTTCTTCCAAACCATAGGCTGGTGCCGAACGGTAGGGAAGGAAGAAAGCCATTAAGCCTAACGATGGTGTACAGAGGATAATGACTAAAGACAAATAAAGGGAATTAGAAAGATGGCAAGGAAATATACGGTTACAGTCATGAATCTGGATAATGGAAGAGGCATTACTAGGAATACCCAGATGCCCCTTCGAAACATTTTTATGTTTTAATTTCACTGTGCATTGTTAATTGAAAGTTGATTTCCTAATTAGACTCTTGCTCCAGGGTATGTATTTACCAGGTATGATTCTCATATCTGTATGGTTTTACAGATGATGAGTGGGAGTAAGTTATTGGGAATTAGGTGATCATCCTTATTATATCGGAATCCGTTGTAATTAGTGATAGTTGAGGAAATCGCCTGGGTACAGTTTTCAACCTACGGCGCACAGAGTTTGAATTATTCAACTCAGGGGACTTATAAAAAGTATTGTATATTGTCCAGTGGACAAAGGGGTTGGTCCTCGTACTGTATTCTGTTTACTTGTGACTTCTCAAGTTTTAGACAAGTGTTTCGTAGAAATACAAGGTCCAAGTTTGAGAAGTTATAGGTAAAAGAATAAAGTAGAGAACCAGGTGTCGCAAGTATCGGGATTCTTCAAGGTGATCGAAGATGTAGATACTTATGGTTGGTATTCAGTTGATAGTAATGGTTTTTGAGAACTTGCTTCTTTTCAGATTACTCATAATTGGATGCACTCCTAAGTCGAGTAATGCTGATCGGCCTCTCTCCATTTAGTTGACATGCACTGGAGACAGCTGCATGATTTGAATCTGGTTCCAATTAAAGCAGTGCCTCTGTTTCTATATGGTATATAGAATGGTTCGTATCTTAACGTTGTTAAGGTATGGGAGTTGTCCGGCTTATGCTTAAAACCAGACTCTGGATAACTCAAGGCAAGTTTCTGTAATGGCTGTTTGCGGGTTAACCCGGGCTATGACGAGGGTTAACTTTCTACTATCTGGAAGATCAATAGTGATATTGTTCTTAACTCGCCACAGTTTTAGTAAAATGGAATTTTTTCATAAAACAGTAGTGGGAGTATGGTAGAACTGGAAGTGATTCCAGAACCGCAAACGATTACGAAAAATTTAATAGAACCTAAACATTCAATCAGGTTTGACATTCCATTAGCCACTCCGCAGATATGGTGGGTAACCTCAGCACCCCAGAGATACTCCGGTAGTCTTAAGGACGGTGACAGGGAGGTTCTTGTTTCCCAGACTTTCCATTACTGTTGTTCCAGACTATGAGACCCGGCAGGAGGATGAGTATAGCGTCGTTCTAGTTTTAGAAGTGCACGTATATATGACTCTGCCAGAAGGGTTGTCGTAGTCAGTGGGAGCACCGGAAGCGTAGTGGACAAGTAGCTTATGTCTACCTATAGACTAAAGAAGATATAGCGGAGATAGATCATCTATTTTTGATGTGACAGTCATAGGTTTTGACTTCATCGGAATAGAAGATGAATCTGTTAAGAAGGTAGTAGGGTGTGATGTCCTGGTACTTGGATGACATACACATAGTAGGAAGTGAAATTCCTACACTACGATCGGTTATACCGTGGTTGTCACACAGTAGTTTCTCCACATAGGATATGGATATAATATCATATATTGTTTTTTGCACTAGATGCAATAGGTTGATATATTATTCCAATCCAGGAGAAATGTTCGGAAGCAGCTTATGAACATAAGTGGTTGTTCTAGGGATTTGATAACGACAGCCTCCTTCGGGAGACAGTTATCATTCCAGGCTTCCAAGGTGACCCGGATGACATAGTGACTGTCATAGTTATAGTTTTTCCTCTGACGAGGGGCAGTAGTTTGGACAGATAGTCCAAGCGGATACTGAGGGAGGCATGGTGCAGGATATTGATTAAATTCAGTTGACGATACAGTCTAAGAAGTTTGCTGGATTTGGAGTTTATTTATGACCTGGGTCCCATTAGATATCCAGACATATTCTAAGACATGTATTGCTCATTTCGGGAGATGGCTTTCTCCGTGAACTTGAGACAAAGAGAGACATAGAAAGAAACATCAGGGCGGATCCACTCACTAAGGCTATTTCTCGAAAGCAATAGTTTTACAAACGAGCTTTGTGAAACTGATTAGTAGAGGAGTTAGATATTCGGTGTCACACAAGCTGTGAGTACGCGACATCACAATAATTAGCCTAAAGTGCAAGTGGGAGATTGTTGGATATAGTGCCCTCAAAGTCAATTATTGGATCGCAGGTACGTGATTGCAATCATTGAGGGAGGACCTATACTGATAGGACAGTCTTGCTCGAGATGATAATATGCTATCTGGTTTGTCTTTATCATCGTATACATGCTTTAGCTCACTATTGCATATTGATAGAGCCCATAGGATTCTTGCTTGACTGCCAGCAGTATGATGGCGATCATATACGTGGGAGCTGGGGTCTATAAGCACATCCTTAAAGTGTTCCTAGTCGAGGGAGTTTCGAGACAGGGCATCGATTCTCCAGAGTAGACTAATGTATACAGTCGAAACCCCGACGAGGGGCGGTGGCCGGTCTCACTAGCCACTGGTGTCAGTTGGTACACCTAAGATGTATACAGGTGCTCATTGCGTTATGAGTACACCGGACAGGACACGCCGGGAACATGCTAGTTGGTATTATACATATCGTCAGATAGCAGTTCCCAGGTGACATGTGTACAGGTTAGTCTGTCGACCTGAGATCGTCATTTGTCTCGTGTGAGTTCCCACTGTGCTTTGATTACTACCCTACCACGGCTCAAAGGAGTCGTGCAAACAGGTTTTAGTTGGGTACAGTCCCGAGCTACATGGAGGCAGTGAGCGGATCGTAAGGGATTCATCTCTCCCGGTATTGGGGGTAAGATCACGCTGTGTCTAGGAGAGCCATTACACGAAATTACTGGTCAGGATAATCGAGATTTACTGGTAGGTATTTCAGTAGTATCTCAGGGTGTTCTGGGCTACTCTCCGATACGACTTATACCGCTATTGGGGGTCTGACGTTTACCAGCCCCCTAGGCCCTATATGCGATACTCATAGACTAACAGACCGGACTGTACGGATATTATCACTGTCAGGTTCAGTAGGGTTTCAGGATGAGTTCGCTCATCAGCTTCCCTTTCTTTCAATACATGGGCAACCGTTACGTACAGCTAGTACCTCTGACGTGCTAGTGGTTATACCCAGTGCCAGTGTATTGATGAGTCATTAGAGTCCCCCACAGACAGTTTCCCAAGTTCGGACGAAACGTTGTAGAAGCCGTAAGGTTTTATGGCAGGGTTCGATCATATTCGTGCACTTGTGCATGGATCATGATCGGATGGATAATACTAGCGGGCTTTCGTTTAAGCCGGATTCTAGTATTATAAAGTGTAGGAATATTTTTGTCTCGTTGCATTTCTATTCGGCCGGAATACAAATGCAGGTATGTATTTACAGTTGAGGGGTAATCCCGTAATTTGTTACGGGATTATTTTCGGAGTTGCCAGTTTCTTTTCCTGTTTTAAAACACCTTGATTGATGTGACCTTTTTTCTTCTTTTGATCCTTTTCCCTGCACTGAATTTCTTAGCTTGGTGCAGCATGGGCTTCTATTGTGTGCAGCATGGGCTTGGGATGGTGGTGGGTTCCCTGCAATTTCGCTTGTCTCCTTTTGCGGGTTTTTTTTTGTGGTGTATGGATTGAACATGAAGTTTTTTCTTTAGTGGCTTAATTGGTGATACACACTCACATTTTTAAACTACACCATTTTCCAGTGAGCTTTGAAGCCCCCCATTCATTCTGGCTGATTCTGGCCGAGCTCATATGAATGCAAGCTGATTCTTTTTCTTTGCTAAAAATTCTTGGTTCACTTCATCATCTTATTGGGAAACTCCAATTCCCCTCTATCCAATCGCTTGGGTATCTTGAGATAAAGTATTCTACGCTCTCTCTACTTCATTCTTGGACATGTCGGCTAGCAAACTTCATGTCCGAGTTGCCTCGGTTCGAGGTGGGAGACCGTATAAAGATTCATAGACGTGGTGCCACTTCGACGGAAGTGATCGGGGAGCGGACTTCGTCGGCGCAGCAGCGGGAGTTTGGTGCGGAGATTAAAGACTGAAGGACACAGATCGATCGGTATAATTTTTCCAAACTCATTTTACATTTTGCTAGTTTACGGTTAATCGAACGATCCGGGTATTGGGTTGCGGTAGCACCGGTTTTGTAAAAAGTTTTTGTTCCGCTTTTGGCGTCGTTTAGACGGCCGGGGCGCCGCCGCATCCCAACAAGAGATACTACGGTTTTCTCATAGATGGGGATAGAGAGGATTGCGTCATTGATAATGATGCACCTACTAGCTTCCAGTAGGCCATCCAGAGCGGCGACTCAGTAAGATGGTTGAATGCAATGCGGACCGAGATAGAGTCCATGTACACCAACAAAGTATGGACTTTGGACTTTGCTCCAGATGGGGTAAAACCCATAGGATGCAAGTGGATCTTCAGGAAGAAGATTGGTGTAGATGGACAGGCGGAAACCTATAAGGCTAGACTTGTTGCAAAGGGTTTTCGTCAAAGACCTGGTTTGGACTATGACGAAACTTTTTCTCCAGTGGCTATGCTCAAATCCATTCGGATCCTTCTTGCCATTGTTGCCTTCCATGATTATGAGATCTGGCAGATGGACGTAAAGACGGCTTTTCTAAATGGTAATTTAGAAGAGTGCGTCTATATGGATCGGCCAGAAGGTTTCAATCAGAGTGGGAGCAGCGGGAAAGTGTGCAAGTTGCTTAAGTCGATTTATGGACTAAAGCAGGTATCGCGGAGTTGGAACATCTGTTTTGATGAAACGGTCAAAGAATATGACTTTATCAAAAATCCAGATGAACCATGTATATATAGTAAAATTGTAGCACGAACTGTCGTATTCCTCGTCTTGTACGTGGATGATATTCTCTTGATAGGAAATGACATTCCTATGTTACAATCTGTCAAAGGATTCTTTTCACACAGGTTCTCCATGAAAGACCTGGGTGATGCCTCTTATTTTCTGGGGATCCAGATCTATCGTAATAGATCTAAGAGGATGTTGGGACTTTCGCAGTCCAGGTGTTAGTGTATATGCCCTAGAGGCCATTACTATATCATACTAGTTTGTATATTACTTAATGGAAGCTTGGGATATTCACAGTTGTATAGACAATCTTGCTCAAAATAGTAGTATGCTACTTGGTTTGTTTCTACTTTAATGTGTACATGTGTTTCTTTTAGTATTGTTGGAGATAGTGCCCTCAGAGTCAATTATTGGATCACAGGCACGTGATTACAATGATTGAGGGAGGATCTATCCCGGTAGGACAGTCTTACTCGAGATGATAGTATGCTATCTGGTTTATCTTTATCATCGTGTACTGCTTTAGGTGACCTGACATGTCGCTATTACACGTTGATAGAGCCCCTAGGATTCTTGCTTGACCACCAGCAGTATGAGGGCGATCATATAAGTGGGAGCTGGTAGTCTATAAGCACATCCTTAAAAGGTCCTTAGTCATGGGAGTTTCGAGACAGGGCATCGATACTCCAGAGTAGACTAGTATATACAGTCGAGACCCCGATGAGGGGCGGTGGCCGGTCTCACAAGCCACTGGTGTTAGTTGGTTCACCTAAGATGTATACAGGTGCTCATTGGGTTATGAGTACACCGGACAGGACTCGCCGGGAACATGCTAGTTGGTCTTATACCTGACGTCAGATAGCAGTTCCCTGGTGACATGTGTACAGGTTAGTTCATTGACCTGGGGATCGTCATTTGTCTCGTGTGAGTTCCCACTGTACTTTGATTACTACCCTACCACGCTCAAAGGAGACGTGCAAACAGGTTTTAGTTGGGTACAGTCCCGAGCCACATGGAGGCAGTGAGCGGATCTTCAGGGGTTCGTCTCTCCCGGTATTGGGGGTGAGGTCGCGCTGTGTCTAGGAGAGCCATTACACGAAGCCCTCGGCCGAGGCAGGAGATTTACTGGTAGGTATTCCAGTAGTATCTCAGGGTGTTCTGGGCTACACTCCGACACGACTTGTACCGCTTTTGGGGGTCTGACTTTTACCAACCCCCTAGGCCCGCCATGCGATGCTCATAGACGAACGGACCGGACTGTACGGATATTGTCACTGACAGGCTCAGTAGGGTGTCAGGATGAGTTCGCTCATCGACGTCCCTTTTGGTCAATACCTGGTAGCCCGTTACGTATTGGTTTATACCTTTGACGTGCTAGTGGTTAAATCCACAACCAAGGTGTTGACGAGTCTTTAGAGTCCCCCACATTCAGTTGCTCAAGTTTTCAGGCGAAACGCTGTGGAGGCCAGCCGTATGGAGATATGGCAGGGTTCGATCAGATACGTGCGGTATTGCACGGATCAGGATCGAACGGATATTACTAGCCGGCTTTGGTTTAAGTTGGATCCTAGTATAGTACAGTGTAGATTTTGTCTCATTGCATTTGTATTCGGTTGGAATACAGATGCGGGTGTGTATACACAGTATCGGGGTTTTCTTGTAATTTATTACGGGACCAGTTTTCTGGAGTTGCCAGTTTGCTTTTCGTTTCGGCCATTTTCATTTGTATCCTTCTTTGGCCGAAGATTGGTGGAGGATGGCCTATTTTCAATTGTGCAAATAAGCATTAGTGGAGGGGGTTCTTTTCATTTTGTTGCTTCATGATAGCTCTTGTTGACCTTGACTTGTTCACTTCATCATTGCTTGACTTTTGGAGTCATCATGTTTGATGATGGTTGTGGTTGAGTGTGGATGTGTTTGTGATCATGTTCTTTCATGATTTCTTTTGATTCCCTCTTGCATTATTGTGTGGCCTCTCTCATTTTTGATACACACTCTCATTTCTCTCCACTCCATCTTGCATGGCCGGACAATCTCCTTGGTGGCGGTCCAAAATTTGTGAGGGTGGGATTTTTGTTCCTTTGGCTCTGTAAAATCCCACTAGTTCAATCTCCACAAGTTCACTTCAATCCCTTCACCAAAGGAAACATCCTAAACCCCAAATGAGACATATCACTACACGCATTCTACTGCAAACCTTGGGCACGTCGGCTCGCCAACTTCGTGCCCGAGTTGCCTCGGTATAGAGGTGGGAGCCCGTAAAAGAAGCAGGCGACGTGGTGCCCTTCCGGCGAGGAGGTGGAGACCGGACATTCCGCGGGAGATCGGGACGACGGCGAGAAGACCGGAGGAAATGGATCGCTCGGTATATCTCTCTTCCCCATCTTGTAGTTAGCTAGGACTAGTTAATGGCCCGATCCGGGTTTTAGTGCGCGGTGGTGCCGGTTCAAAAAAATTTAAAGTTAACCATCGCTTCCGCATTTGGCCTCGGGATGGAGGCCGGGGCGCCGCCGTGCACTTACAGTGGTATCAGAGCCTCGCCATTAACATAGTCTAGCTTTGTCTAATGTGTTTTATATTTCCGATCGAACAATATTCCAAAAACCGTATTTTTCTTCACATCAGTTTCTGTCGATTTTTTCCTGGCTCGAAATTTTTTTCAGGTTGTTGAAAAGTGATGTACTGAAAGTTCTAAGCATTCTGTAGAAATTCGATACAGTGAATCGACTATGGGAGCGCGGAACCGCGGCCAAACCCCCCTTTGGGCCGCGGTTCCGCCGCACTATGATCTCCTTGTTGTATCAAATTTCTGCAGTTGCTTTCTACAGTGAAAATATGGGTTTTGGAACATTCTTTTTGGGCCCAGAATTTCTTGATGTGCTACAGTAGTACTTGGGGGCCCACTTGGTAAATTTTGATCGATCGGATATTTTAAACACATTAGTTCACAGTATTTACATTTTATCTGCGACCGTGAATGTCACTTGATCGGTAAATCCTGTCTAACTGCTATAGCCCGGTTAGACGGATTTGCGAACGTGACTTTCACGTTGATGTTCTGTGTATTGCTGTGATGTTACGGATTGGTCGGTGGGGATAGCCTGGTTGCAGTGGTAGTACAGTTTTGTTGTATTATGTACATTTGATATTGCGGGACGAGCGTCCGACATGTGGACTGCCGTCACTGCCTGTTTGTATTATTATTTTGGGGCACGGCCAGGTTGCGGTCGATGTACCCGTTGTATGTATATTTTATTTTCTGTACTAGGATTACCCCAAGGCGGGGTGCACGGATAGCCGGGTTCTAGAGGGCAACGGGCCCGCATCTCATGGCATTGAGACGGAGGGGGCTTCACTCTAGAATTGGCAGGCTATTCGCCGCGCTCATAGGGGGTACAGGTTGACCCAGGAGGGGTGCCCAAGTTACCGGATTCCGTGAAGTGCCGGGTGGTCCATTCACGTCGCTGAAGGGGGCTGCCTCGCTTCAGGTTTTGGCGGGTAACTTGCCGCACCCGTAGGGGTCTAGGATTTCATTGCACAGGCTATCCACACGACCAAGGGAACGTCGGGTTTCAGTAGTGGCTCTGTGAAACCCGGGGATCCCAGATATCTGTATTGTTCTGTGATGCTGTATATTTCTGTGATGTTGCATTTTATCACGCCTTGAGCGAAATATAATATATTGGTATATATATTAGTAGATGTTGTATATGTTTTGCATCCGCGCTAGTCCATTCCCCGCTCTGTCGTTAGTTAGCTAACCTAACGGGTAATGACGGGACCCAGTGGCGAATGCGGATGGCATATACATACATCAGTATATTTTCGTTCTTTGTGGTGTGATCAATTGATGGGACTGCGTTGATTCGGATCAATGCAAGTTAAAAACAAACCTAATCTGATGTTGTTGGAACACTTTTCAAAAAGCTGTTATTGCAAGGACGTTCTCTTTTGTTTAGCATCGTGGTATTCAGTTGGAATATCCTGCTCCTCAGTCGATGAGGCAAGGGCCGAGATCCCTTCACCGGGAGTGACCCCTAGGACAAAAAGTTTGCGTCAGGGCAATAACTTCACTATAGCCGATTATTTTTGCTTTGCACCGTGGTATTTAGTTGGAATATCCTGCACCTCATTCTACGGGGAAAGAGCCGAGATCCCTTCACCGGGAGTGACCTTTTTAGCAACGGTTTTCGTCACTATATTTTTAAAAGCTATCTGTTCCTTCAACGATATTAAGTTCATTACGTTAAAGGTTTTCTCCAGAAACCATTCGTAGCCCTCCGTCGTTTCATATGGATGGTCAATAGTATTCAAGCTGTGTATGTTGGCCAAAGTCAAGGCACAGTGATTGGTAGCTATTGGGGTATTCATATGCAGCATAGATAGATGCGTTGGTTTGGGACAGTCATACTGCCATTTTGGCCAAAGTCAAGGGTAGGTACGGGTGGATTCAAATTAACCTGGAGAATGACGGGTAGAACTTGACATGTGACTTATGATATGTTGGCCAAAGTCAAGGTCATAAGAGCATGGGGCAGAAATCACATCGGGAGTTTCTAAAGAAACTGAAACTTGCCAGATATGCGCATACCTTCTGGAGTGTGAAACCGTGAGCGGATTCCGTCACGTTATCATGCGATGATAGTTGGATCCCGATTCCCACTGATGAGTTGGTATACTCCTCGGGTGATCCCGACTAATTCTTCTTTCAGGTTTGGAGGAGAATTTGACGGTACAGTGGGAGGTTTCCAGATTAGATAAATTGGTAACCATTCTGATCTAGGTTAGAGTGCACGCTGAGTGTTTCTTTTCTCTCTCTCTTTGGCAGCGACCATTGACCCTACCCTAAGACTATGACTCAGTGACCAAAATTAACCGAACCTTCTTAAACACTGGCTTTTGGATTGTCAGAGTTGCAGACCTCATTCCCACTCCTACTTTTACCCTTTTCTCCAGGACACCCCGTATTACTACGAACGTCCACTTCCATTGGACAAAACCATCGTATGGTTAGATACAAACTCGAAGGAATTTATTCGAGGATGGTTTCCGGTTCTGGAGAAAACGGATAGGACTATTCAGTTGTCTTTTCCTTTTACCTTCTCTCAGGTTGCGAGTACTCCTTGGTTTAGGAGATAGTACACCTATTACGCAAATTGGATAGTCTTCTTCCAAACCTTAGGCTGGTGCCGAACGGTGGGGAATGAAGAAAACCAATTAGCATAACGATGGTGTGCAGAAAGTATTAAGTTAAGACAAAGCAAGGGATTAGTAAGAAGGCAAAGTAAATTGCGACTGCTATTCACGACCAAACCAAGTATTTCTTCGCCAATCCTAAATCACCTTTGTATTTCTCCAGGACACACCGTATCACTATGAAGATCCACAGTTTATTGGATACTCCATCGTATGGTTATATACGAACTCGAAAGGAACTTGTTCCAGTTCGGGGATGGATTCTGGTTCAGGAGAAATAGGAATAAGGTTTATTCGGTTGTATTTTATCTTCACCTTCTCTCGCGTTGTGAGTGCTCCTAGGATTAGGACAGTACATCCATTATGCTTATTGGATAGTCTTCTTCCAAACCATAGGCTGGTGCCGAACGGTAGGGAAGGAAGAAAACCATTTGGCCTAAAGGGTGTGCAGAAGGTAATGACTAAAGACATATAAAGGGATTTGGAGAGGTGGCAAAGAATTATACGGTTACAGTCGAGAATCTGGAAGAGGCATTACTAAGAATACCGAGATACCCCATCGAAACATTTCAATGTTTCAGTTTCACTGTGTACTGTTAAAGGAAAACTGATTTCTCAATTAGTCCTTACTCCAGGGTATGTATTTACCGGGTATGATTCTCACATCTGTATGGTTTTACAGATGATGAGTGGGAGTAGATTAGTGGGAATTAGGTGATCATCCTCATTATATCGGGATTCGTTGTAATCAGTGATATTTGAGGAAGTCACCTGGGTTGTTTGCCGGTCGGCAAATATTTGGTTTTGAATATCCGCTGTTATGCACCAATTTCAAATCGATATATCTGTACGTCTATTTTCATAGAGTGAGATATACCTTTTTGAAATTATGTCTGTGACATTTACCTATATCAGTGGATGGTTAGGTGTTAGTTATATGTATGCCCTAGAGGCCATTACTGTACATTGGATGTATATTGTAGTGGATGCTGGGACATATATAGGGAGGACTTTCTTGCTCGACATGATAGTATGCTATCTGGTTACTCTTTACCTTAACGTGTACACTGATTGTCTCTCTGTTACATGTTAGTAAAGCCCTTAGGATGTGTACTTGACTATCTGGACTATGATGCAGATCATACTAGTGGGGACATGGTAGTCCATAAGTACATCCTTCAACGTCCCTAGACGTGGGTGTATCGAGACGGGGCATCGATATACCAGAGTAGACTAGCGTATACCTTCTCGACCCATACAGATGGGCGATGGATGTCCCATATCCATTGGTGTTTGACATCAGAGATGATATACGGGTGCTCAGTAGAGACTGGGTACACTGGACGGACTCCCCGAGAACTCCCAGATGGTATTATACCTTACGTCAGATGGCAGTTCTCAGGTGACACTGGTACAGAGTAGTCTGTTGACCCGAGATCGTCATAGAGTCTTGTGTGGTTCCCACTGTGCTTTGATTTCCACCTTACCATGTCCAAGAGGGCGTGGAAAACGGTGGCTTTTGGGTACAGTCTCGAATCACATGGAGGCAATGAGCGATAGGAGGGGATTCGTCTCTCCCGGTATAGGGAGTTGATGTTGCGCTGTGTTCGATTGGCTATAACCGGAAATCCCTGGCCAGGGTTGCTGAGATTTACTGGTAAGTGTTACCAGTAGTTTCTCGAATTGTTATAGACCTCATATCGACACGACTTATCGAGCTATTGGGGTCTGACGTTTACCACCCTTAGGCGAGATATGCGACATATCAGACGACGAGACCGGACTGTACGGTAAGTGTTACTGGTTGGATTCACAGGAGAGTGAGCGGGCTTGCTCGTCGATCTTCTGATCGCTCAATACCCGGGTGGCCGTTACGTTTAGCAGACCGCTTGCGGCTTGTGGGTGTTTGATATGATCATCACCTGCTGTCGGCGTATTGACGAGTCTTTAGAGTCCTACACAGAGGTTTCCTGGCTCAAGCGAAACGAAATAGGAGCGCATATGAGATATGTGCGGGAACGAGAATAATGCGTGTATGTGATACCGTATTTCATTCTCGCGATGAATGTGTCGAATGGTTGTATGCGATATAACCTAGTTATCGAATCAAGGATTGATTCGATAAATCGATACATTGTATACTAGTCGGTTGTGTGCGACATGACCGGATCATTGAATCAAGTGTTGATTTAATGATTTAATGCATAATTATATATTTGATATATTACTTTGCATTAACTAGTATTGGTTCACTTTAAATGGATTTTCTTACTTGAAGTTCACAAGTTGTATATGTGATATACTTTTGTGCACTTGATTGTATCATGTTTGATGATACATGCTTACTTGAGTTTGTGTAAAGATTAAACCATGGTTATTTAAATGGTTAGGGTTTTGTTTTTCATTTTCTTATTCATTTATTTATTTGTTTATTCATTTTGGAAAATGATAAGCATAAAGAGAAAATGGTGGCTAACTTTGTTTGTTGTTGAAGCTTCTTGAAGCTTTGACTTAGTGACCATTTTGTCTCATGCTTAACCTTAACCATTCCACTTAACCCTAGTCTATTCTCTACACTTGACCATGGTTGGATTATGATAAGTATTCTCATTATTTTTCTTTTTAAAAAAGAACATATCATAATATTCATCATCATCATCTTCTTCTTCTTCAAGAAGAAAACCTAGACTTCATCAATGGTGACTTGATGAAATGAGTGAGAAATCCAATTCTAAAGTGAACCCACTTCCTATTTCTTCATCCTCTACCTCTTGCCAAGTAGTATAGGGTGTTTCCTTCACAAGTTTTCATGGCTTGGTGAAGGTGGAGCTTGATCTTGTGATGCCTCGACGTAGATCATCTTCGGCAGCGTAGTCGATGACCTAGCCCGTCCATTCTCCGATGAAGCCGATACTAGAGTCCAAGATTCGATTTGTACAGCGAGGGGACTTCATCGCGGAGCTATGGAGGTGGTGAACCGGATCTACAAAGGTTGTATTTTCGTTAACTCATAGTTAAGTTGTTAACTAGTTGCATCTTTCGCCTAAAATTCTAGTTAACGATCCGTATTAGAGTTTCTCGGCACTTGTAAAATTTGAAATTGGCATGGTTGATGCCTTGTGAGACCTCTTGAGAGTGCTTAGGAACCCTACATTAGGTAAGGAGCATTAAACAGCGGTGTAATTCTTCTTGACCATAAGTACAGTTTTCAACCTACGACACACAGTGAATGAGTTATCAGACTCAAGGGACTTATACAGAGTATTGTATGTTGTCCAGGGTCCATCAGGACAGAGGGGTTGGTCCTCCTACTATATTCAGTTTACTTATGACTTCTCTAGTTTTTAGACAGGTGTTTCGTGGAAACACAGGGTCCGAATTTTGAGAAGTTATAGGTATTTGAATAAAGTAGAGAACCAGGTATTGCAAGTATCGGGATTCTTCAAAGTGATCGAAGATGTGGATACTTGTGTATGGTGTTCAGTTGATAGTAGTGATTAAGAGAACTTGCTTCTCTTTCAGGTTACTCATAATTGGAAGTATTCTTAAGTTGAGTAACGCTGATCGGCCTCCTTCCATTTAGTTGACATGCACTGGAGACAGCTGCATGATTTGAATCTGGTTCAATTAAATCAGTGCCTCTGGTTCAATCTATCATAATATTCATCATCTTCGGCGGTTCCGCGGCCATTTTGGTGAGTTAGACCACGTGGCTTGCACAGTAATTCTTGTCTTCAAGTGCTGAGTCTTCTGGAATTTTTTATATTTTACTCAAGAGTTGAGTTTTCTAGGGTGTTTTGGAGCTTAGATGATTCGATCGGATTATCAGATTTTGTCTATATGGATTCCGGATAATTTTTGAATATGTTAAAAAGTTCGACCGGATATAAATACCCAATTTTTCCCCTGTCGGGAAATTTCCAAGTGTTAGATTTTTCCGTGGTTTAAAGACGTTCTAAGTAGTGCAAGTAACTCGATGGACCCTCTAGAAGACAACAAACCTTAACTCGATTATGTGACCGTCTTGAACTGCCCTTTGAACCTTCGGGTTTGGGGCAGTACGGCGTGCCACATGTGAGGCGTTGGCTTGACTCTTCTACGGCTGGACCGTTGGTACTGAGGCACGAACTGAATGTTTTTAGACTTGTTTCATGTGTTGATCTGTATCGGGAAAACTTGGGTGTTTGACTGTTCGATCGAAAAGTTTAACATTTTCTATTTATCTGGAATGGGATACAATAATTGGAATTCACAATAAGTTATGAGACAACTGAATGAATATTATAAACATAGCAGTTTAGTCTCACTTGATCGGTTGCTACGGAATTTTGATGTGATCAAAAGTCCGTCGCAATCACGTAGCGTACGCGGATACTCGCCGGGTAAACTTAATAGACAGCCTTGCCCCATAGCCCCGACCAAGTGACTGTAGGAGAACCCCGTCGCTGAAAGCATCCGTTCGGGTGCTAGCGGTAGCGGTGTTCCGCCTTGGTGCACTTCGTCGACGGCGTCGGGGGTGCGGCCGCCTACTAAAGTTTGCGACGAGCATTCGATCGGGATGTCGGGAATCTTGTTGAATTGCCCGACTTGATATTGAAAAGAGTTTTCGATAATGAGACTAAAATGCGGGGTTTATAATTGTTAGGCATGCGATGTCTAAGGAATTCATTTGATTAGGCATGCGATGTTTATGGAGGTTGCGGATTCCAACTGTTGTAGTTTTACACTTTCTTTTCTGTGACCGTAAGTGTAATATGTGATATCGCCGGTTTCGTTGCTATATGTCAACGACAATTGGGATTCGCATATTTACTTACGTTGATGACATGTGATGTTATGTGTTGCTGGATATGTTATATTGGATCATCGTGTTTGAATAGCCGGGTTTTTTTTTATGTGAGATGAGTGTTTTTCATTTTCATTCATGTAAAAACTTGTATGTAATATTCTTTTATTGGGGCACTTCCAGGTTGCGGAAGATGTCACCTTTTGTATATTATTTACTTTTCCGCACTAGGATAGACCCAAGGAGGAGGGCACAAGTAACCGGGTTCTGGAGTCCAGTGGGAGACCAACTCGAGGAGTCGAGTCCGGGTCTCCTAACTCTAGAATTGGTAGGGTTGCTTGCCGCTCTCGTAGGGGTCTTGGGGTGTGGGTTTGGCTATTCATCACGACCGTGGAATCCGTGTTTTATACTGGCTCGTATTGAAAACACGGACGTCCTAGTATATCCAATATTTCATATGATTCTTCTGCTGCGATATCTGTGATGTGATCATGTGATATGTTCTGTGATGGATACTTTATATAGTATATATGATATATTATATAGGCGTTACTTATGTTTTACACCCGCGCTAGCCCTGCCCCGCTCTGCCGTTAGTTACCTAACCTAACGGTGCACGAGGGGACATCGAGGCGAATGCGGATGGCATAAGTGTACGTCGTATTTATCTGTGATGTTTAGGTATTTTAAATGATGGGACTTCATTAATATGATTAATGAAATAAAAGAAACCTAAGATGTTGTAGAATCGAATTTCAAAATAAAAAGGGTAGCTACAGTTCTTGCTTTGCACAGCGGTATATATGATATATTCTGCACCTTATTCGATGAGGAAAGGACCGAGATCCCTTCACCGGGAGTAACTCCTTTAGCAATAACTGGCAGATGCTACACACTCGGTTTGTCTTTTGATTGCTTTTAAGAGTTTTTGCTTTGCACAGTGATATATATGATATATCCAGCACCTCATTCGACGAGGAAAGGACCGACGATCCTTTCACCGGGAGTGACTCCTTTAGCAAAACTGGAAAAGCCTCAAAAGCACTCCATTTTAAAATCATTTGATTCTACAACGATATCAAGTTCATTACGCAATAGGTTTTCAGAAAAACCTGTCGTAGCCCTCCGTCATTTCAGATAAGTACTAGTTAGTATTCGTGCTGCGGTAATTTGGCATTCGTCAAGGCGTAGTGTACGGTAGCTAACTAGTATTTATCTGCTTATGCATATGATGCAGATTAGATTAGGGTATTCGTACGGCGTTGTTTGGCATTCGTCAAGGGTCGTGCGGGTGGGTTTAATTCGATCAAGAAATGTACGGGTTGAACTTGACTAGTGGACTATGGGTTGTTTGGCATTCGTCAAGATCATAGAACACTAGGGGTAAAACATTATCGGGAATTTCAAGTGTTGAAATTTGCAATGAGATTGCATACCTTCTATGAGATAGTTGGATCCCGATACCCGCTGCGAGTAAAAATTACTCCTGGGAGAGTTTTATACATTACAATTAGCCGATCAAGTAGGTGTCTAGAAAGGTGTCAACGGGGTTACGCCTATGGGAAAACGAGGTTTACACTAATTAGGTTCGTGCGAAAGCACGGGGGACCTCCCTCAAAGTACCGACACTGGCCTGGCTGAAAGATTGGCGAACTTGTAGTGTGTAATTAATCCCGACTAGTCTTTCCTTTTAGGGTTTGAAGGAAGATTTGATAAAAAGCAGTGGGAGCCATCCTGATTAGATAAAATAATAACCAATCTATTCTTGCAAGAGCGCACGCTGAGTGTTTTCTTCTCTCTCTCTCCAGGTAGCGACCATATCACGCCTTAATCAAGATAATAATACGGATTATTGACCGAACCCGCTTGTTATACTGAGCTGGGGAACGTTGGTCCCGCTCCAACTTATAATTGTTATAAGACAGAGCAGGAAATTGGGAAATACCAGATTTCCCGTGCCGCCCAAACGAAGAGAGTGCATGCTGATGCATCATCTTCGGGTGTGTTCGTTACAAAGAACTGTTTCTCTGTATCCTCTACATCCTGGGTATATGATACCGGATCAGGATCCCAGATATGTAATCTGTTACATAGGGCTACAACTGGATAGAAAAACTGAGAACGGGTGATAAGTTTCATGAGACAGAAAACGGGGCAAGAGTTGCAGCCAAGTCTGTTGGTCACTGTCACCCTGTATTACCAATACATTGATTCTGAACGAATGTTATTAGATACCGAACCTGATATACAAAATCATATCAGTCTCTTTATTAGTAAAGAAATGATAAAACTTTGTATTGTTGGATAATGTTTTGAACATTTCCTATATCAAAAGTTGATCGGTTCAGGCATGTTATCTAAAAGCATTAATGTTCTAAATCAAACTACAGTTCTTTAGTATACGGAACACACACAAGAGGAGGAGTTCAGAAATGAACGAATCCTTCTTGAGGCATTGTAGACTAGGTCATATCAATGCGACCCGACTAGCTGCAGTTACATGTAGATGCGTATTTAAATCAGTTTGAATTTACATCTTGTGAAACTTGCCAGTCATGTCACAAAGATATAATGACACCAGCTCTGTTTATTGGAAACAGAGAAAGAGTTAGTGAACTCTTGGGATGATACATGTTGATGTACGAAAGGTCCCCTGTCTACACATGCCAAGACCAGTTCTTTGTACTTCATTACATTCTCTGATGATCTCTTTAGATTCAGACATATATTCCTGTTGAAACACAAGTCCAAACCTTTTGAGATATTCACAGAATATAAGCTAGAAGTAGAGAACCAATACGGGTATAAGTATTATGTCCTTTGATGTGATCGAGGAGGAGAATACTTGAGCACGGAAATCCTGGATTATTCTAAAGGAGAATGAGATTCTCTCTCAGGATTACTCCTCCGGATACACCATACGATGGTATATCGGGGCGGAGCAGATACACCCTATTTGATATGGTGTGCTCTATGATGAGTACTACTGAGTTACCTATTTCCTTTTGGGTGTTATGCACTTGAGAAGCTGCATACCTATTGAATAGGGTTCCAATCAAATCAGTTGCCTACCATTTCATATGTGATATGGAAAGGGAAGAGCCCATGTCTTAAGCTAGTTAAGATTTGGGGTTGACCGGCCTATGTCTGAAAGCAAAATCCGGACAAGCTCGAGGCAAAGTCTGTAATGTAGAACTGGAAATGTTCCAGCTATACAAACTGCAGCTGATGATTTGATAGAACCAAAGGATTCAGTAGATTCCAACGAACCTCTGCCTCTCCGCCGATCTAGTAGGGTTCCTCACCCACCTGAGAGATACTTCGGTTTCTCTATGACAGTGGGAGCGAGGATTGCATCATGAGATGATGACCCAACTAGCTTCGAGCTGGCCATCGAGAGTAAGACTCTGTAAGAATGGCTGGATGTTTATCGATCTGAGATGGAATCCTTATACACCAACAAAGTATGGACTTTGGTTGCTATATCTGAAGGGTTAAATCCCCATCAGGAGCAAGTATATCTTGAGAAGATTACTTGGTGTAGATGGAAAAGTTGAGACTTTCAAAGCTAGACTTGTTAAAGGTTTTCGTCATTGACCAGGCGTGGATAATGATGAAACCTTTTTCCAGTATCTATGCTTAAGCCCATCCAGATTCTACTTGCCACGGCTACATACTATGACTACGATATCTGGTGGTTGGGTGTCATGACAGCTTTTCTAAATGATGTTTTAGAAGAGGGAGTCTATAAGTGCACAGCCAGAGGGCCTCGTAGACAGTGGGAGCAGCGGAAACGTGTGCAAGATGTTTTATAGGATAAAGCTGTTGGATATATGTATGCCCTAGAGGCCATTATGTGATAGTGGATGTATCTATACATGTATATATATTCAGTTTGCATTCTTGCTCGACATGATAGTATGCTATCTGGTTATTCTTTATCTGACATGTTGATTTGATCATGCTTTTATTTATTCATACATGCTGATAAAGCCCCAAGGATATCTGCTTGACTACTCTGATTATGATAGAGATCATACTAGTGGGACGTTAGTAGTCTATAAGCATATCCTGAAATGTCCCTAGTCGGAGGTGTATCGAGACGGGGCATCGATATACCAGAGTAGACTAGCGTATATGATACTAGACCCATGTGATGGGCGATGTATGTTCCCACATTCATCGATGTTTGACATCAAGATCATATACGGGTGCTCAGTGCTGACTGGGTACACTGGACGGACTCACCGAGAACTCCTATATGGAATTATATCTATCGTCGGATAGCAGTTCTCAGGTGACACTGGTACAGGTTAGTCTGTAGACCCGAGATCGTCATGGAGTCTTGTGTGTTCTCCCACTGTACTTTGATTGCCACCCTACCACGGCTCTACTGAGTCGTGCAAACAGGTGGCCGTTGGGTACAGTCCCGAGACACACGAAGGCAATGAGTGATAGGAGGGGTTTCGTCTCTCCCGGTATTTGGAGTTGATGCTGTGCTGTGCTCGACTGGTTATAACAGCAAGTCCCTGGCCAGGGCTGCTGAGATTTGCTGATAAGTGTTATCAGTAGTTTCTCGACCTGTTATAGACCATTCACCGACACGACTTATTGAGTTATTGGGGTCGACGTGACCATCCCTAGGCTCGATATGCAGCATATCTGACGAAGAGACCGGACTGTACGGTAGTGTTGCCGGATGGCTCGACGGGAGTTGTAACAGGTTCGCTTGTTTTCTTCTAATCGCTCAATACCCGGGTGGCCGTTACGTTTAGCTGACCGCTTGCGGCTTGGGGGTGCTTGATATGATCATCACCCACTGCCGGCGTATTGACGAGTCTTAGAGTCCCACATAGGAGTTACCTAGTCCAGGCGAAAAGTTGTGGTGCGCATATGCGATATGCGCTTGGACCCGATTAAAATGCGTGTATGGGATACCGTATATTAATTGGGCGGCTTGCTAATGGTCGGGTCATATGTGATATGACCGGATTAGTGAATCAAGTGTTGATTCATCATTAGTTTCTCACTACAAATCCTATCTAGTTTATGTTGGATGTATGCATGCATGTGTTCATTCATTCTTGTTCATGCACATATGGATGTGCAAGCACACATGCATACATACATCATATATTATCATGGTTGTTTATACAATGAGAATGGTGGATGTATAAGAATTACACCATGGTTATATTTGGATAATTATTGGATTTAAATTAAAGCAAAAGAATATGAAAAATGGGTTAAATCATTTAAGAATTTCTACACTCTTCTAACTCAACCATGCTCACCTAACTTTTAACCCATAGTTTATTTTCTTATCATGCTTTCAATTTAAATAAAATGATATCTTTAAATCTAACCATGGTTGGTTTAGAGAAAGAAAAATATATATAGCTATTTTTCTTTTCTCTTTCATAAGATAATTCATTCTCTTCTTCTAAAAATCCACCATCTTCATCAACCTCCATGCTTTTGCTCTCTAGTTCATACAAGAGAGTGAATCACTCATAAAAATAAGATTTTGAAGTGAGATTCATAGCCACAACATCATTCTAATCAAGTTTAGCCGACTTGATTAGAGTGTTCTCTTGGTTTTTCCAAAGTAGCTAGCTTGGACGGGAAACTCCGGGTGGATCGTCGTGGACGTAGGAGGACAACAAGGAGAGCTTCTTCCAACACCCAAAGAGCCCAAGGAGTGAAGCAAAAACGGGAGCTACAAAGGTTGTAGCCTTCAAACCCTAATCTTTTCTAGTTTAAAGTTTAATAAACCTAATTTTCTAGGATCGATCCACTTGCGTGTTTGTTTAGCACAATAAAAATCATAACTTTTGGACATGTGATGCTTCAAATCCCTTCATAGGGTGCTAAACAAACCCTTCATTGGTATCAGAGCCGACCTAGAACATTAGGCGACCTTTTTGCGAAGTAAAAAGTCCGATCGAAACAAAATACGACTTTTAAAGGTGCTCTCTAGATATTTTTTAAAAACTGACTTTTTTCAGAATTAAAAATTCTCAAAAAATAGAGCAGGTAAATATAAGACAATCTGGAAAATCCGACCCCATGAACAGTACTTTTGGCCGCGGAAGCGCGGCATAAGCAAGCTTAGGCCGCGCATCCGCGGCTATATAAAAGGATCTTTGGCCATTTTTTTGCACAGTGTTTTTCTTTACCTGCTATAGTATATTTTGAGTATGTTTAATCTGAATCTGCTGTTGAAAAATTCTGGAGATGTTTTTGGACTCGTGGTTTCGATCGGAATTTTCATTTCGTTTTCTTTTCCGGGTAAACTAGAAAGTATTGAAGTGTTTGAACGAATATCATTTACTCAATATTCACGGGGTTTAAATAGTTTGGAGATGCGTGCAAGTCTTTTTGCGTTGGTCCCTCTAGAAGACAACAAACCTTAACTCGATTATGTGACCGTCTTGAACTGCCCTTTGAACCCTAGGGTTTGGGGCAGTACGGCGTGCCACATGTGAGGCGTTGGCTTGACCCTTCTACGGCTGGACCGCCGCTACTGTGTCACACTCCGGATTTTTGAACCCTGCTCAAGTGTTGAGCTTTAGTGAATCTTGGGTGCTTGATAGTTCGTTCGAAAACTTTAATACTGTCTGTTTATCTGGAATGTGATACAATATGTGGAATTCATATAGTGTAGGCATGAAATACGAAATATGTGATATTTCGCATTTATGATGTCTAAAGAGAATCTGGATTCCAAATATTGTAGTTTTACACTTTCTTTTCTGTGACCGTAAGTGTAGTATGTTTGATATCGCCGGTTTCGTTGCTATACATCAACGACAATCGGGGTACGCATACTTACTTACGTTGATGATATGTGATATTATGTGTTGCTGAGATATGATGTGTAGGATTGTCGCGATTGAATAGCCGGGGGGTTTTGTGAGATGAGAGCTTTATATTTTCATTCATGTAAATTCAATTGTAATGTAATAGTCTTTTATTTTGGGCACTTCCAGGTTGCGGTTGTGTCACCAGTGTTGTATATTATTTACTTTTCCGCATTAGGATGGACCCAAGGAGGGGAGCACAGGTGACCGGGTTCTGGGGTTCAGTGGGAGGCCATCTCAAGGAGTCGAGACCGGGTCTCCTAAACTCCAGGATTGGTAGGGTCACTTGCCGCTCTCGTAGGGGTCCAGGGTGTGGGCTTGGCTATTCATCGCGACTGTGGAATCTGTATTTTCTATTTTGGCTAAATACTAAATACGGACGTCCTAGTATATCCCACGTTATATCTATATTTCTGCTGCCTGTGTTCTGTGATATCTGAGACGAATGACATATTATATATATGATATATAGTAGACGTTGCTTATGTTTTACACCCGCGCTAGTCCCGTCCCGGTATGCCGTTAGTTAAGTAACCTAACGGTGCATAACGGAACATTGCGGCGAATGCGGATGGCATAAGCGCACGTGTTATTTTCGTTTCTTTTCTGTGATTGGCTTAAGGACTTAAATGATGGGATTACATTAATGTGATTAATGTAAAGAAAATAAACCTAAAAGATGTTGTAGAATCGGATTTAAAAACTACTCGGCTATTTATGAAAAAGCTACATTTCAAAACTGCGGAGCTTAAGCCACTCCTTTTGAAAACTGTTTGATTCTACAACGATATCAAGTTCAAAGCGTTAAAGATTTTCTTAAAAATCATTCGCAACCCTCCGTTATTTTAGGAAGTAGAGTACTTAGTATTCGTGCTACGTTTGTTGACTTTAGTTAAGGCGTAGTGTACGGTAGCTAAGTGATGTCTTCCTACAATGCATATGATGCAGATTAATTAGGACATTCATGTGACTTTGTTGACCATAGTTAAGGGTCATATGGGTGGGTCTAATTGATCAAGAAATGACGGGTAGAACTTGACTGGTACTTATGATTTGTTGACTATAGTTAAGGTCATAAGTACTAGGGGTAAAAATTACATCGGGAATTTCAAGTGTTGAAATTTGCAATGAGATTGCATACCTTCCATGTGATGGTTGGATCCCGATCCCACTGTGGGCAATAGTTGCTCCTAGGAGAGTTTTACAGTTTACAATTAGCTAACTCATTAGGTGTCTAGAAAGGTGTTAACGGGGCTCCGCCTTTGGGAAAACGAGGTTTACTCTAATTAGGTCCGTGCGAAAGCACGGGGAACCTCCCTCAAAGTACCGACACTGGCCTGGCTGAACGGTTAGCGAAGTTGTAGACTGTAATTAATCCTGGCTAGTTTTTCTTTTTAAGGTTTGAAAGAAAACTTGATAAAAAGCAGTGGGAAACATCGATTAGACAAGATAATAAACCAATCTAATCTGTGCAAGAGCTTTCGCTGAGTGTATTCTTTTCTCTCTCTTAATGGCAGATACCAATGACTGGACTTAAGCTTCTACTAGATAAGAACAAACTGAATGGGACCAACTATAAAGACTGGCTAAGGAATCTGAAGATCGCCTTGACTTATGATAAAGTATCATATGTCCTCACGGCTTCAGCCCCGCCCGTCCCAGGCCCAAAATCCTCAGTTGCGGACATTGAAGTCCGCAAGACATGGGACGCTGACTGTGCCACGGCAAAATGCCTCGCGCTTGCATCGATGGACAACACACATCAAAAGCAGCACGAGGACATGGACATTCACGGGATACTGCTCCATACAAAGGAGTTGTATGGGGAGCAGTCCCGCGTATTACGATACGAAGCATCAAGGAAACTGTTTCGCATGCGAATGGCCCCTGGCACACCAGTAGGAGACCATGTGTTGAAGATGATAGCTCTTATAGAAGAGCTTGAGGACCTTGGATGGACAATGGACAATGAATAATATATAGATATTATTCTGCAGTCCCTCCCCTCCACCTTTGCTCAGTTCATAGTGAACTTCAACATGCATGGCATGGAGAAGGACCTCCCTGAACTCCTTAATATGTTAAGGAGTGCAGAGAGCACTATGAAGTCAGCAAAGACTCCCGTTATGACCATTGGACAGTCTTCTTCTTCTCGCCCAAAAGCTAAGGCCAAGGGAAACAAAAAGAAGAAACCCACTAATCCTAAGGGCGGAGTCAAAAAGGTGAAGGGAAAGGGAAAGTCCACGGCTGAAGACCCAGGGAAAGGCGAGTGTTTTCATTGTCACAAGACAGGACATTGGAAGCGCAATTGCACGGAGTACCTAAATCTCAAGAAGAAGCATGGTGATGCTTCTTCTTCAGGTGCGTTTGTGACTGAAAACTGTTTTTCTATAAACTCTGCTTCCTGGGTATTGGATACCGGTTCAGGTTCTCACAATTGCAATTCTATGCAGGGGCTGAGAAATAGCAAGGTTTTGAAGACAGGTGACCATACTCTCCGCGTTGGAAATGGTTCCAATGTACATACAGTCGCAGTGGGAGAGTATCACTTGGGGTTGCCATCTGGATGTATTTTGATTTTGAATCCATGTTATTTTGTACCAAGTATGCTATGTAATATAATATCCGTTTCTTTGTTGGACAATGAAGGATATAATTTTGTGTTGCAGAACAATGTTATGAACATTCACCTAAATCAAATGTTGGTTGGGTATGGTACGCTTAATAACGGAATATATGTCCTAAATCAACACACAGTTTTCAGTATACAACACACTAATAAAAGAAAAATTTCAGAATTAAATGAAGCTTTTCTTTGGCACTGTAGACTTGGTCATATTAACGAAACAAGACTAAACAAGTTACATAAAGATGGATATTTAAACCCTTTTGAATATAAATCTTATGCGACTTGCCAGTCTTGTATCAAGGGTAAAATGACCAAAACTCCGTTTACCGGACACGGAGAAAGAGCTACTCAGCTCCTGGGCCTCATACATAGTGATGTATGTGGGCCAATGTCTACACAGGCTAGAGGCGGTTTTTCATACTTCATTACATTCACCGACGATTTCTCAAGATTCGGTCATGTATTTTTATTAAAGCACATGCTTTCGAGAAATTCATTGAATATAAACAAGAAGTAGAAAAACAAACCGGCTTGAGTATTAAGATGCTTCGATCAGATCGAGGTGGTGAGTATCTCAGTACAGAATTTGCAAACTTCCTAAAAGAGAATGGGATTCTCTCTCAGCTCACTCCTCCTTACACACCACAGCACAACGGTGTGTCAGAACGACGGAATAGGACCCTATTAGATATGGTCCGGTCCATGATGAGTGACGCTGAGTTACCAGTCTCGTTTTGGGGACATGCATTGGAGACTGCAGCGTTTCTGCTAAACAGGGTTCCAACCAAAGCCGTGTCTACCACGCCATATGAGATATGGAATGGGAAGAGACCATCTCTTAAAAGAATTAAGATTTGGGGTTGCCCGGCCTATGTTAAAAAGCAGAATCCGGACAAACTCAAGACACGGTCAGTCATGTGTAACTTTGTGGGATATCCAAAGAATTCTTATGGATATCTGTTCTACCACAAAGAGGAACAAAAGGTGTTTGTTTCTCAGTATGCCACATTCTTGGAAAAAGAGTTTTTCACAGATAGAGATGATGGAAAAGTGGTAGATCTAGAAGAGGTTCTGGAGACACAAACTACAAATGACGATTTGGTTGAACCGGCTGTTCCAACAGAAACTGAAGAACCTCGGCCACTCCGTAGGTCTGGTAGGACTTCTCGCCCACCGGAGAGGTACTACGGTTTCCTCATTGATGGTGACAGAGAAGATTGCATCATGGATGATGATGATCCTACCAGTTTTCAGCAAGCTATCACGAGTGGTGACTCTGTGAAATGGCTGGATGCCATGGGATCTGAAATGGAGTCTATGTACACCAACAAAGTATGGACTTTGGACGTTGTACCCCCTGGGGTAAAACCTGTAGGGTGCAAATGGATCTTTAAAAGAAAGATTGGTGTGGATGGGCAGGTAGAGACCTATAAGGCAAGACTTGTGGCAAAAGGTTTTCGTCAAAGACCAGGTTTGGACTATGACGAAACTTTTTCGCCCGTAGCCATGCTTAAATCCATTCGGATCCTACTTGCTATTGCTGCTCACTACGACTATGAAATCTGGCAGATGGACGTTAAAACAGCATTTTTAAATGGAGATTTAGAAGAATGCGTTTATATGGATCAGCCAGAGGGCTTCATTGACAGTGGGAGCAGCGGGAAAGCATGTAGATTGCTTAAATCCATATATGGGTTAAAGCAGGCATCTCGGAGTTGGAACATCTGTTTCGATGATGTTATCAAAGAGTTTGATTTCATCAAAAATCCAGATGAACCTTGTGTTTATAGGAAGGCTGTAGGAAGAGCTGTCACATTCCTCGTATTGTACGTGGATGACATTCTTCTGATAGGAAATGATATTCCTATGCTACAGTCGGTCAAATCATTCTTATCATTGAGGTTCTCCATGAAGGACCTGGGTGATGCCACATACATCCTGGGCATAAGGATCTATAGGGATAGATCCAAAAAGTTATTGGGATTGTCCCAAACCAGGTACATCAACACCATCCTAAAGAGGTTTAGTATGGAAGACTCCAAGCGGGGTGCCTTACCCGCTTGCCATGGAGTCACTCTCTCCAAGGATTCTTGTCCAAAGACCGATGAAGAGAGAGCTCGCATGAGCATTATACCTTATGCTTCGGCAGTAGGGTCTATAATGTATGCGATGTTATGTACACGCCCAGATGTAGCTTATGCACTTAGTGTTGTAAGCAGGTATCAATCCAACCCAGGGGAGAACCACTGGACAGCTGTGAAGAACATTCTTAAGTACTTACGAAGGACTAAAGAATTGTTCTTGGTGTATGGTAATACAGATCTCCAAATGGAGGCCTTTACCGATTCGAGCTTCCAGAGCGATAAGGATGACAGCAAATCTATCTCAGGGTTTGTATTTACCCTCAATGGAGGGGCGGTAAGTTGGAAGAGTTCTAAACAGGATACCGTTGCAGACTCTACGATGGAAGCTGAGTACATCGCTGCAAATGATGCCGCCAAGGAAGCCGTCTGGATGAAGAAGTTCGTCTCGGAGCTAGGAGTAGTTCCAACCATTATTGATCCAATACCTTTGTATTGTGACAATAATGGGGCGATGGCGTTAGCCAAGGAGCCCAGATCCCATCAGCGGTCCAGACACATCCTGAGGCGCTTTCATTTGATCCGGGAGATTGTAGATCGCCGCGAGATCGAGATTAAGAGAGTTGACACAAAGAACAACGCCGCGGATCCATTCACCAAGGCCCTCCCTCAGCCGCAGCATGAGCGACTTTTTGAGATGTTGGGTATGAGATACGCCAATAACTGGCCTTAGTGCAAGTGGGAGATTGTTGGATATATGTATGCCCTAGAGGCCATTATGTGATAGTGGATGTATCTATACATGTATATATATTCAGTTTGCATTCTTGCTCGACATGATAGTATGCTATCTGGTTATTCTTTATCTGACATGTTGATTTGATCATGCTTTTATTCATTCATACATGCTGATAAAGCCCCAAGGATATCTGCTTGACTACTCTGATTATGATAGAGATCATACTAGTGGGACGTTAGTAGTCTATAAGCATATCCTGAAATGTCCCTAGTCGGAGGTGTATCGAGACGGGGCATCGATATACCAGAGTAGACTAGCGTATATGATACTAGACCCATGTGATGGGCGATGGATGTTCCCACATTCATCGATGTTTGACATCAAGATCATATACGGGTGCTCAGTGCTGACTGGGTACACTGGACGGACTCACCGAGAACTCCTATATGGAATTATATCTATCGTCGGATAGCAGTTCTTAGGTGACACTGGTACAGGTTAGTCTGTAGACCCGAGATCGTCATGGAGTCTTGTGTGTTCTCCCACTGTACTTTGATTGCCACCCTACCACGGCTCTACTGAGTCGTGCAAACAGGTGGCCGTTGGGTACAGTCCCGAGACACACGAAGGCAATGAGCGATAGGAGGGGTTTCGTCTCTCCCGGTATTGGGAGTTGATGCTGTGCTGTGCTCGACTGGTTATAACAGCAAGTCCCTGGCCAGGGCTGCTGAGATTTGCTGATAAGTGTTATCAGTAGTTTCTCGACATGTTATAGACCATTCAACGACACGACTTATTGAGTTATTGGGGTCGACGTGACCATCCCTAGGCTCGATATGCAGCATATCTGATGAAGAGACCGGACTGTACGGTAGTGTTGCCGGATGGCTCGACGGGAGTTGTAACAGGTTCGCTTGTTTTCTTCTAATCGCTCAATACCCGGGTGGCCGTTACGTTTAGCTGACCGCTTGCGGTTTGGGGATGCTTGATATGATCATCACCCACTACCGGCGTATTGACGAGTCTTAGAGTCCCACATAGGAGTTACCTAGTCCAGGCGAAAAGTTGTGGTGCGCATATGCGATATGCGCTTGGACCCGATTAAAATGCGTGTATGGGATACCGTATATTAATTGGGCGGCTTGCTAATGGTCGGGTCATATGTGATATGACCGGATTAGTGAATCAAGTGTTGATTCATCATTAGTTTCTCACTACAAATCCTATCTAGTTTATGTTGGATGTATGCATGCATGTGTTCATTCATTCTTGTTCATGCATATATGGATGTGCAAGCACACATGCATACATACATCATATATTATCATGGTTGTTTATACAATGAGAATGGTGGATGTATAAGAATTACACCATGGTTATATTTGGATAATTATTGGATTTAAATTAAAGCAAAAGAAAATGAAAAATGGGTTAAATCACTTAAGAATTTCTACACTCTTCTAACTCAACCATGCTCACCTAACTTTTAACCCATAGTTTATTTTCTTATCATGCTTTCAATTTAAATAAAATGATATCTTTAAATCTAACCATGGTTGGTTTAGAGAAAGAAAAATATATATAGCTATTTTTCTTTTCTCTTTCATAAGATAATTCATTCTCTTCTTCTAAAAATCCACCATCTTCATCAACCTCCATGCTTTTGCTCTCTAGTTCATACAAGAGAGTGAATCACTCATAAAAATAAGATTTTGAAGTGAGATCCATAGCCACAACATCATTCTAATCAAGTTTAGCCGACTTGATTAGAGTGTTCTCTTGGTTTTTCCAAAGTAGCTAGCTTGGACGGGAAACTCCGGGTGGATCGTCGTGGACGTAGGAGGACAACAAGGAGAGCTTCTTCCAACACCCAAAGAGCCCAAGGAGTGAAGCAAAAACGGGAGCTACAAAGGTTGTAGCCTTCAAACCCTAATCTTTTCTAGTTTAAAGTTTAATAAACCTAATTTTCTAGGATCGATCCACTTGCGTGTTTGTTTAGCACAATAAAAATCATAACTTTTGGACATGTGATGCTTCAAATCCCTTCATAGGGTGCTAAACAAACCCTTCAAAAGCAGGCATCGCGGAGTTGGAACATCTTTTTTGATGTGTTAGTCAAAGAGTTTGATATCATCAAAATGGTAGATGAACTTTGTATAAACAAAAAGGTAGTAGGGAGTATGGTGATGATCCTCGTAGAGTACGTGGATGACATACTCTTGATGGGGAAGGAGTTTCCTATGCTACGCTCGGTCAATCTCCGCTTATCACAATGATTCTCCATGAAGGATCAAAGTGATACCTCCTAAATCCTGGGTTTTGGATCTATGAGATAGATCTAATTGGATGTTAGGATTCTCACTAGTTGTAGTGAGATGGTATCAATTAATCCTGGGGAGAATCATTGGAAGTGTTCCAGGGTGATAAAGACGACTGAAAGTCAGTCACAGGCATTGTCTTTACCCTTAGTAAAGGGACGGTATGTTGGAAGAGTTCCAAGCTAGATACCGTGGCATACTAGACGATAAAGGCTGGATACATCGCTACTTCAGATGCTACCAAAGAGGCTGTTTGGGTGTATATTAGTTCATGAGATGAACCTCGTTCCTACCATTGTGAGACAATGGAGTTGTGGCTTATGCCAAGGAACGCCCGTCCCATCAGTGACCCAGGCGTATTCTGAGGCAGCATCACCTGATCATGGAGATAGTTGATCTCCAGGGTGATCGAGGTTAGGAGAGTAGATTCAGAGGACAACACAGCGGATCCACTCACAAAGGCCTGTTCCCAGAGAGAGATTTTTATGGGATGGTTGAGTATGAGATACTACAACCACTGCTATCAGATGGCCCTAGTGCAAATGGGAGATTGTTAGTTATATGTATGCCCTAGAGGCTATTACTGTACATTGGATGTATATTGTAGTGGATGCTGGGACATATATAGGGAGGACTTTCTTGCTCGACATGATAGTATGCTATCTGGTTACTCTTTACCTTAACGTGTACACTGATTGTCTCTCTGTTACATGTTGGTAAAGCCCTTAGGATGTGTACTTGACTATCTGGACTATGATGCGGATCATACTAGTGGGGACATGGTAGTCCATAAGTACATCCTTCAAAGTCCCTAGTCGTGGGTGTATCGAGACGGGGCATCGATATACCAGAGTAGACTAGCGTATACCTTCTCGACCCATACAGATGGGCGATGGATGATCCCATATCCATTGGTGTTTGACATCAGAGATGATATACGGGTGCTCAGTAGAGACTGGGTACACTGGACGGACTCGCCGAGAACTCCTAGATGGTATTATACCTTACGTCAGATGGCAGTTCTCAGGTGACACTGGTACAGAGTAGTCTGTTGACCCGATATCGTCATAGAGTCTTGTGTGGTTCCCACTGTGCTTTGATTTCCACCTTACCACGTCCAAGAGGGCGTGCAAAACGGTGGCTTTTGGGTACAGTCCCGAATCACATGGAGGCAATGAGCGATAGGAGGGGATTCGTCTCTCCTGGTATAGGGAGTTGATGTTGCGCTGTGTTCGATTGGCTATAACCGGAAATCCCTGGCCAGGGTTGCTGAGATTTACTGGTAAGTGTTACCAGTAGTTTCTCGAATTGTTATAGACCTCATATCGACACGACTTATCGAGCTATTGGGGTCTGACGTTTACCACCCCTAGGCGAGATATGCGACATATCAGACGACGAGACCGGACTGTACGGTAAGTGTTACTGGTTGGATTCACAGGAGTGTGAGCGGGCTTGCTCGTCAATCTTCTGATCGCTCAATACCCGGGTGGCCGTTACGTTTAGCAGACCGCTTGCGGCTTGTGGGTGTTTGATATGATCATCACCTGCTGCCGGCGTATTGACGAGTCTTTAGAGTCCTACACAGAGGTTTCCTGGCTCAAGCGAAACGAAATAGGAGCGCATATGAGATATGTGCGGGAACGAGAATAATGCGTGTATGTGATACCGTATTTCATTCTCGCGATGAATGTGTCGAATGGTTGTATGCGATATAACCTAGTTATCGAATCAAGGATTGATTCGATAAATCGATACATTGTATACTAGTCGGTTGTGTGCGACATGACCGGATCATTGAATCAAGTGTTGATTTAATGATTTAATGCATAATTATATATTTGATATATTACTTTGCATTAACTAGTATTGGTTCACTTTAAATGGATTTTCTCACTTGAAGTTCACAAGTTGTATATGTGATATACTTTTGTGCACTTGATTGTATCATGTTTGATGATACATGCTTACTTGAGTTTGTGTAAAGATTAAACCATGGTTATTTAAATGGTTAGGGTTTTGTTTTTCATTTTCTTATTCATTTATTTATTTGTTTATTCATTTTGGAAAATGATAAGCATAAAGAGAAAATGGTGGCTAACTTTGTTTGTTGTTGAAGCTTCTTGAAGCTTTGACTTAGTGACCATTTTGTCTCATGCTTAACCTTAACCATTCTACTTAACCCTAGTCTATTCTCTACACTTGACCATGGTTGGATTATGATAAGTATTCTCATTATTTTTCTTTTTAAAAAAGAACTTATCATAATATTCATCATCATCATCTTCTTCTTCTTCAAGAAGAAAACCTAGACTTCATCAATGGTGACTTGATGAAATGAGTGAGAAATCCAATTCTAAAGTGAACCCACTTCCTATTTCTTCATCCTCTACCTCTTGCCAAGTAGTATAGGGTGTTTCCTTCACAAGTTTTCATGGCTTGGTGAAGGTGGAGCTTGATCTTGTGATGCCTCGACGTAGATCATCTTCGGCAGCGTAGTCGATGACCTAGCCCGTCCATTCTCCGATGAAGCCGATACTAGAGTCCAAGATTCGATTTGTACAGCGAGGGGACTTCATCGCGGAGCTATGGAGGTGGAGAACCGGATCTACAAAGGTTGTATTTTCGTTAACTCATAGTTAAGTTGTTAACTAGTTGCATCTTTCGCCTAAAATTCTAGTTAACGATCCGTATTAGAGTTTCTCGGCACTTGTAAAATTTGAAATTGGCATGGTTGATACCTTGTGAGACCTCTTGAGAGTGCCTAGGAACCCTACATTAGGTAAGGAGCATTAAACAGCGGTGTAATTCTTCTTGACCATAAGTACAGTTTTCAACCTACGACACACAGTGAATGAGTTATCAGACTCAAGGGACTTATACAGAGTATTGTATGTTGTCCAGGGTCCATCAGGACAGAGGGGTTGGTCCTCGTACTATATTCGGTTTACTTATGACTTCTCTAGTTTTTAGACAGGTGTTTCGTGGAAACACAGGGTCCGAATTTTGAGAAGTTATAGGTATTTGAATGAAGTAGAGAACCAGGTATTGCAAGTATCGGGATTCTTCAAAGTGATCGAAGATGTGGATACTTGTGTATGGTGTTCAGTTGATAGTAGTGATTAAGAGAACTTGCTTCTCTTTCAGGTTACTCATAATTGGAAGTATTCTTAAGTTGAATAACGCTGATCGGCCTCCTTCCATTTAGTTGACATGCACTGGAGACAGCTGCATGATTTGAATCTGGTTCAATTAAATCAGTGCCTCTGGTTCTATATTGGATATAGAACAGTTCATATCATAACGATGTTAAGATACGGGGAGTTGTCTGGTTTATGATTAAAACCAGACTCTGGATAACTCAAGGCACGTTTTCTGTAATGGTTGTTTGTGGGTTGACCCAGGCTATGACGAGGGTTGATTTTCTACCATCTGGATGAACAATAGCGATATTGTTCTAGACTCGCCACAGTTTTATTAAAAATGGATTTTTTCAGAAAACAGTAGTGGGAGTATGGTAGAACTGGAAGTGATTCCAGAACCACAAACGATTACTGAAGATTTCATAGGAACCTAAAGATTCAATCTGGTTTGACATTCCATTGGCCACTCCGCAGATTTGGTGGGTAACTTCAGGCACCCGAGAGGTACTCCGGTAGCCTCAAGGACGGTGACAGGGAAGTTCTTGTTTACCCACACTTGCCATTGCTATTGTTCCAGGCTGCGAGACCCGGCGGGAGGATGAGTATAGCGTCATTCTAAACTGGCTTTAGAAGTATACATCTATATGACTCTGCCAGAGGGTTGTCGTAATCAGTGGGAGCAGCGGAAGCATTGGTGGACAGGTGGCTTATGTCTATTTATAGACTAAAGCAGATATAGCGGAGATAGATCATCAATTTCTGACGTGACGGTCATAGGTTTGACCTCATCAGAATAGGGGATGGATCTGTTGAGAAGGTAGTAGGGTGTGATGTCATGGTATTTGGATGACATACACAGAGTAGGAAGTGATATTCCTATACTACGATCGGTTATACTTTGGTCGTCACACAGTGGTTTCTCCATACGGGACTTGGACATTATATCAGACATACTGGTTACTAGATCTATGGTTTTAGATCTAGATTTGGGTGGTTTCCCAATTAAGGGTACTTAGACAGCATTCTAAGAGTATTTATAATGGACGACTCCTGGCACGGTAGTGTACCTGCAGGTGATGGAGTCACCCTCTCTAAAGGTGTCTTACAGACTAATGGGGAGAGGGATATGTATGATTGGCAGATCACTTGCTTAGGCAATTGAGTCAATCATGAGATGTCAAGTACCACACCAGATGTTGTTCTTGCAGTAGATGCAATAAGTTGATATTAATCCAATCCTGGAGAAACAATCGGAAGCAGCTTTAGAACATAAGTGGATGTTCTAGGGATATGATAACGACAGCCTCATTCAGGAGACAGTTATCATTCCAGGCTTTCAAGGTGACGTGGACGACAAGGAGGTTGTCAGAGTTATAGTTTTTCCTTCTGACGAGGGGCAGTATTTTGGACAGGTGGTCCAAGGCAATACTGAGGGAGGCATGGCGCTGGATACTGATTAAGTTCAGTTGACAATACTGTCTAAGAAGTTTGGATTTGGAGTTCATTTATGAGCTGGGTCTCATCAGACATCCAGACACATTCTAAGACAGGTATTGCTCATTTCGGGAGATGGCTTTCTCCGCGAACTTGATATATAGAGAGACATAGAAAGAAACATCAAAGCGGATCCACTCACTGGGGCTATTCCTCGAACGCAATAGTTTCACAAACGAGCTTTGTGAGACTGACTAGTAGAGGAGTTGGGTGTTCGGTATCACACGGGCTGTGAGTATGCGACATCGCAATAATTAGCCTTGAGTGCAAGTGGGAGATTGTTGGAGATAGTGCCCTCAGAGTCAATTATTGGATCACAGGCACGTGATTGCAATGATTGAGGGAGGACCTATCCCGGTAGGACAGTCTTACTCGAGATGATAGTATGCTATCTGGTTTATCTTTATCATCGTGTACTTCTTTAGGTGACCTGACATGTCGCTATTACACGTTGATAGAGCCCCTAGGATTCTTGCTTGACCACCAGCAGTATGAGGGCGATCATATAAGTGGGAGCTGGTAGTCTATAAGCACATCCTTAAAAGGTCCCTAGTCGTGGGAGTTTCGAGACAGGGCATCGATACTCCAGAGTAGACTAGTATATACAGTCGAGACCCCGACGAGGGGCGGTGGCCGGTCTCACAAGCCACTGGTGTTAGTTGGTTCACCTAAGATGTATACAGGTGCTCATTGGGTTATGAGTACACCGGACAGGACTCGCCGGGAACATGCTTGTTGGTCTTATACCTGACGTCAGATAGCAGTTCCCTGGTGACATGTGTACAGGTTAGTTCATCGACCTGGGGATCGTCATTTGTCTCGTGTGAGTTCCCACTGTACTTTGATTACTACCCTACTACGCTCAAAGAAGACGTGCAAACAGATTTTAGTTGGGTACAGTCCCGAGCCACATGGAGGCAGTGAGCGGATCTTCAGGGGTTCGTCTCTCCCGGTATTGGGGGTGAGGTCGGCTGTGTCTAGGAGAGCCATTACACGAAGCTCTCGGCTGAGGCAGGAGATTTACTGGTAGGTATTCCAGTAGTATCTCAGGGTGTTCTGGGCTACACTCCGACACGACTTGTACCGCTTTTGGGGGTCTGACTTTACCAACCCCCTAGGCCCGCCATGCGATGCTCATAGACGAACGGACCGGACTGTACGGATATTGTCACTGACAGGCTCAGTAAGGTGTCAGGATGAGTTCGCTCATCGACGTCCCTTTTGGTCAATACCTGGTAGCCCGTTACGTATTGGCTTATACCTCTGACATGGTAGTGGTTAAATCCACAACCAAGGTGTTGACGAGTCTTTAGAGTCCCCCACATTCAGTTGCTCAAGTTTTCGGGCGAAACGCTGTAGAGGCCGTATGGAGATATGGCAGGGTTCGATCAGATACGTGCGGTATTGCACGGATCAGGATCAAACGGATATTACTAGCCGGCTTTGGTTTAAGCCGGATCCTAGTATAGTACAGTGTTGATTTTGTCTCATTGCATTTGTATTCGGTTGGAATACAGATGCGGGTGTGTATACACAGTATCGGGGTTTTCCTGTAATTTATTACGGGACCAGTTTTCTGGAGTTGCCAGTTTGCTTTCCGTTTCGGCCATTTTCATTTGTATCCTTCTTTGGCCGAAGATTGGTGGAGGAGGGCTTATTTGCAATTGTGCAAATAAGCATTAGTGGAGGGGGTTCTTTGCATTTTGTTGCTTCATGATAGCTTTTGTTGACCTTGACTTGTTCACTTCATCATTGCTTGACTTTTGGAGTCATCATGTTTGATGATGGTTGAGGTTGAGTGTGGATGTGTTTGTGATCATGTTCTTTCATGATTTCTTTTGATTCCCTCTTGCATTATTGTGTGGCCTCTCTTATTTTTGATACACACTCTCATTTCTCTCCACTCCATCTTGCATGGCCGGCCAACCTCCTTGGTGGCTGTCCAAAATTTGTGAGGGTGGGATTTTTGTTCCTTTGGCTTTGTAAAATCCCACTAGTTCAATCTCCACAAGTTCACTTCAATCCCTTCACCAAAGGCAACATCCTAAATCCCAAATGAGACATATCACTACACGCATTCTACTGCAAACCTTGGGCACGTCGGCTCGCCAACTTCGTGCCCGAGTTGCCTCGGTATAGAGGTGGGAGCCCGTAAAAGAAGCAGGCGACGTGGTGCCCTTCCGGCGAGGAGGTGGAGACCGGACATTCCGCGGGAGATCGGGACGACGGCGAGAAGACCGAAGGACATGGATCGCTCGGTATATCTCTCTTCTCCATCTTGTAGTTAGCTAGGACTAGTTAATGGCCCGATCCGGGTTTTAGTCCGCGGTGGTGCCGGTTCAAAAAAATTTAAAGTTAACCATCGCTTCCGCATTTAGCCTCGGGATGGAGGCCGGGGCGCCGCCGTGCACTTACAAGTATATCACTTATACACATTAGTGGAAGCCCTTAGGATCTTTGCTTGATTACCAGCGTTGTGATGGCAGTCACACTCGTGGGGCTGGGTAATCCACAAGCACATCCTTATACAGGTCCCTAGTCGTAGGACTATCGAAACAGGGCATCGATACTCCGGAGTAGACTAGCGTATGCGCTTCTCATCCCAGCAGGGGAGACAGTCTGTCCCACAGCCGTCAGTACGTTGTACTTAAGATAGTACGCGGGTGCTCGTTAGGTTACGAGTACACTGGACAGGACTCGTCGGGAACTGTTGGTTGGTACTATATATCTATCGTCAGTTATCAGTTCCCAGGTAACATGAGTACAGCTTAGTCCGCTGACTTGACATTGTCACTTCGTCTCGAGTGTGTTCTCACTGTACTTTGATTACTACCCTACCATGGCTCAAAGGAGTCGTGCAAACAGGTAGTAGTTGGGTGCAGTCCCGAAGCACTTGGAGGCAGTGACGGTTAGATAGGATTCGTCTCTCGCGGTATTGGGAGTTGATATCGCGTTGTGTCATGGAGAGCTATTACACATAGTCGTCCTTGGCCAGGGCAAGCGAGGTATACTGGTAGGTTTCCAGTGTTATCTCAGGGTGTTCTTGGCTACACTCCGACACGACTTGTACCGCTATTAGGGGACTGACGTTTACCGCCGCCTAGGCCCGCCATGCGATATTCTCAGACAAACAGACCGGACTGTACGGAGACTGTCACATTCAGGCTCAGTAGGAGTTCAGATGGGTTTCACCTCGTCAGTCTTCTTATCGGCATCTACCTGGGGGCCGTTACGCACAGCTAGTGCCGCTTGCGGTTTGTGGTTAAACCCACTGCCAGCGTAGTGTCGAGTCTTTAGAGTCCCACACAGAGAGCTATTCGCCTTTAGGCAAAAGAGTAGAGGTCGCATGGTTTTGCGACAGGGTTCGGTCACATCCGCGCACTTGTGCACGTTTGGTGTCCGGGCAGTTATTACTAGCGGGCTTTGGTTTAAGCCAGAACCTAGTATACGTTTTGGGATTGGTTTTATCTCGTTTGTATTCGTGTTTCTCGGAATGCGGATGCGGGTGTGTATGCACGGTTGACAGAGACAGAGGCAGAGGATTCTCATTAGGGTTGTTGACTGTTGACTTTTGCCAAACCCTAATGAGAATAAGAAATATGATTAATAATAATATTAATTAAGTATTATTGTGTCATGGTTGGGTTGAAAGGTTGACTTTGTTGACTTGTTGACTTTGTTGACCGGTTGACTAGTTTGGACTTGTTGACCATCATCATGACAATGGCTATCATCTCATGGCTATGACTTTTGCTTGCTTGTTTGTTCACAAAATGCATTAAATGCATGAAATGATATTGCCATTGAAATGAACCATCACATAATACTTGATTACAATTATTATTATGATTATTTTTGGTTTTTGAGAGCATGGTTGCAAAAGTCTTCACTCATTCTATCATTCTCACTCTCTCTCATCCAAGCTCTCTCCAAAGCTCTCCCTCTTCCTCTTGCTCTCTCTCTTGCTCATGGTTTTATTGTATCATGAGTTGAGAAACAAGAACCATAGAGATAAAACCCAAAACACTTCTCTACTCATCCTAGTGTACAAGGTCTAGCAAGCCAAGTATTCTAGTTTCCTCTAGATTGGGGTTGGAGCCAAAGGTAGAAGCTTTCGGGCGGATCCATTTTCGGCACAAGGAGACGACGAGGTGAGGCCGATCCGACCACCACAAGGAGTCGAAGAGAAGGAGTTCAAGTTAAGGTATAACCCCTAACATAGTAGTTAAACTCTTAGTTAGGTTGTTAGATAGTTTGTTTAGCAAAGATCCGTTTTTAGAGTCCATGTTACCTCCACCGAAAAATCATTTTTCACCATTTCCGCATCCACGAAAGAACCGGGACGGGTAACGTGGACTTACAGTGGTATCAGAGCCAGGCTAAACACTATCTAACATGTTAGCAAAGTATCTAGAATTTCGATCGGAGAAAAAACCGCAAAACACCCCGAAAAAGTGAACTTTCTGCTGATTTTTATTTTTGTTCAAAAAATAATAAATCATGTACTAAAAATCGGCTCAGGGTTTTTAAAGAACACCCAAGAAAAACGATCCAGTGACTCAGTCAAAGCGCCGCGGAAACGTGGCAAGAGCATGCTGTTGCCGTGGATCCGCGGCCGAGTTGACTCCGTTGTGGGTTGTTTTTCCTGCAGTGTTCGTATAATGATGTTTTGTGATTTTTAGGATGGTTTATTTCTGTCCAGAATTTCCAGAGAACAAATTTGTTTTTGGGGTGGTTACAAATCCGTATTTTGATCGAACTTCTTAAGACTTTGGCTAACGGGTTATATCTGTGATATAATATATGTATTGAATGTCTGCTAATCGCTATACGTCGATTAGTGGGGGTTATACATATCTGTGATCTATAATGTTGATGGTTTGTGTATATGAATTCATTGGATTGTCGCGGATGAATAGCCGGGGGGTTGTGAGATGAGAGTTTTATTTATCTTTCAATTCATGTAATTTGTAATTGATGTAATATTATTTATATGGCCGCACATCCGGGATGAGGTTGTAGCCGCCATTGTATAATTTCTTTTACTATTTTTGCTCTTAGGATAGACCCAAGGAGGGGGTGCACAAACTACCGGGTACCTCGATGTGCCGAGTGGCCTACTCATGTTGTTGAGGGAGGTTGCTTCACTTCGGGTATTTGGCGGGTAGTTTGCCGCACCCGTAAGGGTCTAGGGTGGGGTATTGGCTATTCATCGCGACCGTGTAATCCGCTTTTCGTTGCAGGCTCGAACGAATCGCGGATTCCTAGTATATCCAATGTGTTCATCTGTGATCTGGAATGGCTATCATTGCATTTGACGAATGTATATATCTATATATGATATCTATTTAGGCGTTGCTTATGTTTTGCATCCGCGCTAGTCCAGCCCCCGCTCTGTCGTTAGTTAAGTAACCTAACGGGTAATGACGGGGCCCCATGGCGAATGCGGATGGCATAAGCGTACGTCATATTTTCGTTGTTTTTTGCAATGGTAGGATTAAATGATGGGACGCATTAAAATTAATGCAAGAAAATAAACCAAAGTAAAGTCGTTGGAACACTTTCAAAACCACTCGGTTCGTTTCAAAAACCAACTTTTAAACGCGGAGCTTGAACCACTCCCTTTAAAAGCTATTTCGTTCCATCGATTATATCAAGTTCACTACGTTCACGGTTTCGCCAAAACCATTCGTAGCCCTCCGTCATTTCATATGGGTAGTCAATAGTATTCAAGCTGTGTTTGTTGGCCAAAGTCAAGGCACAGTGTTTGGTAGCTATTGGGTATTCATATGTAGCATAGATAGATGCGTTGGTTTGGGATAGTCGTACCGCCTTGTTGGCCAAAGTCAAGGGTAGGTACGGGTGGGTTCAAATTAACCTGGAGAATGATGGGTAGAACTTGACATGTGACTTATGATTTGTTGGCCAAAGTCAAGGTCATAAGAGCATGGGGCAAAAATCCACATCGGGAGTTTCTAAAGAAACTGAAACTTGCTAGTGCTACATACCATTTGGAGTGTGATGATTCTGGTAGGATTCCTTCAGTTTTATCACACGATGATATTTGGATCCCGATCCTACTGTGAGTATATGCTACTCCTCGGGAAATTTCTCACTTAACGATCAATGCTATAAACCAAGTAGGTGTCTAGAAAGGTGTTAGCGGGGCTACGCCCCCAGGGAAAAGAGCTTATTTAATTAAGGAACTTCGCGAAAGCGTTGGAAAACCTCCCTCGAAGTACCAACACTGGCCTGGCTGAACGGTTAAGCAAGTATTGTACGATGAGATTGATCCCGACTAATTCTTCCTTTATGGTTTGAGGAGGGATTCGAGAAACAGTGGGAGCCATCCTGTTTAGACAAATTAAAAACCACTCTAAACTTGCAAGAGCATCATGCTAAAGTGTTTCTTCTCTCTCTCCTAATTGCAGCGACCAATCGTCATGACCGGACTTAAGTTATTACTAGATAAAAACATACTGACAGGGCCAAACTACAAAGATTGGTTCAGGAATGTCAAAATGGCAATCACTTATGACAAGCTGGGGTATCTTCTTACCACCAAAGCTCCCCCTGTCCCAGGTCCCACCTCCAGCGTCGCGGATAAGGAAATCCGTAAGACCTGGGAGATCGACTGCGCGAAGGCCAAGTGCTTCGTGCTTGCCTCTATAGACAATGAACATCAGAGGAGGCACGAGAATATGGACCTTGAATCCTTATTTCTCCATACAAAAGAACTGTATGGAGAGCAATCCCGTATCGCCAGATACGAAGTCTCGAAAAAGCTGTTTTCGGCAAGATTGGCCGTCGGATCATCGGTAGCGGAACACGTGCTTAAGATGATTGGCTATATTTAAGAGCTCACGGACCTTGGGACCACGTTAGAGAATGAGCTCTATACTGACTTGATTCTCCAGTCCCTTCCTTCCACTTACGCCCAGTTTATCCTGAACTTCAACTTGCAAGAAAAAGAAGTTGAACTTTCAGAACTTCTCAACCTGCTGAGGAGTGCAGAGGGCACCCTACAGAAAGGTAGGAAAACATCCACTTTGTTTGTTGGAGGACCTTCCTCTTCTAGGTCCAGGGCGAAAGCCAAGGGAAAGAAGAAGAAATCCCCCACCAAACCAAGGGGCGGTGTTAGTAAAGTGGAAACGAAGGGAAAAGCAAAAGAAACAAAGGTAGCGGGAAAGCTTGTGGGGAAAGAAGAGTGCTTTTATTGTCACAAGAGTGGACACTGGAAAAAGGATTGTAGGGCTTGGAAGGCCAAGAACCAGGACCCGAAGCAAGTTGCGGCTTCGGCTTCAGATGCGTATGTTATTGAAAACTGTCTATCAATAAACTCTACTTCCTGGGTATTGGATACCGGATCAGGATCTCATATCTGTAATTCTTTGCAGGCACTGAGAAAGCGTAGGGTTTTGAAGGCAGGTGATATGACCCTCAAAGTTGCAAACAGAGCTGGCATGGATGCTGAGTCCGTGGGGGACTATCACTTGGGAATGTCAGATGGACATGTTTTGGTTTTGCGTGATTGTTATTTTGTACCCAATGCAACTTGTAATATCATATCTGTATCTTTATTATCTAAAGAAGGTTATGAATTTGCATTTGTAAGCAATATTGTGAACATTCACCTTAATCAAGTTTTGATTGGGTCAGGTACATTAAGCAATGGAATATACGTATTAAACCAACCACAGATTTTCAATATCCAGAATACACACAAAAGAAAGTCTCCAGAAGTCAATCATGCTTTCTTATGGCATTGTAGACTGGGTCACATCAATGAGAGAAGGTTGACGAAGTTGCATACAGAAGGATATTTGGATCCGTTCGAATATCAATCATATGCAACTTGTCAATCCTGTCTCATAGAAAAGATGACAAAGACTCAGTTTACTGGACACGGAGTAAGAGCGAGCGAGCTCTTGGGGCTCGTACACAGCGATGTGTGAGGTCCAATGTCTACACATGCGCGAAGCGGTTATTCTTACTTCATTACTTTTACGGATGACTTCTCAAGGTACGGATATGTCTTCTTAATGAAATATAAATCTGAAGCCTTTGGAAAATTCCAGGAATATAAGAATGAAGTAGAAAAACAAACCGGCAAAAGTATAAAGACACTGAGATCTGATCGAGGTGGTGAATACTTGAGTGCCGAGTTCCTGGATTACCTAAAAGAGAATGGAATTCTCTCTCAGCTTACTCCTCCATACACTCTGCAACATAACGGTGTATCGGAGAGACGGAACTGAACCTTATTGGATATGGTACGTTCCATGATGAGTAACGCTGAGTTGCCGTGATCATTCTGGGGATATGCACTAGAATCAGCTGCATACCTTTTGAACTGATTCCAACTAAGACTGTGCCTACCATACATGTGGTGTGGGAAGAAACCCTATATTAAGCATATTAAGACATGGGGATGTTCAGCTTTTGTCAAAAAGTAGCATGCGGACAAACTCGAGGCATGCTCAGTATAATGGAAGTTTGTGGGATATCCAAAGAACTCCAAGGGATATTTCTTCTATTGCGAAGAGGAACAAAAGGTTTTTGTTTCTCGTCATGCCCACTTCTTGGAAACTGAGTTTTTGGAAAATCAGATAAGTGGGAGCGCAATAGAACTGGAAGAAATTCCAGAACCATGAGCTATTACTGAAATCTTAGAAGAACCAGAGAGTTCGAAAGAACAAGACATTCCTACGCCGCTCCGTAGGAGTAGTAGGCAGTCTCATCCGCCCGAGAGATACTACGGTTTTCTCATAGACGGGGATAGAGAGGATTGCATCATAGATAATGATGAGCCGACTAGCTTCCAGCAGGCCATTCAGAGCGTTGACTCAGTAAAATGGCTGGATGCAATGCGGACCGAAATGGAGTCCATGTACACCAACAAAGTATGGACTTTGGACGTTGCTCCAGATGGGGTAAAACCCGTAGGATGCAAGTGGATCTTCAAGAGGAAGATTGGTGTAGATGGACAGGTTAAGACCTATAAGGCTAGACTTGTTGCAAAGGGTTTTCGTCAAAGACCTGGTTTGGACTATGACGAAACCTTTTCTCCAGTAGCTATGCTGAAATCCATTCGGGTCCTTCTTGCCATTGCTGCCTTCCACGATTATGAGATTTGGCAGATAGACGTAAATGCCGCTTTTCTAAATGGAAATTTAGAGGAGTGTGTCTACATGGACCAGCCAGAGGGTTTCATTCAGAGTGGGAGCAGCGGAAAGGTGTGCAAGTTGCTTAAGTCCATCTATGGACTAAAGCAGGCATTGCGGAGTTGGAACATCTGTTTTGATGAGACGGTCAAAGAATTTGGCTTTATCAAAAATCCAGATGAACCATGCATCTATAGTAGATTTGTAGCAAGAACTGTCGTATTCCTCGTTTTATACGTGGATGACATTCTCTTGATAGGAAATGACATTCCTATGCTATAATCTGTCAAAGGGTTCTTGTCACACAGGTTCTCCATAAAAGACCTGGGTGATGCCTCTTACATTCTGGGGATCCGGATCCATCGTGATAGATCCAAGAGGATATTAGGACTTTCACAGTCCAGGTACATCGACACCATATTGAAAAGATTCTGTATGGAAGATTCCAAGCGCGGTAATCTACCGGTTTGTCACGGGATCACCCTCTCCAAAGAGATGTCTCCCAAGACTGATTTGGAAAGGGATCGCATGTCTATTATACCCTACACTTCTGCGGTGGGCTCTATAATGTATGCGATATTGTATACCAGACCAGATGCAGCTTATGCACTGAGTGTGGTAAGCCGGTATCAGTCAAACCCTGGAGAGAAGCACTGGATAGCGGTAAAGAACATTCTCAAGTACCTGAGAAGGACTAAGGAGATGTTCTTGGTGTATGGCAGAAAAGACCTCCAGATCGAGGCCTTTGCTGACTCCAGCTTCCAGAGTGACAAGGATGATTCCAAGTCCATGTCGGGTTATGTCTTTACCCTCAATGGAGGGGCGGTGTGTTGGAAGAGTTCCAAACAGGAAACCGTTGCTGACTCGACAATGGAAGCGGAATATATCGCTGCTTGCGATGCTGCAAAGGAAGCCGTCTGGATGAAGAAGTTCCTCATAGAGCTTCAGATGGTTCCATCTATTGTTGATCCAACACCTCTGTATTGCGACAACAACGGAACTATAGCTTTAGCGAAGGAACCCAGGTCCCATCAGAAGTCCAGACACATCTTGAGGCGGTATCACCTGATCAGGGAGATCGTGGGTCACCAGGAGATCGAGGTTCGGAGGGTTGCTATGGAAGATAACACTGCTGATCCACTCACGAAGGCCTTACCCCAGACTCAGTTTGAGCGGCTGATCGAGATGATAGGTCTTCGATACGCCAGTACATGGCCTTAGTGCAAGTGGGAGATTGTTAGTGTATATGCTCTAGAGGCCATTACTGTATCATACTAGTTTGTATATTACTTAATGGAAGCTTGGGATATTCACAGTTGTATAAACAATCTTGCTCAAAATAGTAGTATGCTACTTGGTTTGTTTCTACTTTAATGTGTACATGTGTTTCTTTTAGTATATCACCTATACACATTAGTGGAAGCTCTTAGGATCTTTGCTTGATTACCAGCGTTGTGATGGCAGTCACACTCGTGGGAGCTGGGTAATCCACAAGCACATCCTTATACAGGTCCCTAGTCGTAGGACTATCAAGACAGGGCATCGATACTCCAGAGTAGACTAGCGTATGCGCTTCTCTTCCCAGCAGGGGAGACGGTCTGTCCCACAGCCGTCAGTACGTCATACTTGAGATAGTATGCGGGTGCTTGTTAGGTTACGAGTACACTGGACAGGACTCGTCGGGAACTGTTGGTTGGTACTATACCTATCGTCAGTTATCAGTTCCCAGGTGACATGAGTACAGCTTAGTCCGCTGACTTGACACTGTCACTTCGCCTCGAGTGTGTTCCCACTGTACTTTGATTACTACCCTACCATGGCTCAAAGGAGTCATGCAAACAGGTAGTAGTTAGGTGCAGTCTCGAAGCACTTGAAGGCAGTGACGGTTAGATAGGATTCGTCTCTCCCGGTATTGGGAGTTGATATCGCGTTGTGTCATGGAGAGCCATTACACATAGTCGTCCCTGGCCAGGGCAAGCGAGGTATACTGGTAGGTTTCCAGTGTTATCTCAGGGTGTTCTGGGCTACACTCCGACACGACTTGTACCGCTATTAGGGGACTGACGTTTACCACCCCTTAGGCCCGCCATGCGATATTCTCAGACGAATAGACCGGACTGTACGGAGACTGTCACATTCAGGCTTAGTAGGAGTTCAGATGGGTTTCACCTCGTCAATCTTCTTATCGGCATCTACCTAGGGGCCGTTACGCATAGCTAGTGCTGCTTGCGGTCTGTGGTTAAACCCACTGCCAGCGTAGTGTCGAGTCTTTAGAGTCCCACACAGAGAGCTATTCGCCTTTAGGCAAAAGAGTAGAGGTCGCATGGTTTTGTGACAGGGTTCGGTCATATCCGCGCACTTGTGCACGTTTGGTGTCCGGGCAGTTATTACTAGCGGGATTTGGTTTAAGCCAGAACCTAGTATACGTTTTGGGATTGGTTTTATCTCGTTTGTATTCGTGTTCCTCGGAATGCGGATGCGGGTGTGTATGCATGGTTGACAGAGACAGAAGCAGAGGATTCTCATTAGGGTTGTTGACTGTTGACTTTTGCCAAACCCTAATGAGAATAAGAAATATAATTAATAATAATATTAATTAAGTATTATTGTGCCATGGTTGGGTTGAAAGGTTGACTTTGTTGACTTGTTGACCGGTTGACTAGTTTGGACTTGTTGACCATCATCATGATAATGGCTATCATTTCATGGCTATGACTTTTGCTTTCTTGTTTGTTCACAAAATGCATTAAATGCATGAAATGATATTGCCATTGAAATGAACCATCACATAATACTTGATTACAATTATTATTATGATTATTTTTGGTTTTTGAGAGCATGGTTGCAAAAGTCTTCACTCATTCTATCATTCTCACTCTTTCTCATCCAAGCTCTCTCCAAAGCTCTCCCTCTTCCTCTTGCTCTCTCTCTTGCTCATGGTTCTATTGTCTCATGAGTTGAGAAACAAGAACCATAGAGATAAAACCCAAAACACTTCTCTACTCATCCTAGTGTATAAGGTCTAGCAAGCCAAGTATTCTAGTTTCCTCTAGATTGAGGTTGGAGCCAAAGGTAGAAGCTTTCGGGTGGATCCATCTTCGGTACAAGGAGACGACGAGGTGAGGCCGATCCGACCACCACAAGGAGTCGAAGAGAAGGAGTTCAAGTTAAGGTATAACCCCTAACATAGTAGTTAAACTCTTAGTTAGGTTGTTAGATAGTTTGTTTAGCAAAGATCCATTTTTAGAGTCCATGTTACCTCCACCGAAAAATCGTTTTTCACCATTTCCGCATCCCCGAAAGAACCGGGACGAGTAACATGGACTTATTCCAGGTATATCAACATTATACTTAAAAGATTCAGTATGGAAGATTCTAAGCGCGGTAATTTACCGGCTTGTCACGGAATCACTCTCTCCAAAGAGATGTCTCCCAAGACTGATTTGGAAAGGGATCGCATGTCGATTATACCCTACGCTTCTGCGGTAGGCTCTATAATGTATGTGATGTTGTGCACCAGACCAGATGTAGCTTATGTACTGAGTGTGGTAAGCCGGTATCAGTCAGACCAAGGGGAGAATCACTGGAAAGCAGTAAAGAACATTCTCAAGTACCTGAGAAGGACTAAGGATATGTTCTTGGTTTACGGCGGAAAAGACCTCAAGATCGAGTCTTTTGCTGACTCCACCTTCCAGAGTGACAAGGATGACTCCAAGTCCATGTCAGGTTATGTCTTTACCCTCAATGGAGCGGCGGTGTGCTGGAAGAGTTCCAAGCAGGACACCGTTGCTGACTCGACGATGGAAGCGGAGTATATCGCTGCTTGCGATGCTGCAAAAGAAGCAGTCTGGATGAAGAAGTTCCAAACAGAACTTCAGGTGGTTCCTACCATTGTTAATCCAATACCGCTGTATTGTGACAACAACGGCGCTATAGCTTTAGCGAAGGAACCTAGGTCCCATCGGAAGTCTAGACACATCTTAAGGCATTATCACCTGATCAGGGAGATCATAGATCGCCAGGAGATCGAGGTCCGGAGAGTTGCTACAGAGGAGAACACTGCAAATCCATTCACAAAGGCCTTACCTCAGACACAATTCGAGATGCTATTCGAAATGATAGGTCTTCGATACGCCAGTACATGGCCCTAGTGCAAGTGGGAGATTGTTAGTGTATATGCCCTAGGGGCCATTATTATATCATGCTAGCTTGTATATTACTTAATGGAAGCTTGGGATATTCACAGTTGTATTAAAAGTATTGCTCAACATAATAGTATGCTACTTGGTTTATATCTATCTTAATATGTGTATATGTTTCTTTTAGCATATCGTGAATACATATTGATAGAGCCCATATGATCTTGCTTGACTACCAGCGTTGTGATGACAGTCACACTAGTGGGGGCTGGGTAGTCTACAAGAACATCATTTTTCAGGTCTTTAGTCGTAGGATTATCGAGACAGGGCATCAATACTCCAGAGTAGACTAGTGTATACGCTTCTCATCCCAGCAGGGGAGATAGTCTGTCCCACAGCCATTAGTACGTTGTACTGGAGATAGTATGCAGGTGCTCGTTGGGTTACGGGTACACCGGACAGGACTCGCAGGGAACTGTTGGTTGGTATTATACCCGTCGTCAGTTAACAGTTCCCAGGTGACATGAGTACAGCATAGTCCGTAGACTTGACACTGCTGCTTCGCCTCGAGTGTGTTCCCACTGTTCTTAGATTGCTACCCTACCATGGCTCGACTGAGTCGTGCAAACAGGTAGCAGTTGGGTGCAGTCCCGAAGCACTTGGAGGCAGTGGCGGTTAGATAGGATTCGTCTCTTCCGGTATTGGGAGTTGATATCGCGCTGTGTTTGGAGAGCCATTACGCAAGGTCCCTGGCCAGGGCAAGCGAGATTTACTGGTAGGTTTTCCAGTAGCTTCTTAAGGTGTGATGGGCTTCACTCCAACACGACTTATACCGCTTTTAAGGGACTGACGCTTGCTGCCCCCTAGGCCCGATATGTGATAGTCTTAGTTGAACAGACCGGACTGTACGAAGATTATCACATTAGACTCAGTAGGAGTTCAGATGGGTTTCCTCATCGGCCTTCTTATCGACATCTACCTGGGGACCGTTACGTACAGCTAGTATCGCTTGCGGCCTGTGGTTAAACCCACTGCCAGCGTAGTGTTGAGTCTTTAGAGTCCCACACAGAGGGTTTCCCTGCTTCAGGCGAAATGATATAGAGGTCGTATGGTTTTACGACAGGGTTCAGACATATACGTGTACTTGTGCACGTATAATGTTCGGACAGATTATACTAGCGGGCTTTAGTTTAAGCCAGATTCCAGTATTGGATTATTGGATTTATGCAGTCTCAGTATATCCGTGTTTTTCGTAAATACGGATGGGAGGGGCATTCTCGTAATTAGTTGTGAAACTTCTAGAAGAAAGGTGACTCATTTAGTTTTAATTCATTTATGAATTAAACTAAATGAGGTGGAGAACTAATGTGTTATTTGCATTAAATGTTTTAATGATTCATGAGATGATTCATCCAAAGTGAGTTAATGAAGCATTAATTGTTTTAGTGACTCATGAGATGATTCATCCTAATGTATTAAATGAAGCATGGTTGTAATTATCTCATATGATTTTTTAGATAATTATCATGCTTCATGATATATACAAATGAGTTATTATTTTCATTTCATTCTCACATACACACTCTCTCTCCTCAAGCTCTCCTCTTCTTCAACCTAACCCTAATCCTCTCATGTGTTGAGATCCCAAGGGTTAGAAAGACTAATAGATCCTTAATCCACTTCTATATCTTCTAGGTCACTTGGATTAGCAATCCTAGCCACTTAGTTACCTCAAGTTAGAGGTTAAAGCTTGGAGAAGGAACTCTCGGGTGGATCTTCTATTACATCGAGGAGGCCGACGAGGAGGTGAACAACAAGAACAAGAAGGATTAGTATCTTGAGGTATAATCATCTATCATAGTAGTTTAGTACTTCTAGATAGTTTGTTAGTTAGGGTTTAGCAAAGATCCGTAAAGTTAGTCGATATTACCTTGAACAAAATGATTGTTTTACCTATTCCGCCCCCCGCATCTTGTGGGGTGTGTAACGTCGACTTACATAACTTTCATCCAAATTCTTACTCTATGTTTATAATCATAAAACTAATGTTTAGAAACAACTTTCACTCAAAAACATTATGCTAAATAACTTTAATCTAACTTTTACATAAAAATACCATGAACTTTATATATGTCATCTTTTATTCCTTTGTTTGAACATACTTTTAGAAAACTTCACGGGATAATGATCTACCCCTTACATACACACATGTTTCTATAGCACGATGTCCCTTGAACATATTTTTGTTACCATATTACATAAAAAAAACCATGTACTATAAAAGCGGTTTTCTTTTAGATTGTATTTAAAATCGCTTGCAAATAATCCTCTACAACTCTTTTTAGGGGACTTGCTATTGGATGGTGCAGATTATTGTACATCCTTGGGTTAGTAGAGTGAGATGCAGACCTTCTCACGGAGCATTCGGTCTCGAAAGGTTTTTTATACGATTTTTAAGAAAAACGAAATTTTCTACTTAATAATAAAAAATTAATTTTTAATAATTATATAAATATTATAAAATCCATATATTTTCAAAATATAATAAACTTACATTTTTTTTCAAATAAAAGAATTACAGGTTTCATCAAAACACCATCAAGATATCAATACAAGATAAGCTTACAGTAAAATACCATGAACTATTCAAGCTAAGGTAATTATCACTAAAATACCTCAATTCTTAAAATACACATCCATGGAAAGCCTAACTAATATAAATAATTTCTCGAGGTTATTTTAAACTATATATTAAAAATATTTTTCATAAAACCCCCTTGAGCTATATAAAACACTGTTAAGGACTTTAGTAAATATGGGTTTAAGCAGGATTAATTCTCTTGAGCCCCAGGGAACCAAAGAAAGTGAGTGCTTGCCTATTTAAGGTAGAAAAACTTAACGGTGTTATCAATGGTAATTGTTTTGGAAAAAGACACAAATCCTGCTGTCCATGTGCAGAAGTTACCGATAACTCCCGAACATAATTCAGGATCCAAATCAGTTCTAAGTGTCTGAATCAAGTCTGAGTCTAAATCAAGCTTGAGTTCAACTCAAACCAGAATCTAACTCAAACCTGAATCCAAACTCTAACATGTATACTTGAACCTGAACCTGAATACTAGAAAAATATCAACATGTAAACATGACTTGACTTGACCGAACCATGGCTATAACTTGACTTGATTACATGACTACTTGTTTACATCCTGAACCTGATTACATGAACAATTTGTACCCATGTTCTTGGCAGTAAGTTGATGTCGCACACCCCGCGGGTTCGCGGGGAGGCGGAATTTACAAAAAATGATTTTTACAAGTTTCGCAACACCGACTAAACTCCAGGATCTTTACGAAAACCATAACTAACTAAACTACTTGGAGGTTTAACTACTATGAAGAGTGTTATACCTCTTAGAATCTTGTCCTTCGGGTCTTTTTTTCCTCCTCTCCTTGAGCTCCTCTAAGATCGGATCAAGCTTGCAACGTCGGCCTCCTCGCGTCAAAGACGATCAACCCGAGAGTATGTACTTCAAGCTCTAACTTCTAAACCGAGATAACTAGGGTACCTAGTTTGCTAAGCTAAGTGGCCTATATGATGTAGAGAATGATTATGGATTAATTTGTCTTAAGAACCCTAAGTTTTTCAACACATGAGAGCTTTTAGGGTTCGAGGAAGAAGAAGTGAGCCTTGGAGGAGAGAGAGTGTTGAAGAGATAATGATATGAAGAATTGCTAAGGGTTGATGATAATGAAGCATATAATAAATCATTAATGAATCAACCATGCTTCAATAGTCATCAAAACAATAAGTCACCCAAGTAGCCATGCTTCATTTATGATCAAATAGCACCTCATACCTCCACCTCATTATCCATTTAAGTAAATGGATTAAAACAAAAATGAGGTGTCTTCTTCTAGAAGCACTCTTGTAAAATTACAAGAATATCCCTCACCGTATAAACATACCCGTATTCGTATTCCCAAAAAATATGAATACAAAGAGATAAAAATAATCCAATAATATAATACTAGGATCTGGCTTAAACCAAAGCCCACCAGTATTATCCGTCCGAACATCATCCGTGTAGCCAGTACAGGTATATGATCGAAACCCTGCCGTAAAACCATATGACCTCTATATCGTTTCGCCCGAAGCAGGGAAACCCTCTGTATGGGACTCTAAAGACTCGATAGTATGCTGGCAGTGGATTTAACCACAAGTCCATTAGCGGTACTACCTGCACGTAACGACTACCCAGGTATCCGTCGATAAGAAGGCCGATGAGAAAACTCAACCGAACTCCTACTAAGGTTATCTATGACAATCTCCGTACAGTCCGGTCTGTTTGTCTAAGATACTTGCATATCGGGCCTAGGGGCGGTGACCGTCAGACCCCTAATAGCGCAATAAGTCGTGCCGGGGTAGAGCCCAAAACACCCTGAGAAACTACTGGAGTACCTACCAGTAAATCTCGCTTGCCCTGGCCAGGGACTTTGTGTAATGGCTCTCCGAACACAGCGCGATATCAACTCCCAATACCTGGAGAGATGAATCCTATCTAACCACTACTGCCTCCCAGTGCTTTAGGACATCTCCCAACCACTACCTGTTTGCACGACTCATTTGAACCATGGTAGCTTAGTGATCTAAGTACAGTGGGAACACACTTGAGACGAATAGTGATGTCAAGTTAACGGACTAAGCTGTACTTATGTCACCTAGGAACTGCTACCTGACGATAGGTATAATACCAACCAGCAGCTCACAACGATTCCATCCAGTGTAACTCATAACCCAATGAGCACCTGTATACTATTTCTAGTACGATGTACTAATGGCCGTGGGACAGACCATCTCCCCTGCTGGGATGAGAAGCATATACACTAGTCTAATCTGGAGTATCGATGCCCCATCTCGATAATCCTACGACTAGGGACCTGTATAAGGATGTGCTTATAGACTGTTGGATATGCATGCCCTAGAGGCCATTATTGTATATGTATACATTTGGATGCTTGGACATATATGTGTACAGGACAGTCTTGCTCGATATGATAGTATACTATCTGGTTTGTCTTTATCTCAACATGTGTATGTTTTACTTGCTATTACATATCTTTTATACATATTGATAAAGCCCGTAGGATCATTGCTAGACTACCTGTGTTGTGATGGCGATCATACTTGTGGGAGCTGATTGGTAAAGATTCTGCGTGTTCAAGTTTAGTTAATTACCGCAATCAAAACGGTTTCGCTTGTAGCTAGCCGGTTGAGTACGGGTCATCCTCAGGGAGATGGGAATCTTTTTCTATGTGCTTTAACGAGTTAAGTCCAGTTTTCCAGATTTGTTTGTGATTAACTAAGTGTTAAAATGATATGTAAAGAGAGCGTGTTAGGGTTGGGATTAGGTTAGTTTGAGTTAGGAGTCGCTCACTTTTTTCGTTGCCACTCTTAATATCGGTGTTACGGTAATCGGCAACAACGGGGATTAGCACGACTAGGAAGGAACTTGCGAGTATAAGCTAGGCTTTCCAATGCTTAAGTTCTTCCTTTTGGTGCTTGTCCGTCCGTTCTTGGCTCTTAGCCATAACCTCCGGTTAATTCAACTACAACCGGTCTCACTACGGAATCACCGCTATCATGTAGGATAGGGTGCCGTAAGGAGCGGATTGTGGTTCAATTAACGGGAGTCGATTTAAGATGTTGGGCAAGGAAAGAGTGAGAGAGATTTCCTTCTCTCAAACTTCCATTATCCTACCCTAACAAGTATGAAACTACTCACGCATCATAATGAAAAGAAAACAAAACAAAAGAGGAAGATAGAAAGAAGGAGATTAGAAGATAACAACCAGCTATTTGCGACCTCACCTTGGCAAGGATCAAGCGTAAGCGTCATGGTTGTTTAAGGATAAAGGAAAAGAGAAAAGAAAGAAACAACAAGAAATAACAAAAACTAAGTTAACAAATGAAAATTACAAGCAATAATAAGAGAACAAGACAAGTATAATAACAAAAGGAACTTCTTTATTCATCATTCTTCACTCACAAAAGCTCACTACAAGTTTTTCAATGGAGAAGAGATAAGAAGAGGAAGAAGAACAAGTATTCTAAAACCTAGAAAAATACAAGATTAAGCACCCTTGGCTTCACAAGGTTCTGGGCTATTTATAGGCTGTAGAATGAAAACCTAGGGCAAAATTCTGCCTATACATGAAATGTCAAAACTACCCCTGAAATTTGATAAGCCGAAGAGACCGTACGGCCGCGGTTCCGCGGCCTAGACCCCCTATTGCCGCGGAACCGCGGCCGAGTAGTGGAGTTGTCTTGTCGTATTTTGTGTGCTGCCCTGGTTTGTTGTTCACTTTAGTCTGGTACATGTTGTTTCTGATAATCTTTCCACATTTC